>OZ024895.1:29308874-29423874 GCA_964017195.1 Siderastrea radians
GCAATTCAAATTCCAGCATCGATTAGCACAAGAATATCAGGGTTATCCTGTGACTCGGACGAGTTCAACAAGACCTCTCAGGTATACAACGATGCCCTCAAATCCAGCGGTTACAAGGAGAAGATCCGGTATGACCAAAACCAGAACCAAAGAAACCAAAGAAACAGACCAAGAAACATAATCTGGTTTAATCCACCTTCCAGCCAAAATGTTGAGACGAATGTCGCGAAATCCTTCTTATAGCTGGTTGATAAGCATTTTCCAAGGTTGCACAAACTCCACAAGGTCTTCAACAGAAACAACTTGAAAATCAGCTACAGCTGGACGACTAACATGGCAAACATCATCAAGAGCCACAACCAGAAAATCCTAAATGAAAACAATGGAGTTAGCAATGAGAGGAAATGCAATTGCAGAAACAAAGACCTTTGCCCTCTCGATGGTGCGTGTCTCACAAGTAACGTGATCTACGAAGCCACAGTCACAACAACAACCGGGGACACAAAGACTTACATTGGAATGACAGAGCACGAATTTAAAACAAGATACAACAACCACAAACTCTCTTTCAGAGATTGAAAGCATTCGCACAGCACAGTACTTTCAAAACACATCTGGGACTTGAAAGACAGCAACACCGACTATCAAATCAATTGGCGCATCATCAAGAGGGCAAATGCATACAGGGGAGACCCTTCCCGCTGCAACCTGTGTCTGTCTGAGAAACTCAGCATCTTGTCCGCTCGTGACATTTCCCTCCTCAACAAGAAATCTGAGCTGGTCACTAAGTGTCGTCATGAGAACAAGTTCTTCACAACAACCAATCAGAACAGGCGCCGTTCCAACCGTTCTTAAATTTGAAATTTTAACCTTATAACTGAAACTTTCTCACATGTACACTCAGTCTGATGATCGCTTAGTGCGTGAAACTCGAGTTACAGTTACTTTCTATCTCTAAATTTGTATATATATATATAAACGAATAAACAAATGATAAGCTTCATGACTACAGCATTACGGCTCTTCAAGAAAGTTTCCCATACTATGCTAAGAATGGCCAAAAATCTCAATGCTTTACAATATATAATGAATATAAACAACGGCAATCAAAATATAGCTTCTTTTATTTCTCCAACGAAGCGAACAATAAAATCGATCGACCGATGATTGAGAAATCGCGAGCATCAAATTCTAGAGTTTTTTTAGGTGTTTTGTCTAAATTTCCAAAGCTTCAAACATCAATTTTTCGAATAACTGGACAGCCATTTATCCGTTGGATATCTGAGTTAACCACTCTTTGAGCAACTTGTCCCTGAACTGTAATCACTGTATAAGCATTATTTCGCGAATATTTTGAACTCCCGCCAATAAGGCGAGAAAAACAACTTTGAACAGTTTGTTTACAAGCTTATAAGCTGAAATCTCATGACATTACGTTCTTACATCGTACGGTAAGAAAAATTCTTCATTTGCCGAATTAAATGAATCCTCTCATGCTTCGGAAGCTAAAGACTGTTTCGAATCGTAGAAATACTCTTCGGTAGGCATCTTGAGTCAAACACAAGGAAACGCGACTGAGGTGAGTCTCTGACGTCACAAGCTATTAAATTGCGCAATCACCCAGGAACACGTTTTCAGTAATGGCGGACACATTTTACGCAACTTTGGTGCTAAAAAATATGAGGATGGACGGTTTCTTGTTCAGTTTTCTGAGTAAATATAGACACAACGCGTTATTCTGCGACATAATTTGGCGGAAATAAACCTACGAAATTTCGTCTCAGTGGTACTTTAGGTGATCAAGAGTTAACAAGTCAAAGGGTTCATATGTGATCTATCTCTTCTTCACACTTCTACGCGCCCTATTGTGACATAAACACCTGAATAGGACATTCATAAGACATGCGTATTTAATTTTCTAAAATCCTAAATGTTTCTAAATTAAATACCAAGAAAAGTTAAACGCTTTCGTTAATATCGAAGGAGTGCAATTGAAAAAGAATGCCCCTGTTAGCCATTTTTCTTAGGCAAAAAGAACATTTTTATCGCTTTCGACGTTGCCTTACGTTTTAATTTCTTAACAGCCACCACTGTTTCTTCTGAAATTTCACTCAACCCACCGACCACAGCTTTCCACACTTCACCAAATGTACCGCATCCAAGAATGTTTTGAAGAATTATTACTTTAGACGGTATTTCCCAACATGAAGCAGCTGCTGAGTCAGAGTCACTTTCTTTTCTAAAGAAAACAACAACAACAACATCAGGAACAATAAAAACAAAATTATCAATTCGCATGTATAGCTTATTTTTTGTAGAGGCTAAAATTTAAGCTCGTAAATGACCAGTTCACAAATGGCCTGAAAGAATTGTTGGTAACGTAACTGGACACTACGTAATAAGGTCTTGAGAAGTGGTTACCCACACCGTAGATTTAGTGCTCCTTAAATTAAACAGCAGAACGAATAGGACGAAACAAATGTTAGATCGAATATTGGTTTTGTGTTCTATTTTCTATTTTTAGAAGTTGTTATAGCTGTTAAAGAGATCAACAACGCCAGCTTTAATTATACTTTTAAGACTTAGTCACTTAGAATTTAGAGCAGATAGTAAGTCCAAATATGTTTCCTTTAAAGGCCACGGCATGAGGTGATGACGTCATATGACGCAAGAATTATGTCATGTTCGCGGGCGGTGTCCGTCTTGGGTCCTCCATCTCGGATTTCTTTTCTGAAAGCTCCAAAACTGGCCAAAAAGTAATCAAAATAAATAAAGGAACACAAAAATGATCAAGACATGTAAAAGTTATCTCTAGAAAGTTACAATGTTTTATTTCAGAGAGCACAATTTAAAATTCTGGAAAAAACTGCCTAACAAAATGTCTCCCATGGTAACGTTTAATTTGACGAACGAGATTTTGCTACAGCAAATTTTCCCTAGATAAATTTTAGTTAGTTACGCGGTGAGGGCAGATTCCGTCCTCTCACCCCTGTTTTCAATATTAAAAAAAACAGCAACAACAACAACTGTGAGGCGTTCTGAGAAAAGAAAGCTGACTGATTTGCCAGAATTCCGCTACTTCCCATAACCCTATTCAGACCAGGCGGGGGCGGGCTTTTGAGACCCGCCTCAACTTTGAAGTTGTGTAAATTCGTAACCGTTTATGCAAGCACCACTAAATTTTGTTACTTTTCCTAAAATTTAACTGGGAACATTTTGGCATAAGAGTCTTGTGTCCAGCAAACTTGACGTTGCCATGGCAACCGCTTTGTGACAGCCATGTTTTTAAAAATCACGATTCTCTTTTTAGTCGCTACTATTTTAGTGTTTTCTAATCGAATTTGTATTTTTACATTAACTGTAGCAATAATTTATCATTAGGAATAACCGCTCACTGAGAAAAGGGAATTTAGCGCTAATTTGAGGAAAACGTGAAATTCAAAACGTAAAAATCCAAGATGGCGGACTTAACTGGTAAAAAAGGTGATTTCTCGCTACAAATTCTATATTCAAGTGTATGACATTGTTAATTAATTAAACTAGGACAAAAATTCATTTTTCAAATCGGCACACTTAATCCCCACGGTATCAACGAACGCTTTTCATTCAACCAATTTATTCTTGTTTCTCACGTTGCCATGTTCCCACCAATAGTGTAGCTCCACCACTCCCCATATAAACGAAGTGCAACCCACAATTCCTTGATTTGCTCTGACGAAAGGCTAACGCTCGAAACGTCAGCTTTCAATCTCTTAACGGTGGCCAATCTACCTTATCAACTCAGTTGATAAATCCAAAATTTTGGACTTGAACAAAGAACAGGTGAGTTATTTCAGTGTTGTCATTTTGGCATAAACACGCCACTAGTATAGAATGTTGTTACTTTTTCTACCGTCGTTTGATATTTGGCGTCTCGATGAAAAAATACTTGTAAATATTTGCAAAGGCTTACCAGTTTGATCGATGGATTGATCTTTGTTGTCCGCTGTAACATGCAACCTTTGTGTTATTTTACAATCTCATCTTTCACTTAATACTAAAAATAAACTTGAAATTTGGCATTTCAGGAGAAATATACGGCAAGGGTTTTGTTCATTTATCAAATCAACATTCGATTACTGAATCGAGGCACAATTTGAATATTGGATTGTTCATTTCACGAAAGGATAATTCAATCAACGAACAGAATCAATTTTCCATTAATGAATTTATCAGTCCGTTAACGACGGGAACGCTTGGCCGGCTTTGCCTATAAAGAAATTTAAGATGGCGGACACCAAAATGGCCATTTTATCTCTAATATGAAATTAATATGCATAATTTCATGTCTTCAGTAAATTTATTCAGTAATTCACCTCACATGTCGTTACCATGGTGACAAGAGGTCTTAACTCGTTAGCGTTTGTGCAAACTTTTATCATTTGTTTATGACATATGTATTGTTGATAGTTTCAGTTGGCTATTTCAATGTTTATTACGTCATAATGACGTCATTACTCTTACCAGTAAAGATAAAAACTCTTTAGAGACATTGGAAAGTTTTTGGACATGCTGGTGTTAAAGTTTTGCGAATACGCATCCAAAACTGATGAAAATATCGATTAAATACGTTTTTGTGCAATAAAATCACATAAATGGCGTCATGATGACGTCATATGACGTCACAAACACATCACAGTATCTGAAGTGATTAGAATTAGCACGTACACTATCCTGTGCAAATTTGGTGGCCATAGCGTAAGCGGTTTTAAAGTTACAAAGGGGGGGTCTGAAGCCCCCCCCCCGGTCCCAGAGGTAGAAAAAAACCCGGTCTGAATACGAATAAGAGGAAACAAGAAAAGAAAACGAGACCACATATGCAATTTTGTTCAGAAGGCCTTGGAGTGATTTAATTTTGTGTACGCACCCGACATTGTTCATAGCGGAGCACCATCGTCAAGCAAATTTGGTAACCTATCAAGCCAAGAAATCTTGGGAGTAACGTAATAGTCACTCGACCGTCTGTCCATCCGTCCGCACCACAGGATCATCAATATGAGGTGGCACACACCTGAGATAAAGCTGTGCTGTATCCCACGTTTTTGACCCGAAATCGTATGGTGACCAGAGTCTTGGCCAAGACACAAAGTCGGAAACAATTTTATTAATGGAAACGAAAAGTTCAAGTTACGAATTTGCCTTCGCTGACTTCATCTCAAGTTGTCGGTTCTGCTGCGAACTCGGTGGGCACAACGCTTGAGTTCACCGTATTTGGCGGCGGTCCTGAGGCCAAACCTAGCAGGGCTAGTGCCTTCTGGTTTTTTTTTTTCTGTCCATAGCCATGGTTTTTGCCGCGGTCCGAACACATTTTCCCAAGAAAAACACCCATGTTTATCGTAACACAGTAACTTGCGTAACTCGCGTAACATCGAGTCGAGTCGAAGTACATCGCTTAAATTCGCATTATTTGGCAATGGTTCGGACATCAAATATGGCAGAGCTAGTGTCTTCCGGTATTTCCTGTCTACAACCATGGTTTTTGCAGCAGTCCGAACACATTTCGCTAAGAAAAACACCCGTACGTGTTTTTGTCAATCCAGCGGCGATCAATAAACAACTGTTTAAGTACTAAAATGAATTCCTGATTTGGCAACTTAGCAGAAGTTGTGCAGTGGATAGCAATTACTCTTTTCACTCCAGCGGTTTGGCGGCTCGGCGGTTCGGCGGTTCTACCCATTTTTTCTATTTCTTTTTTTGTTTGTGTTTTTTTTTTTTGGGGGGGGGGGGGTAATTACCTTTAAATAAAAATGAAAAACTTCCAGCAATTAAAAAAAATTGGGCCTCCGCTTTTAGGCTTGGCTAAATGAAGGAAGGCACCTTAAACATTTAATTGAACGAACCCAGGTTATTGAAAAAGAGTTAATCAGTGTTATCGCCAGCCCGTTACCGTTCCCATTTCTTTTAGTGCGGTCGCAACTCTGTTAACAGAGTCATGATCATGTGTAGTAAGGAGGACGATAAATGTATCATGTTGTTAAACCTCTTTGAACCTGATCAAATTTTTAAAAAATAAGTGTTAAATAAATAGTTGTTTACAAATAGTTCCTTATGTACTTTCCAGGGTTCAAATAAGAACTATAACGCGGATTATATTTTTACTTATTTCCTCTGACTTTAGCGTAAAGCTTACATTTTAGGCGCTAGATTATCTGTCACTCCACATGAATCATCGTCTCTTTGTGCTGTAAAAGAAGCGGGAAGAATGAAGTAGAATAAAACAAATGCTTGACGTAAAATAAACAGCGTGAAAGGCAAGGAATAGCGCTAGAAATATATAAGATTTCTAAATTGCCGCTTTTAAATACTTTCATGCCTCTGTGGATAAGATTAGACCTTACTTAAGATAATACGTTTTCTTGGTGTCCTAGTTACATTTTTTAATACACTTGTCCTTTATTTAGCCAAAACATACGACAGGCATTTGAGTAAACAACAGGAATGTAAACATCACGGGCTAGATGCGAGTGCTTTTTGCATCTCTCACATACCCTAAGTCTTTTATGACGATATAATAAATAGTAAGGGCTCAAAGCTTTGTTTATTCTCTCAATAGTTCTTTTGTCTTTTCTTTTTTTTAAGCGAAATTTCAGACAACTAAGAAACGAAAATCCATTCTTTTAATTTTAAGGAACTGCATGTTTCGTAGTCTTTTGGGTGCATATATCTCTCCCTTTACAAACCCTCTGGTCAGCATTTCTGGGTTAGAATCGAAGGAGTTTTAAAGGGTACCATGAACGTTTCGAGAACATACCTGCAACCTGCCTTTTGTAGAAAACCAGGCCGATGACAATACAAAGGCACAAAAGGCCAGATACAATAGCTAAAGACACCACTACTGCCTCATTTGAGCTGCTTTCAATCGATCCTTTAATCATATCATCATCCACGTTTCCAGAAAATCCGGATCCTGCAAGGAAAGAAATTGTTTAATTTGTGATTACTGTAAAAGAAGCTCAGCTTTTATCTTGCATAAACAATTCATCTTTTTTCGAGACAGTTCGTATTCAAAATGTATTTCTTTTAGTTGTTGATTACAATGTTTGGTATGGTTCCCATTGGGACAATTAGACCCTCTATAAGCCATTAGCTCCTTGTAAATATCACACCACTTGACGCCGACCAGTTTACTCGAGGCTACTTTTTACGGTTACTTGTTGGGATTCATGTATTAACAAGAAAGCCCATTGGGCATTTTAACCGGCCATTCTGACCCTCCCCACCCCTAGGTTTCACAAATGTTAGCGCGATCCTCTCTTTTTACGAACCGGCGTGACGAAAAGTGTGAATGTGTGACACAATATTTTGACTATAGCGGTACTGGATGACGTAATGTTTAAACTCTGATGACTCAGCCTAACATGATCTCCGGCACATGACAAAACATGAACAATTTTTTTAAGCGTGTCTCAGATACAGTGATACGGGTTCAACTCAGAACTGACTCAATTCAGTTTTTTATTCCATCCAAGAAATAGAAACAAAAAGGTCCAAAAGCTATAATTGTGGCAAACTGCGCGAACTCTTCTTTGACAGGCAAGACAAGACAAGACTTACACATGCAGGAGGTCATGCCATCGCGTGGGTGAAGTCATCATGAATCCCTGCATCTTTACCAGTTTAATTTCCCAGCAAAAAAGGGATACTCGAAGAAATAGCATAGACATATGATTTCAACTACACATTCGCCTTTCGACACAGCTTGCTGCCCGGGGCTTGCTGTCTTGACGGCTTAGAGAACTGCTCATGCATTGCGTTACAAAATGTCATTCAAGCAAATCATACCAAATTTGCATACGGCAGATTTGTGTTTACTCAGGTTAGAATTGACGTGCCGAATTTCTTTCGGATCGCGAAGTTTTAGTTTCCTTCAGACTTTTTTGGTTTACTTCGAAGATTTAAAATGTGATATCGACTTCAGCGTAATGAGTGGAACTATTTTTACAAACATAATGCGTTTTTCCAATTAAGACTTCGGGTATTATTTCTTCTCATCTGAGTGACCATGTTCATTTCTCACACGTGTGAGTGCAACTAATTAAAAGTATTTGTCCGAGTTTAATATGTTGGTGGAAGTACAGCAACACAGAACAGGTGAATGTCGGTTCTTTAATAATGTGACTGATGGACTGTGCTTTGCCATTGTTCCTCATTTAAGTGAAATAAATCGAGCGAAATCTTTCGCGCCGCTAAGCGTACCGCATGTCTGGGACTCCGGGACACATAAACAATAACATACGCGTGCTTCGTTTGAGTCTCGTTTCTCCCTAGCCGTTAAAAAGCAAGACAAATACAAAAAAACCCAATCTTAACAACCCTTCGCCGTTCATATTTAAATACTGTAAATTAAACGACAAAAACATACGAAGGTAACATTCACAAGACTTATATGCGCATGCGTCTTATATAAGACAGTACCGCTCTTGAGTACCCGTACCACAAGCTTTACAGCACTTTCTTCGTATGTTAAGCCAACTTGCTTTCACCAAAAACTGTGTCCATTTTATAAACCGGCGGTCGCCATGGCGACGGCCGGTTAAAAATCTGTTTCTATGACATCGTTTTTATCGACTACGGTTACATTGTAATTTTCGTTTCGGCTTATCCTATTAGTACTTATGTTGTAACTTATATTAAGCTTATCTCAGTGCTTATGTGTAACTTCGCATAATAAACTCGATTACTGGCGGCTCCCTCCATCAGTTGTTGTGTTGTTTGTGTTTATACTTATAACAGAAATATTTTCTATTCGGCTGAGCGAAGCGAAAAAGAATAGAATTATTAAGCGTTTCACTCTCCCACTGACGCAGAATCACAGTTTCTAAACCAATTGCAAGAGGTTTAATGAATCAAAAAATACATTGTGGTAATAATAGATTCTGCGTACGAGAGGTACAGCATTTAAAAGTTGTTTAAATGTGGTTTTCTTTTTCCGATTGAAATCTGCCAAAACTAATTTGATTCAAACGCCGCACCACTGTCCAACCACTGTCATATCTGCGCATGAGAGTCAGGGCGTCTGAACCAAGCCGTTATTGAGGAATATATTATTGTACGCTTGCATAAAGAAGTTCAAACAGTTCTTTGCACTTACCTTTGCAAGAAGCAACAGCTCTATTTGTTTTGTTGCAGCTATCAAGAACAACACATGGCGTTTTGTTGCGTTTTAAATTCAGAGCGCAGGTGTAGTTGCCAACTCCAACGACTTCATAATAAGCCGCCTGTGCTGACGGGAAGCCACTGGCACGGCAAACTTCATCAGCAAGGTTTATGTCCCATGTTGGGTGGCAAAATGGCATCCAGATGCTTAATATAAATAACTCTATGTACATCTTGGTAGAGAAATTATTAACGCGTGAAATACGTGTCATGTAGGCTGTAAAGATAAGGAAAAAACACTGTAGGAAAACTAAAATTATATAAAATGTAACATTCAAACTGAACCTTTACTGGATGTTCCCCAAGTAGCAATGATCCAGTAAGAACTTTGGAGACCCAGACAACGAAGATGCTTTTTGCTATCGGGACTTTATTCCAGAACAGGACAAGCCTCAAAGAATAATTACTTCACTAAAATGTTTCTTTTTTATACTCGTTTCACATTATTTCATAACCTTATTATCATCCACTCCCGGGTTAGTTGTGACTCAATAATCTACGGTACACAGGTATTGCATGGTCATAGGCACGAAGTCTTATGCTGTTGTTGTTATTGTTGTTTACAGTCTTTCTTTGCAACTGCTTTGTAGAGTTGCCAAAATCGCCATAAAGATCTTTTTCCATAAATTATGAGCAGTATTCGCATTTCAAAAACATAATAATTATATTTGTTTACAGTCAAAAATGACAGAACTGGTCCCAAAATCTATCCCAAAACCTTTCTCAGTTTTAACCAAGTAGGTCCTGGGACATTACTACTCGACCTTCAGATTTTCTTTTAAGTTCTTTTTGTATGCTCAGTAGCTCGAAGATCCCTTTAATAATAATGTAATGAATTCGTTTAATTTTTCCAGTTTAATTTTTCACGGTGGCTCTAAAAGGAAAAAGGACTGACACTCCCTTGGTCGTGAGAAATGTTTTAACCAAGTTCTTTGTGCGACTTCAATACTCGCAGGATATAACCTGATAGCCTTATTAGAGCCAAT
The DNA here is from genome assembly GCA_964017195.1 of Siderastrea radians. Lineage (NCBI taxonomy): Eukaryota > Metazoa > Cnidaria > Anthozoa > Scleractinia > Rhizangiidae > Siderastrea > Siderastrea radians. The sequence goes on from OZ024895.1 coordinate 29,319,056, forward strand.
CATTTCCGGGGATATCAATAAAATTATTGTTAATATGCACGTTGAAGAGTATTTTCTTTCAATTGCTGACTCACCAGTGCAATTGTGACTTTCTGAACACTGCCTTATCTCGATTTTGTTGTCACCACAACCTTTTTGACATGTTCTCATCTGAAACTTAGCACTGCATTTACCAAGACACTGACTCCAGTTTCCCCACAATGGATCTACAAAACATAGTAATGATGATGATGATGATGATGATGATGATGATGATGATGATGATGATGATGATGATGATGAGGGCTCTAGAGCTTAACAAGTCAAACCGAGTTAACAGCAGAAGGCAGCACATTATATTGGGAACAGCACAGGTCCTACGCAAGTACCTCTGAGATTCCTAGGTCCTTGGATAGGACTCAAACTTTGAGGTCCAAAATTACCAGTCCGTGATACCTGGTGAACTGGTGAACATCATCATCATCATCATCTCATCATCATCATCATCGTCATCATCATCATCATTATCATCATCATCATCATCATCATCATCTTTATCATCATCATAATTACAATCAAATGAAATAAAAACATATACTGTTAGATGGTGCTAGAAAAAAAAAGACAAAGTTGTCATTGCAAGATAGAACAAATAAAACGAATACTATAAAATCGTTTAGAGGGTAAACATGAAGTGACCTGCCTATTGGTGGTCCATAAATTCCAGGGTATAAACCGGGTTGTGTAGCATTAAGTGACTTCCAGCTTTACTACTCGCCCCTCCCTCCGAATGGTATAGTAGTGTCCATCATGGGGTTGCCCCCAGTATTCTGTTACGTTTCAAAGCGGTTCCCTTTCTAAGAAAACAGTGTAACACAAAGCAAACGAATTGATCAATGGTAGTTTACTACAGATACATAGTCGTTGGTTTGGTTGATTGATGACATTTGTCTTTATGCAATACTCACTAGTTCGCTACAGCTCGCGTGGCCAAATGTCGTGAAAAAAGCAGATGCCATATGTTCTTTTGCAAGTTCTTTAGTCGATGACGGAAATTTGTAAGTTTTCGCCTCAGAGAAAACGCTTAGAATAAACACTCTGTGTTCTGCCATCAGATGCGTTCTTGTTTTTGGCGATCAAGTGGCTTCCTGAGTCACCGGATGTCCGTTTTTTACTACACCTGCCTATTTGCATTTATCACGTCAAATACGTATGATTTTACAAATCTGCCAGAAGGAGCTGGTTGGTGTAATTTGTTGACAAATTTTGACCTAGTTATAGCGCTGAAAATGTAAGATAGTAATCAATATTAACATAATAATCAATATTATTGATTCAGTGTTTGTTTTACAGTCGTTTGCACACAAATTAAAACAAGGCTTCGCTTTATCTTTATCTACGAAATTGTTTCCACTAAAATCGTTCCGCCGCAAAACGAACCCGAATCCATTAAAATGTTTCAAATGTTTGTCCTTATTTTTTTTGCTTCTTCTCTTGCGTCTAAATTACGAAAATGAGCAAACCTAGGGGAAACTATAACTCTCATGGGTCATAACTCTAGCCAACATGTCTTCTCTTTCGTTATTCTTGAATATTAACCGGTAAAATTCAGTCAGCTTCTCAGTCTTTATAGGGATGTGAGCCTTTTCAAACACAAAAGAAACTGTGCTAAGGCGAAATAATAACTGACGGTCCAGTATAAGCTCGTGACATGGTTCAAAATTTACCGCTCTTTAATGAGTTCATTCTATGAACTTTGAAACAAATTAAGTTTAGGCATGGATGGTACCTTTCATTTGCCATAATCGTAACATTTTCATATATTGTTGTAGCTCACTTTGGCAATGAAGTGATTGCATGGTATATGTTAAACGCATTTATCATTGATCAGTGGATCGGTAAGACAAACTACCAGAATATTGCAAATGGCGCAAGCAGGAGGAATATTTTTTTTTCTTTGATACGGCAGCCACATTGATTGTTCCCTCTGGTCCTTTCATAATACTCATCCTTTTGTTATGGTAACGCCCCATTATCACAATAACAGAATAAATCCAGTATAAATGGTGCCCAGCGGTCAAAAGTAATATGGCTTCTGTATCGGTAGATTAGAAGGTCTATGGGCTCAATATCCTTTTATCCTTTCGGAAAGCTCCGGATTTGTTTGTTTTTTGTTTTTTTTTGGGGGGGGGGAAGGGGCTTAACACTTATTTCTCATCACCGCTTCTTAATCATTTGAAGGGTAAAAAAGGAATGCTAAACTTGCTTCAGAGTATATTTCCAAAGGCAATTGGTCAGTGGTTCTTTAAGAAGGTTATTGAGGTTCTTGCAGGAGTTCTTGTTATACTATTATTACAATGTCTTTCATCCTCTTTCAAGAAAGAGGTGCAGAATTCATGGAAAATAATTATGGATAATAAGATTTCATTTAAGTATGTGAAAATTTACAGGATCATATCACTATGAAGCTCAGTGTAGGATAAGAGAAAAATAAAAGGACTACAAAATTTTAAAAGTTGCTTCGATACCTTCTGGGCTCGGTCCCGCGTCACTTTGCTCATTCGTAGGACTCCAAAGAAAGAAAGACAGTCCAAATACGAGAATCCAGCACTGAGAAGAAAGCTGCCGAGGCATTATGCTCTCATGTATACCGGCAGAATCGGTGGCTGCCTCCAACGGTAAAGCTTGAAACTATGTCTTCCAATATTTATGCAACTACACATACATGTATGATCGTTATGCCACGAACTACTGAAGTGCATGGATTGGAAAATCAATGTCTCATTTGTACAGCTGTTCCTTGTGTTTGTCTTTGCTCTCGTTCCGTGGCAGGAAAGAACAAAAGAGAACACCTCTTTAAAAAGTAATTAAAATTGACAAAAATTCGTTAATGGACAACATCGTAGGCAGGAAATGACATGTAAATACGCTTATATCACTAAGAAATGCCAAGTCATCGTTTTTATTACCACATAAGATTTTTTTTTTTAATGAGACCACATTTAATGTCTCTTGCTTACAATTTAAAAGCTGGATTCGGATCCCGTTGAAGCCTTCAATTTTTGCGGTTGTTTTTGCCACTGCGTGATGTGTTCCACATAGGCAAATTTTTATACGATATTGCATGGCCCGTTCCCTGAGCTGACTCGTGAGAGATACTATCAACACGAGAAGATAAAATTGGCATCCCTAAGCGGCCATTTAACGCTTTTTTTATTATATAGATATTGATGAAATATTCAAATCAAAGACATTTTCAGCGTCCCTTATAAAATTAATTCATTTCAATATACCGAAAACGGTGGTCACGTTAACTGAACCCGGGACTGCATCGAAAATGTTATGACAAACTATACCAAACGCAAGGGCAAAGATAAAGTACCCTTCTTTCTCGTGAAATTTTCATCGTCTGTCCCAGAAAAAAAGTAAACTTCAGTGATGTTGATAAAGTAGAAGAACCGAGAAAAACTATGCAAACGGTATTTGTATTATGATTCAAATAATAGAGTGCTTCCGTCGAGGAACTATTAACTGATATTTGCCCCACGGAAATTTAACGTGATTAACACAAATATTAAGCTAATATGCTAGTTTAAATTAAAAACATGAAATTTCCGCGGGGCAACTACACAAAAGATCAGATGTTGCGTTCCGAGAGAGAAACACTCTACTGTTTTTACTGTTCATCACTTTTTTCCGCCCAGAAGTTGCCCTTTAGAATCTTCAAGGTACTAAGTTTAAGTTTTAAGGTGAAAAGCTGCAACTAAAAAAATCGAACTATTTCGGTGGTTTAAAGCGAAAATGTAATACACTCTACTTAAAGGCACTATGTCACGGCGTTTTCATTAATTTTTCCGCTCTGACAAAATTATTTTCTCATTGAAGGAAACCTCAAAATAATAGTTTCCTAACATAGAAAAACACCAAAGAAGTAATCATAAACCAAAACTAAACAAGGATGGTTACGACTGAGGCAGATTAAGACGGATTACGAATGACAAACTTGAAAAAACTTGCCAATTTTTTCAAGATGCGTTATCCGTGACGCAGCTCCTTTAATACGAAAAAAGCTTATTGAAGAGTATAGTTTATCTAGACGTCACAGTTAATTATCTTATTTATCGGGGAATTTTTTTTTCTTTTGACGGGCACTATCTCCTGATTGTTTTCTTCTACGGAGGCGCACTATTGCGCCACGCGCTCAATTTAAACCAATCAGAACCAGAGAAAATTCACTAGCGTGATCTATAAAACAACAGAGTTCTTGTGTCGAAGGCATTCTCGTGTGTTAGGCTGCCCGAGGAAATTTGATGAGAAATCCCGGTAATTCATCTATAGCCATACAACATTTTTTTAAATTCTTTCATTTTTACTTCGTATTTACGATTCAGATATTTCTTGGATACAATTTCACAAAAACATCGTACCGAAATTAGCGCTTTATGTGTGAACAAAAGACCTATCTGATATGGCTTTCGTGTATGCACAACAGATACCCAGTAAAGTTAGCTCCTTTTTCCTGACTTCGCTTTTTAGTTGTGTAAGTTTCTTCCCGTTTATTGTTTTCGTAACTCACTTCGGGGAGTGCGATTAATTTGCGACAATTTGGGCGCAGCCAAAGTTGGTGAAAGGTTGCGACGTCATCCATTCATATGTTCGACTAGTGCACAAAGCAGGTGGAAGAGAGAGAGAGAGAGAGAGAGAGAGAGAGAGAGAGAGAGAGAGAGAGAGACATCTACAGGGGTAATATCCTGCTACTCTTCTGGCCTGGGCAAGCAAAACCTAGAAGTCAGAAAACTTCAACGCCAAGCACTTCGCACTACTAAACCATCTGTTCAGATGCTTTAAGAGCAAGTTGCAGGCTTAAATGTCGTGAACAAACACCGGCCTAAATTCGGGGCAACTAAGCCATCGACTTCGGCTTTGTTTCGTACTTTTCATCCCCAATTCTTCACAAGAAAGATCGATCCCATTAGGCAGTGTTACTATTCAATTTGGGGTATGCGAACAGCCTGCTTATTCATGCATAGAGCACTCCTAGGATAAGTGAAGCAATCTCTAAAAGAAATAGCATTGTAAAACCCTTAAACAAATCAGTGGCGTGTGATATTTTTTCCCAACTTAAATTTCCACGCAAGACGAGCCGACCTATCGACATCATCGAAGCCTTTACATATTTCGAACAATATTGTCAATCGACTCTTCAGCGACAGGGAATAAGGAGAAAAGTTTCTCGACATTCAGGATGGTATGCTATAAAATAACTGTGCATGCTTCTAAGCAGCTATTACTGCTTTAACACACTCGGAATTAAAAAAAAAAAGAAAAAGCTAAGCAATACAAATTATTGGCTTAATCGCGGCGGTCCTGTATTCGATTATTTAAATGCTAACAACAAAATGGTTTTCTCTTTAATAGCATCGATGCTTTCATTTGTAAAAAATTAGGTTCGTTCATTTACGAAGCTTTAACATTAAGAAATGAATCAATAGATGCAAGAATTGTAAATTGACCGCTTTCGCTACTTTACTTTAATATTTCTTTTTTTCTTTCTTTTTCGTTTTTTTTCTTTAATATATGCAATACCATTTGTAATTGAGGCGGTACGCATCTATCGGAAGGCTTAACAGGATTGGCTGAGAAGACAAAAGAACAAACAATAAAACAATGACCCTAGCCCTTAAAACAATAGAGGTGCGTGATATAGGAAGCCAATAAAATTACAGGTTCCGAAGAGGTGCGTGGCTTATGTTGTAATTGGGAATGCAAATAAACTGGTGTTGTTGTTGTTGTTGCATTCGCCCAGGATGCATTTTATGAGGACTAAGCCGAAGATCTTCAGGCTAGCAGACGGCAGAACTGAAACTGGGTTTTCTACAAGCAAAATAAATTTTAAAATACGTTAAAAGAAAATAAGTTTTGCACAAGTGTGGATGCGTTGAAAAAGAAACAAACTGTCACTTTAACTGCGTTAAGTTTAGGTACCTTGCGTCTCGTTTTTTCCGGATCTTTCTTTCAATGTAGTTGGAATGGACAATGGATAACTGACCTCTGGGTTCCTTCGACATGAACAGCCCTCTGGAAACACTCGTCCGTGAAGTGATCAGAACAGCCGACAAAACTACCCCGCGGGTTGAAATTTGCACCGTGTGTGAGTACGAACATTATCCATTTTTCCATTGCGGGTCCGCTCGCAAGGCTTTGATGAAGCGAAGTACCAGCTCAGTGGTTGGATATATTGTTGTAGCATTATACAACACAATTAATACCCTTCATAACTGCTGCAGCAACGAAAATTTCAAGGCCGTACAGCAAACAGTTGGCACGAAATCTTCCCTCGACAACAGTTAAATTCCCCACGGCAAGTAACCGAATGAAGCCTAACTTGGTTTGAGGTGAACCTCTAACGTCACTCCTAATTCGTAAGCCAGCTTCCGGAACAAGGGCCAGTAATGGCGGTCGTAAAATCTCGACAAAAACCGTCCGAAAAAAGCGACTTCCAGTCATCGTAATGAGTTGAAATTTGGCATGGTGACTAACAACCACAGACTATTTTCGAAAATGCAAAAATATGGAATACCAAAATTCTGGTCCTAGTGGCATTTTAAATATATTTAAAATTGCAAAAAGAGTTAAAGATATCACCGGGATTAATATGATAAATAAATAAATTAATTAATTAACTGATGACTGGTTAATTGTTTAGTTAGTTTATTTAGGTAATGTTTAGTTTTTAAAGCTAGTAAAATACCCGGTTAGACTGCTATTTGACATACCATTTACAGATAACAGTTCTGACACAGAAAAGGAATCACTGTTGCAAGAAATTGAGTTGGGTAAATCTCTAGAAGGAGAAAGGCATCCGAACATTGTCAACTTTTTGGGATGCGTAACAACATCAGGTAAGCAATTATACACTCATTCCTTTCGCACTGTTCTTTCTATTCCTATTCACGCATATGGCAAATAACAATAAAGTATTTAGACCCACACGGAAAAAGGACAAAACTCCAATCGTACCAGGGTATTCAGGCCAAGTTTTTTTTTGGTATTCTGGGACTTAAAGAGGGCGGATTCCTTTGTGCGGGCAGATAATAATTCTTACAATGTATCAATTCTTTATCGTAGATTCTAGGTACGTGTATCGTTATTCTGGAATAGTTCCCAAACTATAAGAATGTGACCTGCATTTCCTTCGATATCATCAAATCTGTAATAAAATCGAACCCTAATCAGACCGGGAGAGGGGGGAGGGGGGGGGGGTGGGATTCTGTCCGCACGGACTTTGGACGGTTATAACTTTTTAAATAAGCAAGGAATAGCCAGCAAACCTAAAATTTATCTGGGGAATAATTTGATTAAGCAAGCCCCTGTCCATCAGGTTTGACGTTACCACGGCAACCACTTTTTGATAGGCTGTTTTTTCAGAATTTTGAATTTTTCGCTTTTTAAGGAATAAAAAACTTGTGGAAACTTTTACATTTTTAGATCATTTTCTTGTTCTTGTAGTGATTTTGATTAATTTTGGCCAATTTTGGTTCTCTTTGGAGGATATGAAAAAAATGTACAAATCCAAGATGGCGGATCAACGAGGGCCACCATTTGAGAACGAGACGCAACTCTTACGTCATTTGACGTCATCAGCTCATGTTGTTGAGCTCAAAGGAAGGACGTTTGGACGTACTACCTGCCCTCTAAGTTTCGCTTTCATAGTTTTTATACTCTCGTAGTTAAGTAAGGGCGGAATCCGGCGCCCTCCCCTCCGCCCCCACTTCTCCCCTCCCGTCCTAGCACACTAAAAAAACAAACAAACACAAAAGCGTCTGTATGGGGTTAAAATCTACTTTTAATGGGAACTAATCATTTTGCATAAAGGAAAGGAAAACTATCTGACCATGAGCCACAACAAACTCTCGTCATTTCGACAACAGTCTTACTTGATTCCCTTGAAAACTATTGCACAAGAACGTGTACAGTAGGACGCGGGGAGGAAGAGGAGAGGGTTCAGAGACAGGACAAGAAAAATTGGGAGAGCTAACTATTAAGCCATTAATTAACCCTTAGCTCTGATGTCATTGGCTGTAATGACGCAAGGAGCGGCATCTGCTGTCTTTTTCTTGTTTAAAATACGTTAAGGTCCTATGATGTTGATTTTGGAGTTTGTACCACACGGAGATTTGCTTGGATATCTGAGGAAAAGCCGTGGAATGGAGGACAAGTACTACAGTTGCCCAGAGCATTGTGAAGAGGAGGTCACCTCGTATGATCTTCTCTCTTTTGCCCAGCAGATTGCTTCTGGGATGCGTTTTCTATCATCAAAAAAGGCACGTATTGCCTCAATGTCATATAAGCTTTCAAATTGTTGCTTTGCTGTGATTTCTTTGATAAAATAAAACAATCTGTCGATCACGAGAAATGGCAATCAAGCAACCGTCCATTTTAAATTCTGAAATAAAAATAGAGCGTTGTACTGATCACCTTCTCCAGTGTTGCAGCTTAATTTGAAAGGAATCATGCATCTCTCTCACTTTGGCCATTTGCACTTTTTTTAACTTGGCAACCAGAATATACGTATTTCAGTGTATTCCTTTCACAGAATAATCTATACTTCCCTCCCGCCAAACAAACAAAATTGCTCCCCATAAAGGCATGGCATATTGCATTGATCTGTTTTGTGGTGATTTGTGCAATGCTAGCAAGGAAGGATCTTTGTAGTTTTAAAGGACATTGTAGTTTGACTGCTTAAGTGATTATTAACTTAACAGTATTGAACATTTCATAATTAAAACCAGTTTTGGGTTTTCCTTGAGCGTTTTATGCCAATAAATAAGTTTTTCATTCTTCTGCCACTGTTATAGATTCTCCACCGAGATCTGGCCGCTCGCAATGTTCTTGTAGGTATGGGTGGAATATGTAAAATCACAGATTTCGGACTGGCGCTCATCAGAGATAAATATCAGTACATTTACTGCGCTGCAATAAGAAAGGTAAGTTCAATACTATTCACTCAAATAATATTGACCTTTTAACATGAAAACAGAATGCAATGCCCAAAGAACGGAGAGAAACTAAAACATTTTTTTTTGCTGTAACATAGTATTTTCATTTAAAAAAAGGCAACAGTAAAGGTTAAATTAAACGTATTTTGTTTTAAGGCAGTACTTTCTCCGAAAATCGCGAAAATACTGGGCTGTTAGTTTCGAGAATCCAATTAAGGGGCGAAAATCAATGAGAATGCTTGTTGCGAAGAGAATTGTCCGAAATTACTTGGTGCACAAGATCACCCGTACGAAATGATTCCCGAGAATTCCCGGGAAAGGCAAAATTCCCAGGAATTCTCGAGATTTCCCAGGAAATCTTGGGAAATTTTGCGTTCTTTTGGTGCGACCGAAAATTCCCGAGAATTCCCGGGAATTTTTGGGAACACCTCCAGCAGTATTTAACAGCTTTTCGAGGAATCTCGAGAATTCTCGAGAATTCTCAGGATTTGACTGAAATGTGCGAAAATCAAATTTTAAACTCGTTCAAAAGAACAGGTTCTCAGGAATTCCCGAGAATTCCCAGGAATGACTTGACTTACAGATTTTAAGCATGTTCAAAAGAACAGGTTCTCAGGAATTTCCGAGAATTCCCAGGAATGACTTGACCTACAGATTTTAAGCATGTTCATTAAAGAACAGGTTCTCAGGAATTCCCGAGAATTCTCAGGAATGACTTGACTTTACAGTCGTGAATTCAGAAATTTGTTACCAGAGGAATTTTAACTACAAAGGAATTAACATTATGAAATATATGAAAACAACAAAAATTCTGCCAAAAAAAAAAAAAAAAAGAAAAGAAAAAAAGAAAGAGAGAAAGACATGCCGGGAATTTGTTGGGCCAAAAGCGGCCAAGAGTACGGGCGCGGGTAAACAGGTCAGCGGTTGAGCCCTACCAGGCTTCAAGACAAACAAATATGGCGGACGCAAGAGAGGTTTTTTAACAACAGTTGAGGGCGCTCTACATACTGCTGTATCAGAGCTTGAAAACAAGCAAATTGATAAAGCGAAAGTACGAAATGCGGTGGAAGAGATAAGATCACTATTAGACCCGATTTCAAGGCGGCCGTTCGATCTACAGCGAGGATTCAAGCACATGGTCGGGGATTTTTACCCAATGCTGCAACAGCAGGCATTCAGTTGGTTGAAGCAGCAGAATCGAATATCGCCCAGGTGTTCTGTGAAACATCCTTGGCAGGTCATTGTGGAGGACAGACTTTCTGGAGAGCTCTTCAAGATTTTGGAAGCTACTGTTTCCCGCACAAATTATGGCGTGATAACGGTCAAAACACAAAAGAATTGTGTATTTGCTTTTACGGCCTACAATAGAGTGAGAAAAGTGTTCTCTGATTTGACTGATCACAATCTGACCAAAGAACACTTTCTTAAACGGAAGGTGAAAGGTGAAAAGCGCGTCGAAGGCATTATTGATGCTACTAAGCAATTTGGGATAAAGTATTGCTATAAGAAAGAAAGCATCATCTTTGATTTTTATTATGGATTTCGGAATGAACATGGTTAGCCACAGCATGTGTAAGAATTCAAAACAGTCTTAAAATTAGATGAACAGTGATATTTTATTCACTTATAGGATAAAAATTATGCTGTATATTTTTTTACAAATTTCTTTGGGATCAAGCTTCAATGGAGTGATTACCATCAAAACACACACAAAAAATTGTGTACCTGTGTTTACTTCAGTGACATAACAGAGTCAGAAAAGTCTTTTGTAAATTGACTGATCAGACTATGGATCGAGAAAGTTTGCTAAAAAGGAGAGTGAAAGGAGGGAAACGAGTGGAAGCCGTTATTAACGAAAGTAAACAATTTGGCATAAAATATTGTTTTCATAAGGAAATCATCACATTTGATTTTTATTATGGCTGTTGGAACGAGCATGGCTGGCCTCAGCATAAGTAGCCTGCATATATTGGATACAAATTATTACACCTGACAATAGGGAAAACTTGATATGTATACTCTTCGATATATATAGAGAGAGAGAGAGCTCTACTCTAGTAGAGCCACATAATTGGTTGAGAAGGAATAATGATTATGCTGACATACGAACAGCCTGTACAGTACAGTGCAGTACAGTACAGTTCTGTTTCAAGAAGGCCGGCTGGTCCTCTCTCATCAGGTGCCTAATACACTGGCTAGCTTGGGTTCCTTATATACACTGATAGTTTTGACATTCTTAAGTTAAATGTTCAGCTGTGATGGTCATCATCATGTCTTAAAAATTACCATTGCCTCTAAGAAAGTTAATAGCATGCAAAAACAAGTTGCAATTCATTTCATTTTTACATATTTCAATGTTGATACTTAGGAGAAACTGTCGCAAATGACAGTTTTTTCACTGACCAAATGGACAGCAGGCACACGCTCAGGTTCTTGCTCAGGCACTGGCATTGAAGCATTACTGGCACTGGCTGTCATTCTGGCTCTGGCTCTGTGCCAAGTGGTCAGATGTCAGAAATAAAACTTTATTGCAGCAAACTCAATTTTTCGCAACATGAATATTTTTCTTGTAATGCTGTTATCAAATAGTTAGCATAAATATCATCCCACCACTGATGCAAACCTACAGAGTTACACTTAAGTTGTGCATGACAATTTTCTGTTGCAGCCAGGCTGATATAAACCTACATTGTAAAGGATCAGTGTGTATAAGGAACCCTAGCTAGCTAGCATACTACGCACCTGACGAGAGAGGACCAGCCGACCTTCTTGAATCAGAACTGTAGTGCCTATGTCAGGATAATAATTTTTCCTTCTCAACCAGTTATTTATAAATATATAAATAAATCACAAATGACAATGATAATTCTTGTTACACCTATGTTTCAACCACATTCAGTGAACTTCTTCAGGGTGACTAAATACATACTTAATGTATACAGTATATGGCATTGTGATATAATTATATATTTATATATGCTATTGTGAATTTGAAATTTGATCCTTTCATAAATTTATATATGGTGTCATAGCATAAATATAAAATATGTGACAGGTAATGTACTTAAAATTTGTAACCAGATCATTAATCAACAAGTACATTACAACACTCCACAACTCTTTGAATTAACAATAGCTTTGTATTCCATTATAAGAAATTATATTACACTTTGCAGGATATTTTAGTGATCATATAATTCATGATATATTAGATTTTGAAGTCCATTCTTAAATTTGTTGGCAAAGTAAGATAAAAGCTGCAAGGTTTCATTTAACTTAAATAATTATATGATTTTATTACAATCAAATAAAATTAAATCTATTTGAGTTTATTGTAAACAATTGAAATTAAATCTATTCCCTTTGCAGTTTTGTTTTCTGATAAAACTAAATTGGTATAAATTAGCATAACATGCAATCATTTCTATGCATTTTTGATATAAAAATGTCATCTGTTACACCATAGGTACTGTTACTGTTCATTCCTAGGTCCATACCAAGTACTTAATTTGTGACCTTGAGTAGGAAGAAATATGGCCCATTGGTGTACAAGTGTTAATGATGCTAAGTCTCTCCCCTTCATAAATGTCTTTTATCAGCTAGTAGTAGTTGAGCTAATAAATAAATATATGTTACTCTAATGGTTCAGCACGTCTTTTGCTGCACTTGTTATTTTCCCTTTCACTACACATTGAAATATTATGTCCCTCAGTGGGTCAGAACAGAAAGTACATTTCATCGCAGTAACTTGTTTAGGGTCCCCGCAATAGCAAAACTGTGAAGTGGAACACCTTTTTGGTACATACAGCCCATTTGTTTCCTTGTGTACAGTTTCATCACACCCTTTCTCCCTTAACCAAAATAATGACACATACTCATGTTTAAAAACTTCAGCCCACCTGTTACTAAACTGGGTATTATGAGTAAATTTGGCCAAAGTAACATGCTTGGCATCCCTGCCCTCCATAGTGTTTATGCCAAGTCCCATCCCCAACCTTTGATGAATGACTTTAGCATGACTCGGAAAAATATGGCCAATTGTCCAGGTCGTTGGCGTGCTGGTCAGAAAGAGTGCAGTAGCTCTGTAATAGTGGCCGGACGAAATGCCAAAAAAATTACTCAAAACCGAACGGTTGAACACTTTTAATTTACTGACTCATCTTTGATCAGGGGCGAATACTGCCAAAAAAAATGTTACGCCTCAAAAAAATATATCACCTTATGCAGATTCGTTAGCTGAATCGAATTGCTATTGTTCTTGAGAGCTATTATTCAAAAAATCTTGAGAAAAATTCTTAATTACAAAGTCTTTTGTCCAGTTAGAGCAAAATTGCTGAAGACTCAGAATCTGTTCATTCGAAAGAGAAACCCTGCTAAAGAGAGAAACTACATCTCCAAGATTGATTGCTGTGAAAGCAAACACATGTAACTTAAAGGTATGAGACCTCTGGTCAGAGTCCATCTTTAGGTTTTGAACAATTGACATGAAGTGGTGACAAAATAGACAAGACTCCTTACCTGTTGCAGAAGTTGCAGAAGGTTCCTAAACTTTCCATTGACCCGGTTTTCTTCACTTAGGCCATGACAAAGAACTTGTCTTACATCATGTAACTCACCAATATTGATTTGATTGATCCCTTCCATTAATTTCTGATAGGTGAAAAATCTTGGAACTGGGATCCTTTTTACAAATTCAATATGCTTTCTCCCTACCCCATTTTCATTAATACACATTGAGAGTGTCACTAGTGTCATGACTTGACTGAAAGATATTTTTGTTTACTTGCACCCCCCTGAACCATTTACTGATGCTGTGAATCATGCTTTTAACTGTTTCCTTAGGACTTTTCACTAAGAAAAATCAATGAATGGGATAATAGACCTGTGTGTCACAGCCCTGCATGTTCCTGACAGTTTATTTACCTTTGAAGTATCTGTAGTGTTTCTCTAAATCCCGAGGTAGACGCTTGATGAAATCAGGAGGTGCCATCTTCAACAGCCGCTGATTAACCAGAGTTATCTGTGAAGGGATTTAATTTTAATTATCAGAATCCATTTCAAGATTTTATTTTGATTGCCTTTTGTGGACACAAAGCTGGTATGCATGGTTGTACATTGCCCTGTTGTTATAACTGCAAACTACATGGACACATGTTATATGTAAGCTAAAAGGGAAAATTAGAATCTCCTACATTTATAGCAGGTGCATGAGAGTTCAAAACCATCCTGATATTTCAAAAATAATTTCTGTAACCTCAACTTGCCTACCCAATACAGCATAATGACATTTATTATAGCAGTAAATTATTTATTATTATAAACTGAAGTTATGTTACAGAGCCCAATACAATCCTCATTTCCAATAAAATAAGGCTTTTTGGTCTTGGTGGCAGAAAACCAGTTGTACATCAGAGTGTTTTAGTCAGTAATGCCAAGTAAAACACCATGCATATAGTCTGGTACAATAATTTGTAGTTGACAAATTCTATATGCAGTACACTATAAAATCGGTTTCTTTTGTTATGTTCTCAACCGCTTAGAAACTCTGTGGCCAGATTCAGTGTAATCTTTACACCGGGGGGGGGGTACTCCTCCAAAATACCCATACAGGTATGATACAATATTTAATTTCGAGAGCTTTCCTATTGAATGCACAATAAAATGGCTATTAAATTTACTAAATTTCTAAAACAGGGTATTAGAAATCGGCCGATTTCTAGAACAGGGTATCATTTTTAATGCAATATTCTTCCTTGGAGGGAATCCAATCCCCCCCCCCCCTTCCTGGTGTCAAAGTACACCCTGCCGAACAAATGGGCAACAAAAACCACGATAGCTAATTTTTGAATAACTTGCCACCTTGATACAAGGATTGAAGACTCTGTCAGACCTGAGGTTCTCTCAGATTTTTTTGAAACCAGCGTAATTAAGCTGCCGTGCATTTTGTTTACTTGAAATGCCTGTGGGTCGGTCAAAAATTTTCCAATTGTCGCGGACGTATATCGATTTTAGTAAAAAAAATTGCACAATTTGGGAAAATACGTCAACTACAAAACCAAAATATAAACTTTTCGAATCGCTTGCCATTTCCAAAAAAGATCGAATACTCTTTGGAGGTTGAAACTAGGCTTTCGTGAAAATTCATGACTAATAAATATATATAGCTTAGGTCGACCGCGCCATCAATCCGATCCAAAGGAGTCCGTAGTCTGTGAAAAGTTTCAGTACGTCTGAGTTTACTAAACTTAGCTAAGTCTTTTTATTACTCATAGGAGTCATAGGCTTATCGTTATTAATTTGCCTCTAATTAAACAATTGCAATCTTGCTGACTTTTTTCCCCCACTAACCTTTATGATGGACGCTATGAACTTGGTACTCCACACGCTGTTTGGTTGATAACGTTCTATAACAGATACCACACGCCATTTCTCGATTCCCTCGACAATCACCTCACCGTAATATCCATGTATAAGACCATTCGAATGTTATTATGTATCGAAGCCATCTTGCAGTGTGCAACTACACTTAAATGTCGAAATGAACAAATACACATTCCGCGCGTAAAAACCCCGCTTAATGTTGTACCTTTCAGGGTCTGGATAATGTTACAATTGTCACTCTTGTGGCCATGTGAGCAAACTGCGGTAATTCATTGGTCAAGAACCAGGACACCGCTGTGGAGAATCCGAGCGCCAATTTCAACGGTCATAAGCTAAATTCGTTTCGAAAGCTCAATCAGCCCTCGTTCGATTCGACCATATAGTCTGCGTAGAAGACTGATTTGACCACCACTTTACTTGTTTGCCCTTTGATCTCTACATCTTCTTCATTCGACACTGCAGTGACCTCTCGTATCTGGCAGATCAGCTCAAGATGCCGTATTATGTAGTTCGTTGGCTTGAGAACAGTGCGAGTGTCGGTGTCATCCCGGGCAAAATGATTTCGGAAGAGAACATCGTCCTCGATCAAGAAGTCAGCCTCGTCGAAAAAGTGAAGCGGAAAATGAAAGTTTACAAAGGCACTGTCCTGTTCATTTCCGGTAAGTTAAACCTTTAATGTACTTGATGTTCATTGTACGTGATGTACAACTATGGACATGTAATACTTGCACATTTGTACGTACAATTGAATTACCGAGGTTGACTTCTGGCTGAATTAAATCCGTAAGCTTTTGAACGAATAGTCCTTTTGGGATTTTATGTTTTTTTTTTAAATAAATAGAACTACAGGGAAACTAATCAAGTGTTCAGGGTGAAGGTTTCGTTTCGGGAGATCGAAGTGCTTTTAAAGCTCTTTCTGTCTCTGGGTTTTATAATATTTCATTTGCATAATTTATGACTTATGTATAAGCCTGGCTTGTAAAGTCCCGGTAAAGTACATCGATCGTGCTTTTTGATTAATTTCATTAATACAGAACAGTATTACGAATGTGGACCGAAAAAAGTTGAACATAGGATAATTTATCATAACAGTGTGGCATTAATTAAACATCCTGAATTAAATGTAAAGGCCTATTTAACACAGGTGTTATGAATGAAATTTGTGATCCTCACATACTGTACTGCTATCAACTTATTAAACAGTTGAAAAAGCAATATCTAAAAATTCGTCTCCCTGCTTGAAGGGGATTTCAATTTAACCTATGACTGTTTTTTTCAGATTGCTTTATAATTATTACTAATTGCTTAAGTTGATAGCACACTGCAATTTTACTCATGTTTCATCTGCACAGTTCAGTACATATATGATTTTTTGTACAAATATAATTTTGCTATTCATACTGACATTTTAGTTTAATTAAGCCAATTAATTTAGTTTATAACAAAATGTTATCCAACCAACCTTATGCAAGCATAATTATTTATTCTCACTGCACAGGCTATTAACAAACCATTTCAAAATACGGCGCAGCTTGCCCGTGTGCAGACTGCCATGGCAGCCAGACAGAAGCCTGTATTAAACCAGCAGCCAAATCCAGCAGAAAACACAGTCTATCGGCTTTATCCTCTGCCACAAGATCCTCGCATCCATCATGATCATCCACAATCCATTGGCATCAATCATCCATTAACATTCAATAATTCAATTAATAATTCTAATCAATCATTTTCAGCTTTATTGCATGAGGTGCATGACACACTTGAGTTGGGAGCTGGCTATCAAAACATTGATAGGCCAGCTCCTAGTACATATCACCAACCATTCACTTGTAGCTCCCCTAAACATTATCTCCCACCACATTTATGAACAGCTTGGAGGTACAGGAGGTACAAAAGGAGGTGAGCCTCCTTAAATCAGCTGTTGAGGTTCTCCACGATGAAGTAAGGGCCCTCAAAAAGAAATTAAAGGTAATTGTATATGTGAAGTGTAGGTGTACACTCACCCATAATGCTCATGTCTCTGAATACTGCACACACACACCCACACACACACACAATAGTTGGACTTATTTCTATTGTTAGCAGAAAGAATTTGGCTAAAAAGCTACCAAAACCAAGTACCCATGGCCCTGAAAACTACTGACATGCCCTGAATCTCACCTTACTTGTTTAAATTGACATATAATTACAAAGTGTGTGTGCTAAATGTCTTCACTAATTGTAAATACAATTGTATCAGTACTGCTTTTAGGGTTGAAACACATACAGCTTATAGCTTAAATATTAAATACATGTTGCTATGGCTCAGTATTATGAAATTAATTGTGGTATTACTTATCTTTACTATCTACTTTCCTTATTAGGGTCAAATTACCAAACAGAGACCTACAGCTCCACCCCTGAAAAAGAGATTCTAAACGACACGCCATCTAGTGGTATGAGAAAGGTACTTATAAATATTTTATTGTGGCGTCATATTAGATCATAACTTTATAGCTCATCTGATCATGATCTTGAGGTAACAGAAACAAACCTCAGTCCATAACTGACACCGGAAAATAATACATGCACTCCAGGTCTTTGCATGCCTATTAAGTTAGTGTGGCACCCCAAAATGCACTGGCTCCTGAACAGTCCCTTACTTTTATGTACCATAAAAATGCTGCTTATAAGCCCTGCGGTCTACAACTTTGTTAGCATTAGACGCAGTGTTCCAGTTCACTTTAGTAGTTTATGAAATGGGGCTACCAGCGCAGCTGTCAAATTTTCAGTCAAATTGAAGAGAAATTATTTCCAGTCATTACCAGCGCAGCTGTCAAATTTTCAGTCAAATTGAAGAGAAATTATTTCCAGTCATAAATCTTCACTTAAATTTGACAGGAAGAACCTAGTTATGAATCTTCAGATGGGGCTACCAACGCAGCGGCGAATCTTTGGTGAATCTTTGGTGAATCTTTGGTGAATCTTTGGGGACTTTTAGTCAAATATCGCCGAAGATTTATAACTTAGAATACGAGCGCACTAGTCAAATCTTTTGTTAAATTTAACAGAAAAGTTTTCTGTTAAATTTCAAAGTCTATTATGACCGTATGCATAACTTGTCACGCCATTTTCATGAATATATCTTTTATCGTCAAAGCAGCTGAGTGATATTTTATCCACCACATAGCTACCAATACGATGTTTTTCACTTTTGATTAGTCCACAGGGACTTTCCCGAGGAAATGAGTCATTAAGTTTTTCAATTGTTTTTATAACGCGTTAGACAGTTCTTTTGTCTTAAAAACCACAGCTGCAAATTTAAGCGCATCTAGTCAAATATTTACATACACACTTGCTTTAATGCTACCCATTTATCGAAGTATTGGTATGGCCCCTTTTTCTCGGAAAAGCAGGAAGTCTATGATGTAATACTATAGGAACTTTCCCGAGGAAATGAGTCATTGTCTGTCTAGCGCGTTAGACAGTTTTTTTGTCTTAAAAACAAGAAGACTATGATCTCATATGTTAGGGGCTTTCCCGCGGATAACAACTAATCACATGCTGACAGATGCATTTTCCGCTTCTTTGTTCTTAGAAAATAAATACAGACGCTTTCAATAGACTGTCTAACGCATTAGACAGTTTTTGGGAGAGAAGGTATGAATAAGCAAAGGTACTATAGCTACCAATAAAGCAGATCCAATATTACACGTAAGAGTATTCCATTAATAATAAGAATTCTTCTCCTGATGAAAATAAAGTATTCATTTCCACAATTATATAACTAAGCGACACATCTAAATTAATATTTATTTTTTGTGTTTGAGTTGCATTATTTGAAGAGAACAATTGTATTGAATCATTTAAATTTAGAGTGTGTTTTTTAATTTTCAAATTAACAAGTGGATATTTATTTTTGCGTTTGAGATAGAAAACTGTTATATTCATTATTTGAACATCATTTGAAAAGAGTATTTTATCCAAACCATTTAATAAAAATGCGTATCCATTTTTCGTATTTAAATACCCGTTTATGTAATGAATTGAACCACTCAAATGATGACCGTTTAGAGATAAATCCGTTTCCATCACCATCTTACCATTCTCAATAGCAAAAGCGGTGTCATAAACACTTGGGTCAACGTTTGAAATTGTTTCTTTTACACCATAAACAATAAGATGTCCAATTGTTAAAAGTGATGGAAAAGTAACTGTACCATTTAGATTGAGATAAATAAATTGTGGAGGCGAGCTACCCCATCGGTGAAAATTGACAACTGTTTTGGTATAGTTTTCGAATGTTTTTGTTGCATAATTGGAAATTGAAATCGTAGTGCCTTGCACTGTCACACTCAACTCATTCATTTCCGGCGGAAACCATTCAACTACCAAAGTATAGTAACCGACTGGAAGTTTATAAAGGTTAAAACCGAGGCGTGATTGGTACTGGTTTGGTGAGCTTTTTTGAAACAGGAGTTTAAGTTGGTAAGCTTTTTTATTAATTTGATGTGGAGAATTGGAAAAATCAACAATACCCAAAACCTGAATATTTGATTCACTTGAAGATTCGTCGTCGTTTTCCATCAAGTATCTGAAGGCGTCTTTTTTTTGTCCTGAATTAATAATCTGAGATTCATGAATTTTTTGAGTGACAAGATTTCTCAAATCTGTTATTTCATTTTCCATTAACTCAACATTAACTGCAGATTTTGAATTTTTTGAATCGGTTTGTAAGTTAATGATTTTATTATTGTTCAAATTCAAGTCTCCCGACATACTTGTTGTTCCATCATGTTTGAGATAATTTTTTTGTGTTTCACTAAGTCTGTAGTTGACAAACTCGACACATGCTGCGTCTCTTGGGTTTGTTGGAAGATTAAGATTGATAATTGATTTATTTTTCATATCAATTTTAGCTCCTTTATCTAATTTTTTCGCAAGCTGATTATCAACATATTTTTTATTTACTCCATGGTCTGAATTAACTGGGTCTTTGATATTTGTTATGAAATGGTTGTTCATATCTAAAGATTGTAGCATAGACCCGCCTTCTTTTTTACTCAAGAATATATTCCGAGCTGTGTTATAAGAGATGGCTTTATTCGTGTTTCCATGAACTGGGTACGGCTGTGGTTGTAAAATTAGGTCTCCACTCATAGTTGCTCCTGTCTTTTTCACAAACTGAGTTGTATCCGCACTTGGAATCTTAGCTATTTCACTATCTAACTGGCTTTTTGTAACCACATCATTATTATTGGTTCCTTGCTTTACATTCACTAATTTTTTATTCTGCATATCATAATCATTATTAACATCTAATTTAAATCCAATACCAGGTAAACCTCTGAGACCTCTCGAATTCATAAAATGATTAAAATTCAATACTCCGTTGTAAAAACTCATTTATTAACTCTTGAGATTATTTTAGTAAAATTTTCTGCTTTGATTTTTCGTGGTTTATCAACATACAGAAAAGTGTACGGTTCATTTGTTGCTGAGATATAGTTGTCTTTGTTGATGTTCAATTCTTGACATATCCTACTCTGTTCATTCTTGCTTGGAAAATCGAAAATGCAGTGATGGGAACAGTTTAATCTGATGGTTTTGTCTGTTTTGTAAAAAGACTGAGACAGATAGATACAGCTGCAATTTTTATTTCGAGAGCTAATGAAATAGTTTCGTATTTCTTGATCATTTTTGGTTCCGGTGCTGAGGTAATCATCGAAAATAATTAACTTTTGGTTTCCATCACCCATTTTATCTAAAGGAATTATCTCACCGTTGCTGGCTTCAATGATATTATAACCATATTTTTTCGAAAGAGGTTCGAATTTTTTCAACAAATATTGATACTTGCTTTGCTGTAAGTTTTTAGCATATAGATAAATCTTATCAAAAAATAATAGGGGTTTGTTTATCATGTAAAACAAAAGATTGGTTTTACCACTCCCACTCGGAGCGCAGATCAACATTCTGAAGCATCTATCAGGCATGAAAGGATACAACTGAGTGAAATTACTGTCTTCATCAACTTCAACGTCACAGTTTGGTATTATCAATTTTTCCATTTTATTAATTCACAACAGAATTTTTCTAAAAATTTTTGCGACACGCCATGCGACACGTCATGCGACACGTCATGCAAGCTTTTTTATATTCAATAACCCCATTTTTGAATAAAAAAATAATATTTTCCTTTCGATTAAATAAAATGAGTCTCCTCAAGTGGAAAGAAATGGCTGAAAAAAGATCGAAAATTGGTCAAGATGTCAATACTATTAGAGAAACGCTGAAACAAAAGAAAATAACCGATACAATGAGTGATGTTGAAGCAGAAAAGCTTTTCAAACCAATAACATCCGGTTTGAAGGAGTTAACACAACCTCAACCTATTAAAAGACGGTTGCAAAGGAAAAAAGTAGGGGTTCCAGATTATGGTATCAAAATTGAAGACGAAGGAATACCAGATTTTAATCTTGAAGATTTGTTTGATGAAGGGGTTCAACCACAAACTGCAAAACAGCTTGTTCCAAAACCACCCTCATATGATGATGTTCTCAAAGATTTGGAAACAGGAAAAAAACAAATATATGTCAATCCAGAGTATATGCAACAACTTGAAGACCCCCCAGAATATGAAGTTCCAGATTATGAGATTTTTGAAGAAGACAGAATAAATGAGACTTTAGATGAACTTGGATTGGCCAACTATGATGACATTGAAGCACAACTCGAAAGAGAAGATATGACAGAAAAAACAAGACATACTTTCTTGTCAAAGAAAATAGAAATTGCAGTCAAGAAAAGACAACAACTTCCAGGTTATAAAACACACATTACAAAGCAGTTAAACAAAGGTTTGATAAGCCAATCCGAAGCGCAATTCAGAAGAAAGGTCATCGACGATGCTCGAAAAGTTCTCAACGATTATATCAACTATAACCAAAATAAGTTGAAGAGTATCAAAGGCTCTGGTCTCAAAAAAAAGACAACAAAACGAGGTGGAAATGCAAGTGCTGTTTTCATCAATCCTAAAGAAGCCCTTAAAAAGTTAGAGTTAATAATTGGATCAATTGGTGCTGGTAATAATAGCATAGAGCTTAGAAACACTGGCGTCGCTATTCTCGATATTTTATTGAGAAATTACATAATCAATAAACAACATTACAATAAAATTTATAAAAACTTTTTTCATGTGAATTGATAAATAATGAAACTACCATTGGTGTTATCTTCTCATAACGTCAAGAAACAAACAAAAAATAAGCCCAGTGATTTTACAATCAAATATACCCAACCGATATTACTTGATCCAAACAGACAATATGAACTTGGTTTAGGTCGAATCATATCGATGTCTTTCACATGGTTCAATATCACATCAGAGTTGGACAATCAAAAAATAAAATACTCTTCTGATGGTGGGAAAACTTGGAAAGATATAATCTTTCCACCAGGTACATGGAATTATATTGGTTTCAATGATTTCATAAAGGAAAAAACAAAAATAAAGATTTCAGACAAAATTTCATATCCAATAACCTTGGTATTCAACAACACAACTTTCAAAACGACAATAAATCTCGCAACAAACTATCAACTAGACCTTACAACATCGAATTTTGGAGATCTAATTGGTTTCAACAAACAAATTTTAACCAGTTCTAAAAATGTTGGTGACTATACACCAAATCTCAGTCAAGATACAGAGATTTTGAATATACATTGCGATCTTATTTCAGAGAGTCTTGTTGATGGTGATGAGACAGATATCATCTACACGTTTGGTACAAATGATTTGCAACCATCCTATGCTTTCACTAAAGAGCCTTTGAGAGTTCAATATTATCCAGTCAATAAGTATATTATAAACACCCTGCGGATATACATCACTGATGGGAAACGACGAATAATAGATTTGAATGACGCTGATACCTCATTTTCTCTGATTTTGAGAGAAAAAAAATAATAAAAGGTAATTATAAATGCAGACTTATAATTACAAACGAATTTTTCATCCGAGTCTTGGAAAATTTGTTTACAAACATAAAGGATCCGGTTTAATTCTGGATAATATTTTCAAACCTGTGAAAAAAATTGTGGATAAAGTTTTGAAACCTATTGCTAAAAAAGCTTTGAAATCAGGGATAGAAAGTGCTGGCGATAAAATTGGTAAAAAAGCTGTTGAAAAAGTTGCTGAAAAAGCAGGCCATCTTTTCATGAAAGACCTTCAGTCTTCAGGAAAACAAATTCCAAAAGCAAAAAACAAACAAAAAGAAGAAGATTACAACGTGATATTGAATAGATTGATTTCTGGAAGCGGAATGAAAAAACAAAAAATAAAAAAAAGTTTCAAAAGATAAATAAATAAAAAATGGCTTTCAGAACAAGTGATGAACTTCAGAGATATGAAATGGTTGAATTCAACCCTATTGATATTATTAGGCAGCCTGGAAACAACGAATCTCAGAAAAAAACAGGATATAAATTCGCAATAACCGACAGATCCACTTTTTTTGATTATTTCAATGGATATTTCGAGGTAACCAAAGAGCTCCAAAAGAAAGCTGATGGAGCCGGTTTTGCAGCTGCTGACCGAATTTCGATAATTAATGGATCACATTCTCTCATCAAACACATGACTATCAAATCTTCTGGTAAAGTAGTGTACGATAGTGACAACATTCATAAAATTGTGAATATTAAAAATTTGTTGGAATATAGCAGGGGTTACGGCAAATCGGGTGGTACAGATAGTTTTTGGTATCTTGACACAGAAGATTCAACAGCAAATACAAATTTGGGTTTCGAAGCAAGGCGAATTTTAACTCAAGCGAGACAGAATAATGGTAATGGTGGAGCCAAAAGCATAAATGAAATCATTCCGTTGAACAGATACAGTTTCTTTGAGGAATTGGAAGACAAGATGCTTCCTCCAATGCAGCTTACATTCGAACTGAACTTGAATGATGATGATGAATTGGTTCACAAAGCAGCTGCTGCTGATAATGGGCGAGTGGTTGTAACTCAACTTAGTCTTTGGCTTCCAAGATTAGTTCCTAAAGATAGTACATACAGTGAATTTTTGAAAGATTTTCTCAAACCAGCTAAATGGACGTACATGAAAGATTTGTATATGCAGAGTGTAAATACAAGAGTAGTTGAAAACACGTTTCAGATCAGCCCAGCCATTGATAATGTTAAACATGTATTCATTTATCTACAGAGAACTAAGGGTCCGAACGATAATGAATCTGAGAGAACTCCTTACATTTTTGATACTTTCAAGCTGAATTCTGCAGATACTAATAGCTCTCTTGCATCTTGTCGTTTAAAGTATGGAGACAGTGCGTTTTATCCTGAATTGGGGTATAAAGCAAATTCAAAAGTGAGAATCTTCAAGGATCTAATGTCTTATGCTTTTCGAAAGAATGATTATAACATAGAAACGCAGGTGAATATGCATAATTTCACATCTCTTTACGGTCTTGTTTATTTTAATTTGACCTACCAAAAAGAGGCTGTCACTCAAGATCCAAAACAACTGGTTTTGTACTACAGTTTGAACACAGCACCAGCAGCTGATGTAAATGCTTATGCTGTTGTATTTTACGAAAACGAGGTCATTGTTAACAAGGTTGGAAATGAACTTATGATGGTCTGATTTGAAAAAATCTTGAATTTATTTTATTTCGTTTAATAAAATAAATGAAATTAGAACTACTAGAAATAAAAGTCAGACTTTCAAATGATCAAAAAGAAGAAATTCGTAATGCTTTCATCAACAGTGCAATAATCAGACTTAGATTGACAAATGACTATAATCTCAGAGGACCTGATACTCTTCTCGTTCCTACACGTTTTTTTAAAATGACGGATAATGAAGATGGAATCGATGCTGTTGTTCATGAAAAAACTGAAAAAGAAATGCGGGATCAAATGCGGAGAGAATTAAAATTCTACAGAGATTATAATTTGTTATATAAAATGTCGGAAAATAGAAATGATGAAGCGATTTTAGGATGTTTTAATCGTTTTTTGAAACTAAGAAAAATAGAGGAATGGAATATTATGAAGATAAAAATTTAACAGATGGAAAATTATCAGATGAAACGTTGGAAGAAATAATTAATGAACAACTTTGGGAATATTATGGACTTTTTTTTAGTCCAGAGATAGATGAATCTTTGAAAAATGAAGGAATAGAATTTTTCTTGGATTATTCATTTTTGAATGATTTAGCAAAAGATTTTGTCAAAGATAATATAAAAAAATTGCTGTTATAAAATAAATGGATGAAGAACTGATTAAAATTAATGTCACACTTTCAAATGATCAAAAACAAAAAATTCATAATGCTTTCATAAATCTCAGAGATATAAGACTGAGATTATCAAGAAAAAATAATCTCAGAGGATGTGATACTCTTATTGTTCCTCCAAAGTTATTCAAAAAAACAGGATAATACATCCAATGGAATGGAATTTTATTTGAAATATTCATTATATGATACCTTACCTCTCTCAAATAAAATTTCAGTTTTCAGAAATATAGTAAATATCAGCGAAAATTTGTGAATTTATTTTATTTCGTTAAATAAAATAAAAAATGCCTACTCAATTATATGAAATTAATGTATCACTAACTGATTTTCAGAAAAAGAAACTCAGTGAAGCTTATCACAAACGTGAAACAATTACTCTGAGGCTGAAAAGTAATGCCCTAAACGGAAATGATACTCTTTTGGTTCCTTCAACCATTGTAAAAAGGTTGGAAAAAAATCGTACTGATGTCAAAGGAATGGAAATAAAATTGGCTAAAACCAACATTCGAAAACAAGTGGGGGGTTCACTTTTAACTTCAATATTATCACTCGCTCAAACTTTTGGGCCAACATTAGCAAAAACAGTGGGGTTATCAGCTCTCGCGGGAGCCGCTTCCGAGGGAGCATCCCAAATTGTTAAAAAAATATCTGGAAAAGGTTCGCAGACAGGTGGTTTCATGATTCCAAATTCTAAAATAGATCAACTCATTGCAAATAAACATCTATTGAGTAATAAACAGAAAAAGGATATTTTAAATGCTTTGCAAACTGGTTCGGGTGTTCATATAAAACCAACACAAAAACAAACTGGAGGTTTTCTTGGTACTCTTCTTGCATCAATTGGTGTTCCACTCGCTCTGGAAGCTTTTAAAAAGATGACGGGTTCAGGAGTTCCCAGAATCGGAAAACCTCCTAAACTAAATGGTGGAGCAGCTCCCAGAATGGGAATATATCAACCACCCCCTCCATTTTATGGAACATGGGAAAACTTTGGTGGAGGGAAGAAAAAAAAAAAGTCGGGGGAAGGGTTACTCCTTGGGAAAAACAGCCCATTCAATGGGATCCCACTGTTGGGAACACTCCTTTAAAATTCCACAAAAACATTCCTTTGAGCAATCATGATTTGATAAAATGGTGTCAACATTTCGGAATTCCAATAGACAAAGGTGGTGTCTTGTCAAGAGACCAAACTGCTCCACACAACCACAAAATGGCTTTTTTCATTTACAATCTTGAGCCGTCATATATGAGTGGAAGTCATTGGGTTGCAACATTTGTAAAGAATGGGAGAATCAATTATTTCGACAGTTTTGGGTTGCCACCATTTCAAGAAATTGTGAACCATGCAGAGAAAAAGAATCTCACTCTGATTCATCAAAATAACCAGATACAAGATTTGGGTACAACCACTTGCGGATATTTTTGTTTATACTTTTTGAATGAGATGAACAAAGGTTCATCGTATTTCAACCTTTTACAACCCTTTGATATTCATGATACGATAAAAAATGAGAGATTCATTGAAAAATATTTTGAAAAAATTTCCCGCCATATTGTAAAATGAAAACGTATTGCGTAAAACAAAGAAAAGAAACTGAGTGTGTTGAACCATCAGGATATAAATATGCGAAAAACGGTCGACATATTTTTTATTACAGATTCAGCACATGTGCTGAATGTGGAATAACTAAAACTAGATTCGTAAAACAAACGGGAAACTAATAAGCCCGTCCGAAGGGGCGGGCATTTTGGATACGATGGCATCCACTGGTACTGATATGTTAATTAACCACGGTATTCCTTGGCTTGGGAAAAAAGCAGTTGAAATGGGAAGATATTATGGATCAGAAGCTTTGAGAAACCCAAAACTGCAGAAAAAGGCTCTCGATTATGCTTTGGAAAGAGCGGCTCCTTTTATTCAAAAAACAGGATCGGAAATGCTTGATCAATTGTCCACTAAAATCAGACCGAATAAAAAGTATAAAACCGATAGGAAGGATTTGGATGGTGGAAGTTTGGATTTGCATAAAGCCATTGGAAGTCTCCCGAAACCGAAAGGGGGGTGGACTCTTCCAGGGCATAAATATACGGGGCCATATAACGATCTTGAAAATCAGGTCAGATGGGATCCAGAAACAGGAGAGATACTTGAGGTATATGACAAACCAACGGGGAGAACTGATGCCATAGCAATGCAGCATGATGTTGATTACTCAGTTTGTGGAGATGATAAAAAATGTAAGAACAAAGCGGATAGGAAAATGGTGAAATCGTTGGATTCTGTTCCTTATAATGAGAGACAATGGGGGCATTCGATGGCGCGAAATATTATTAACACAAAGCAAAAACTTGGTCTTGGTTTAAACTGAAAAGGCCGTCGAGTGAAGAAAACTGGCAAGAAAAATTAGCTGATGAGCTTCATAAACCGATAAAGCGCAACTTCACCCGGCGGCGGGTAATTGTAAACCATATTGACGAGACATGGTGTTCAGATATCGTTGAGATGCAAAAATTCAGTCGATGGAACGCTGGCTACAGATATCTTCTTATGGTACTCGATGTGTTTAGTAAATACGGTTGGATCGTCCCATTAAAAGATAAAAAAGGTGAAACCGTTGCTGAAGCATTGAAAACCATTTTAAAAGAAGGTAGAAAACCACAATATCTTTGGACTGATAAAGGGAAAGAGTATTACAACAAACATGTTAAGGAACTACTTGATAAGAATAAAATAACCTTGTACTCAACTGAGAATGAGGAAAAGTCGTCAGTTTGTGAAAGATGGAACCGTACAATCAAAACCAAAATGTGGAAGCAGTTTACTGTTCAAGGTAACACACAGTATCTTAACATACTACCCAAATTAGTGAAACAGTATAACAATACCAGACATTCAAGCATAAAGATGACGCCCATGGAAGCAAGTAAAAAGAAAAATGAAGGAACTGTCTACTTTAACCTTTTCGGTGATATGGAAACATCAAGACAAAAACCAAAGTTCAAAGTCGGTGATAAGGTTAGAATATCTAAGTACAAACGTCCTGTCTTTGACAAAGGATACACAGCCAATTGGACAGAAGAAGTTTTCACAGTTGACAAGATACAATACACCAATCCGATCACTTACAGACTCAAAGATTTCAGTGGTGATGAGATATCAGGTTCTTTTTATGAACAGGAGATGCAGAAGGCTGTTCAAGACGTTTACCGTATTGAGAAAGTGATTCGACGAGATGCTCGAAAAGGTAAAGCTTTGGTGAAGTGGAGCGGTTACCCAGAAAAATTCAATTCCTGGGTAGATATTAATGATCTGATGTGAAAATGAATTTAAAAAAAAAATCTTGCATACAAGAAAAGTGAAAATGACAAAAATATTGACTCTTCAAGAAATTCGAAAAATGGCTGTTGGAAAAAATATCAAAAACATGTATAAACTCTCAAAAGAAGAGCTGGCAAAAGAGTTGAACATTGATGAAGAATTGTACAAAAGACCAAGTAACGCAAGGGAAGTGTTGATTACCAATGTTGATACACAAGTTGTCACGAAATGTAAAAGCATCTATCAGTGCTCAAAATTGTTGAGTAAAAGTTATAGTTTAACTCATTATTATGCAACTTGTGGAAATGCGTTTGTGGATAAGGATGGAAATAAGGTTAAATTGTCTATTACTTGAACTTTTTTCATTTCTGGGACGTGAAATGAAAAAATTGTATATGAAAATAATTTTTAAAAAAATCTTGTATATAAAAATAATTTAAAAAAATCTTGTATATAAAAAAGAATGGATTCTCAAAAAGTTCCTTTAAAAGCCTTTGCAAAAAGCCTTGGATTTAGAGGTTATTCACGTTTTAGAAAAGCGGCCAATACCGCAAAAGATAAGATAATGAATATTTTAAACAAGCCAACAACAAAACAACCCCCTAAATTATTCAGTAAGATCAGAGTCCCCATCCTTAAGCCAACAGTTGTCACAACAACACTCAAAAAGCTGCCAAATCTAATTCAAAAAACGTCTGAAAAAGTCATTAATTGGGGAAAGTGGTTGAAAAATGTTGATAAAATGATTGAACCAACTTTTACACAAGTTGAAGAGCAGACTGAACCAACTTTTACACAAGTTGAAGAACAAATTGAACCAACTTTTACGCAGGTTGAAGAGCAAACTGAACCGACTTTCACACAGAAAGAGAAAGCCATGCGAGGGTTCACAAGATCATATGAAATTGGTCTCACAAACAGACAAGACCCATTAATTCAACTTCAGAACACCCGTTCAGTGATTAAAAACAATCTATTAAAGGTTCTGAATGAGATGAAAGGTCTCAAATTCAATGAAACGTTTAAGATTACGTTTGAAAAACAGAAAGGAGATGATTTGATTGAAGAGGAAGCTTATTTCAATGCAAAGCCACAAACAGTAACCAATGAGGAAGAGATTGCAAACTTGCTGCAGACAACACAACAACAGATTTTAAATATGATTCAGAAATGGATTTCAAAAGGCTCAGCATGGATTATTAAATCGGTTGATGGTCATTTCATCAATGTTGTAAAGTATAAACCACTCAGAGGTTCTTCATATATTCCATTACCCAAAGAGCTGCGGAACTCAGCTAAAGGAATTATAAACATGAAAAATAATGACGATGAATGTTTTCGTTGGTGTCACATTCGTCACCTCTTGCCACAGAAAAAAGATCCACAGAGAATAAAAGAGTGTGATAAAAAATATGTAGAAAAATTGGATTACTCGGGAATTGAGTTTCCCGTTTCTGTGAAACAATACAACAAAATAGAGAAACAAAATAATATTCGTGTTAATGTCTTCGGTTATGAAGAAAATCAACCGTATGTAATTTACGTTTCAAAAGAAAAGTTTAACTCTTGTTTGAATCTGCTCTTAATAACCGAAGGAGAGGCAAAACATTATTGTTTAATAAAGAATTTCAATAAATTTATGTACAATCAAACGAAGCACAAGGGAAGAAAGCATTTCTGTATGTACTGTCTTCAATGTTTAAGCTCAAAAGAGCATCTTGAAAAACACAAAGTCGATTGTATTGAAATTAATGGGAAACAAGCCATTAAAATGCCAGGACCTGGATCAAAAATTGCATTCAAAAATTATCGTAGACAGTTACCGGCACCTTTTGTGATTTATGCTGATTTTGAAGCCATCACAGAAAAAGTTAGTGAGAAAGCTCCGCAAAAATCCCGCACCGAACAATACCAAAAACATACGGCTTGTGGATATGGTTATAAAGTTGTTTGCTGCTATGACGATAAATTTTCAAAACCAATCAAAATTTACAGAGGAGAAATGGCCATTCACAAGTTCATGAATGACATGTTGGCTGAAGTTAAATACTGTGAAAAGGTTGTAGATGATCATTTCTCAAAACCTCTCGAAATGACAGACGAGGATGAGGAAAGTTTCCAAAGAGCTGAAGAATGCCACATCTGTAAGATACCTTATACCAGAGGTGAATTTGGAGTAAGAGATCACTGTCATGTCACCGGCAAATACAGAGGCTCAGCACATGAAGGTTGTAATCTAAATTTCAAATTGACTGATAAAATACCTGTGGTGTTTCACAATCTCAAGGGGTATGACAGTCACTTTATAATGCAAGAGATTGGTAATATTGTGAAAAAGAATGCGTTTTTTGATGAAAAAGGAAAGAAATATCATGAGATGAGCATAAATGTCATTCCCTGTAACATGGAGAAATACTTGGCCTTCATGTTGGGTCATGACCTTGTGTTCATCGACAGCTTTCAATTCATGAGCTCGTCATTGAGTAATTTGGTGAATAATCTTCCTGCTGAAGCGTTCAAACACACGGGACAAGTATTTCAAGGTGAACAATTGAGTTTGATGACAAAGAAAGGTGTTTATCCTTATGACTATATGAATAGTTTTGAAAAGTTTGAGGACAGCAGGTTGCCAAAGAAAGAAGATTTTTTCAGTATTATGAATAATGAACATATCACAGATGAAGAGTATAAACATGCACAGAATGTTTGGAAAACCTTCAAATTGAAAACAATGGGAGAGTATCACGATCTATATCTCAAATCGGATATTTTGTTGTTGGCTGATGTTTTTGAAAATTTCCGCAAAGCATGTCAACAATACTATGGATTGGATCCTGCTCATTATTTCACATCACCCGGTCTGAGTTGGGATGCAATGTTGAAAATGACAGAAACTGAATTGGAGTTGATTAGTGATGTTGATATGTTTCTATTCATTGAAAAAGGTATGCGTGGTGGAATCAGTTATATCGCTAATCGATATGGAAAGGCAAACAACAAGTATATGAAAAACTACAATCCAAAAGAGGCATCAAAATACATCATGTATCTGGATGCAAATAATCTTTATGGTTGGGCAATGAGTCAATATCTTCCAACAGGTGGGTTTAAATGGTTGACTGAAGAAGAGGTGGATTTATCCAAATATAATGATGGGTCTGAAAAAGGATTGGTATTGGAGGTCGATTTGGAATATCCAGAGGAGTTGCATGATCTCCACAACGACTATCCACTGGCACCAGAAAAAATCAAAGTAACTGAAGATATGTTGTCACCTTATTGTCGAGAAATTGCTGAAAAATTCAAAGTAAAAGTTGGACTGGTTGAAAAGTTGGTGCCGACGCTGGGAAAGAAAGAGAAATATGTTTTGCATTATCGCAACTTGCAACTCTATATGTCTTTGGGGTTGAAACTAACAAAGATTCATAGAGCTCTCCAATTCGATCAGAGTCCATGGTTGAAACCTTACATTAATTTTAATACAAAAAAGAGAGCAAAGGCAAAGAACTCTTTTGAAAAGGATTTTTTCAAGTTGATGAACAATTCGGTGTTTGGAAAGACGATGGAGAATCTGAGAAAGCGACAGGACATCAAACTTGTAACTGATGAAGAAAAATTGACGAAGTGGGCTAGCAGACCGAGTTTCATAAGCTGCAAAATATTCAATGAGGATTTAGTTGCCGTTCATAAAATCAAACCAACTTTAACATTAAACAGACCGGCATATGTTGGAATGTGCATCCTAGATTTATCAAAAACATTAATGTATGATTTTCATTATAATTACATTAAAAGTAAATATGGTGACAAAGCTCGGTTGCTGTTCACAGATACTGACAGTCTAACCTATGAAATTGAGGTAGATGATGTTTACCAAGATTTTTGGAAAGACAAACATCTATTCGATAACAGTGATTATCCAAAGAACAGCCCGTTTTTTAATAACACAAACAAGAAAGTCATTGGAAAATTCAAGGACGAAGCAGCAGGAATCCCAATCGTGGAGTTTGTTGGTTTGAGGTCAAAAATGTATTCTTACATGAAAGACGATAAACAGGAAAGTCGCACAGCAAAGGGAATTACAAAGAATGTGATAAAACAAAAAATACAACACGAGAATTACAAAGATACGCTTTTCAACCAAAAACAGATGCGTCACACGATGAGACTAATCAAAAGTGAAAAACATCGAATTGGTAGCTATGTGGTGGATAAAATATCACTCAGCTGCTTTGACGATAAAAGATATATTCATGAAAATGGCGTGACAAGTTATGCATACGGTCATAATAGACTTTGAAATTTAACAGAAAACTTTTCTGTTAAATTTAACAAAAGATTTGACTAGTGCGCTCGTATTCTAAGTTATAAATCTTCGGCGATATTTGACTAAAAGTCCCCAAAGATTCACCAAAGATTCACCAAAGATTCACCAAAGATTCGCCGCTGCGTTGGTAGCCCCATCTGAAGATTCATAACTAGGTTCTTCCTGTCAAATTTAAGTGAAGATTTATGACTGGAAATAATTTCTCTTCAATTTGACTGAAAATTTGACAGCTGCGCTGGTAATGACTGGAAATAATTTCTCTTCAATTTGACTGAAAATTTGACAGCTGCGCTGGTAGCCCCATTTCATAAACTACTCACTTTTAAGGACAGGGAGTCAATAATTAATATTTATTTAATGGGTCAACAAGTTGTGGGTATCCAAATCTTCTTAAGTTGGCCATTTGATTTTTCAAGTTAGAAAGCCAGCCTTGTTGGATTTTTGATCTGGAGACCCCTCTCTTATCTGGAACACTGTAGGCTTTGCTCTGATACACTTGAGATCATATAGTGCTTATTTTAATTAACAATGCACTCAGTTGCAATTGCTATTCCCTTATGAATTAAAGCCCTCAACACTAATTACTTGTGTTTTAAAATATTGCAGGAGGCACTGGAAAGTTCAGTAAAATTTTCTTCAAAACCCCCTTGATGGATTGAAAACACTATTGGCTAAGTTATTCTCAAAGGAAAGCTTAAATAGCCAATTCATCCATCAAGGGGACTCAATGCAATCTTACAAAGGGAAAAGAGGGGTGCACTCAGCAAAGAGTCTCTGGAAATGATTTATATAGTAAGTGCTTGTTTCTATACCATTATTACCATAACTCTGTCAAGATACAATATGAAACCTTTAACATTGTATTTCTTTTCTTTTTGTTTTTCAGTGATCATGAAGGACGTTTTCAACTCATCCCAAACAGAAACAGACATGATAAATATAAGGAGACAACAGAAGCAGTTGAGAAAACAGTTTAAAGCATAAAGATGATGCTTTCAAATGATCAACATTTATAATTTTTGATAACAAAATATATGTGCACTAATGTTTTGTCAAAATTATTTTTAATGTAATAGCAATTTTTATTGACTTGAAATATTCATTACTCCAATATAGCCTTAACATTTTACCAACTATTGACAATCTTCTTTTCTTGTCAGTCGTTGAAAATAGGGTGTTCATTCTTAGTTCCAAACTTATCATTTTTACCTTTGCCTTTTTTGAAGTGATATATTTTTTTACAGAAATTTGCAAGATCGGTAATATAATAATAATTTTTATGTTTTGGCTTTCTGAAGCCATATTTCTTTATAGAAGTCTACTTTATTGACAGTAATTGTGTAAATATGCATGTACATATGCATATACATATGCATAAGTTATTTTTATCTTTTGGTTTTCTTAAGTGACTTATTGTCTGCTTTATTTACAAGAATTGAACATGTGTACATGCAGTAATTTTCAGGTTTTCTGAAGTGACATATTTATTTATAAAAGTGTACTTTATTTACAAGAATTATGTACACTGATCCAAGCGCAAATAGCAATAAACATTTGTGAAATTTCAAACTTACTCTGTGCTCAATTTTTTTGTCACTTTTTTTGTCAATTTTTTTGTCACTCATTAACTAATCTCATTTGTATCCGAAATCCCAAGAATTCCCGGGAAATCCTGGGATTTCCCGGGAATTCTTGGTTGCAGCCAGAAAATCTGGAGAACAGTTTTTCATTTCTTTTCCCAGGAATTCCTGAGAATTCCCGGGAATTTTGTGCCAATTAACACAAAAGAATTCCCCAGATTTCTTGGGATATATTCTTGGGAATTCTTGGGAATTCCCGGAAAATCTAGGAACAGTTTTTAATTTCCTTTCCCAGGAATTCCTGAGAATTCTCGGGAATTTTGTGCCAATTAACACGAAGGAATCCCGGGAATTCTTGGGAAATATTCTTGGGAATTCTTGGGATTTCCCGAGATTTCCTTGAACAATTTCGCACGGGCTGTTTTGAACGAGCAAATTAACGTTACTTTCTGCGCTTGCCTTAAAGAACGATTTAATGTCCTTCTTCTGTCGGTAACAAAAAAGCGGGTGGATGGGCTTTCGCTTTTACTTGAGCTAGATACAAGTGTCCTAAAAGCACCGCCCGGGTCTTTTGGTTGTGTTTTGTTTATTTATCATTCACAGGGCCGCTTGCCAATCAAATGGACTGCTCCTGAACATCTATTTACTGACTCACAGGATGAAGATGTGCGAGTATCGGAGAAAAGCGATGTGTAAGTACATGTACTTTATTAAAATTCACGACTTCGTTGCAGACTTATAACTTTTTTGAGTGTTATGTGCATTGCAGAAGTAACATGCCATATTTTGACATCATATGCAAACAGCCTAAGGATCGTTAAAACTGCCAAACAGGTAGTTTTTATAATTACTGTATGCATGTTTAACAAATAAACGCAAACTACTGAGCTCAAATATTTGAAGAAGAGCGTTTCCTTACACCGCTCCCCGATTTACGAGATAAAGGAAATTGCGATGTAAACCAACACGGTCGCATCCTTTCCATTAATTCCGGTAGAATTGGATTGCTTCATTCGCAAGGCGTAAAGTAAAAGTTAACGTGAAAATTAGACTCTTTATCGTTTACTGAATGAGTTCTTAGAATGCTCAACCTTGGTTTGATGACAGATTAAGCTACAGACTGTCATCAAGAAAATTAGAGTATGACTCTTTGTAGTAGCTAAGTAAGTACACCGTAGTGGTTAATGGTGGTAATCAACAGCTGTAAATACTAATTCCAAAATGACAATAACTTGCTTACATGTAATAAGAGGAACTGGCCGTTGACAAATCTGGTGACAAAACTTGATTTTCGAAATCTAGACTTACAAAAATTGATTCTCAGTCTTAATGAAACATTGCACCTTTATTTCCTTGGGCACTGTTTTTTTTTTTAATTGTTTTTCGATATGATGGGAAGGAGACAAACAGTGCCCAAGCTGACTTCAACGTTTATAACTTTTGAAAAACAATTTGTTGTGACATCTCATTGCACATCGAAATTGGTGTTGCCTTGACAACCATTCTTCACTGCTAGTATTTTAGCATTTTGAGTTTTCTAGTTTTCATTAACAAAAACTTTAATTTTATTGTGGTAACCTTGACATTTTTAGATCCTTCATGTGTTTTTTTAAATGGTGTAGTCTACTTTGTGGCCGATTTGGTTCCTTTGGGAGGTTGTGGAAACATCAAGAAAACCAAGATAGCCGCCGTCTACAATTGTGGCGTTAATTCTCACGCCATGTGACGTCATCAGATCATGTTGTGCACCTCAATAAAATATTTTTGGACGTACTATGTAACCATTGAAGTTTTATTAATTTCTTTGATAGCTTTATTTAACAATTATTCTACGAGGGCGCGCTGGATATCGAATGATAGATGACCAACGAGGCGCGTAGCGCCGAGTTGGTTATAATCATTTGATATCCAGCAAGCCCGAGTAGAATAATTGTTTTATTAAAAACTTAACCACTATTAAAAAAAAATCAAGAAAGAAAGGGAAAAATGAGAAAAGAAATTTAAGCGGAACAAGAATCGATCACATGACTGAACGAAAAAGGCGCCAAAACCTTGCAAAGTGCTGCAGCGTTTCATTGCAAAGCTGAGTGAATCAATGAAAACTGCTCGAAACTGAACAAAGTAGCACAAGTTTTGGAAAAAATCTTATAATTATTGGCTCTGAAATATCGTACATGTTTGATTTTTCCTGAACATTGTTGTAATCATCGTTCAAAGCGGATTGAAGCTGTACAATTTCACCATATAGCTGCTGGAGTAGAACTGAACAAGTTTGTAATCTGTTCGCACAACGGAGCCATCATGTGCGTGTTTGATCGAACTGAAGACAGAACAAATTTGAACAGTTGAACTTGAAGAGGTATTTTCTATGCAGCTCAGAAGCAAGATTACGGTAGCGAGGAACATTAGAATTCACCATCATAGTTTGTTAAACGCAAAGCGCAAAATGCAGTTGTTCTCGGTTTAGAGGTTGCGGACGGAATGGTAAAAACAACATTCAAACAACTGGAAAAGCGATTCAACTCCGTTTACATGGCATCCGATTCCTATCTGAGCATTTGGACCTGTTGGAACACAGAGCTACAACAAGTGGAGGTAAACCAGTGTCAATTTTGCGTGTTAAAGCCGAAAAACAATCTCGCCCTTCCTTCCTTCGTGGTAGTTTGCAGCTGTTAGTAAGCTTACTTGTTTAGACTGCTTCATGATTTTCGCACCGACTTGCCATGAATGTGTGATAGTTTTTATTAAATGCTCCTGCCCCATTTCACTGTGTTTTATTTTATGTCTTGTCTTGATATTATGAAGTGGAAATCTTTCTGATAAAACCTACCGTTTGTTCAATTTCAATGATCGACGTGACGATCGATGAAAGAAATTAATTGTAAACACAACGCTTAATGCTTAAATTTCTATTTCTGCACAGTCTCTTCAAACAGTTATGACTTTTGTTAGACTACGCTGTTGGTGATGCTTGTTGGTGACGCTGTTGGAATTTCTGCTTAATTTAAATTTGCTGGCAAGTGATTTTTCTCGTCCATTTTTCTCGCCGGGTTGCTCGCGAGGAAAAAACTTTCGGCTCACTTTGTTGTTGAGTGTTCATTGACCATATTTGGTCGCAGCAGGTATATGAGCTGATAGCCTAGCTCCGTTGAGCCAATCAAAATGCTAGAAATCCAATATACCTAGTCCAGTTTTTAATAAACTATAATATTCTTGGAGGTAAGGAGGGCCCCCAGCAACTCCATAAAACTCCAGGCTAAATAGGATTAAGCAATTTTTTCTAAATGGTTTAACCCTTAAAAAATGGCGGTCCTAAATGGGGCCGGATTTTATTACCGTTGTTACGATATTTTGAAGAGGTTAAGGTGTTCGAACTGCTTGAAGGTGAAAAATAAACCCTATTCAAAAGTTCGATTACTTGAAAGATAATACAAAATTTAACAAAACTGCAAAAGATAAGAGCTTTATTCCTGTTAGAAGCGGAGAAAATGAAGGATGAATTTGGTTGTTATGCGTGTTATTTTCCTTCGATTTGTGAAATTTGAAACGATATGATCGCGTGTTGACAGCTGCGTTACGTTCACTCAAATTCGAACATGCGATCATTAAGTGAGCATTGCGGGCGAAATTCGACAAAAAGGACCGTGAAGTACTTTCGCATTACATTTCTAAAAGCAGTTGATGACCACTCTTTTAAATCTTTGGCCTTTCTTAGACCTTAAAATCCACCAAGAAACCGATTTGATATCTGAGCTTCACGCAGCGCAGACAAAACTCAGCATGGAACTTGTGACGCACTACGCGTTGCTATGCTATTCGCATTTGTTTACGCCGCCATTTTTTCCGATGGTGAGCGGAAACATTCGGTGCTTTTCGACCGCTTTCGTGCTTCAATCGATAAGTTTCTGCCTCAGACATATTGAACAGCGGTTTACACATAAAAATCTAGCATGGCATCGCTGAATGAGCTGCTTGCGAGAAGATTTCGGCGATAAATTGGCGTATTTTAAGGACACACACAAACCGCACTGAAAGGTATTTAAAGAATAAAGACGTAGATTTAACATGTCTAGTTGAAATTTGCGCTGGTTTTTCTTTTGAGGTGACATAAACTTTTGACAGGAGCCCGGAACGAAAGAAGATTTCTACTCGATATTATGGCCGCTTAAAGTGACGACTCACGCTGCTTTCTTTACAACACGATATCTGAAGAAAGAAGCGGGCTTCGTGTCCAGGCTCCTGTGAGATTCTCTCTTTTCTGTATACAAATAAATTCCCGGATTTCTTTTCAATCTCTCTTTTAAAATGAAGCCGTAAAACGAAAAACTCTTATTTTTGAGCCCGCAATTCAAATGGGATTGGCACCTTAGGTGTGAAATTTGTCACCTCGGACATCTATTTTTTTGAAGCGTAACTTTAGTTGTATCGACCTGATATGTTTTTATTTCAACAAGTTGTTTTCATTTTGAGCAATTTTTATTCAAAATGAACGTGTTAATTGCGATCCAACTACCTTAAGATTTGGCGGCTTCTTACTGAGATATAAAATAAATTGCGTAGTTGTAAAACACACAAAGTGCGCGACGATGAAGTACGCGACCTCATCTTGCCAGTGCGCGATCTCGTATATCATGATATACATCTAGCGCCGAACTCTCACTAAACTTACAGGACTGAGTATCGAAACGGTAAATGGACAGCAAGAGAGGTTTGATTTCACACAACCCATAACATCGATGTCTTATTGCACAGTTAGAAAGCATTGATAAATTAATTTTGGTTCAGTGGTTATTTAAGGCCTCTCTATTGAAATCGACAGGGGTAGCTATAATGTTTCACTAGTAACATTAACCAATTAATGCATCGTTTGCCTTATTGTACCAACAGATGGTCTTATGGAGTGGTTTTATATGAGATCTTTACATTAGGTAAGTCTAACCTTATCACCAGTGGACAATTTAGCTACATAGATTAGGTATTGAGGTATTGCTCACCGTATTAGGTCTTAAGAACTTGTAGTTAGCTGAGAAATGATGCTTTGAGCCCACCAATAACGTTACAAGAAACTTTGTAATGGCTCCCCCAATAGAAGTAAAATTTTATGGGAAAAAGAAAACGGTTGTGAATGTCAAGCTCAGCAAATTGAATGATCAGTTTGTCACGGGCAGAGGACAGAAACCAAATTATCATTTACTGATATGAGTCTAGTTCAAAATCATCCTCTCTCCGATCGGATGCTGTAATTAGTACTGGTCGACGTGCGTCATTTGATTTGTCAACTGCAAGCTATAAAAAATAGTGGTCTACATCTTATAGCTTAACTTCCTGAAAAGAGACTTTCCTTACAGACTTATTAAGAATGTACTTTATCTCTTGAAGGGGGTGTGCCCTACCCGAATTGGAATGCGTGGAAAGTTGTGTACGAGCTGAAGGTGAATAAATACCGCATGAGCCAACCACAACATGTCAGCGACGAGCTGTAAGTGAACACTGAGCAGTGTGTAATTACCCTGCGCTTTCCAGTAAGCCCCTCCCAAGGAAAAAGCTTCTGAAAAAAATAAATAATCCTTGTGTTTCGACTGCAATTTTAGCCTCTCTCCTGTCTCACATTTCCCTAAATGGATTCCAGGGTAATTATTGTAACTTTGAACCAGAGGGAGAGGGGTGATGGACCTCCCTTGGCTGTTTGCTATGTTACAATGTTTCGAAAAGATTTTGTGGACTACAAGATGCGGTATATTATGGGTTGTGCCCTTGCTGGGGCCTGTGACGTCAGCTAAGAGATGGCTGCCATCTTTGGTTTTGCACAAAATTAGACAAAGAAAAAACTGCGGAAATCGAAAGAGTTTTGATGCTAAAATATGACACAATTAAACACCTTCCTGTTTTTTTGTCAACATTGTGCTTTTTTCATCACAAAAGGTGAAAAACACGAATGTTTATCCAAAAATGGCTTGACTACCTGGTACTTATGACGTCAATAACTCCTAACGATAGTAACCGATTCTTACCAAACGTGTGTCAAAATGTCTCTAAGGAATATCTAAGGAATATGCATACTGTACTTCAAACGGCAGGTGCAGATGACAAATCGTCTTGGAAAATTCTAGAACCTTTATGGGGGAGGTGGGGGGATATTAAGCAGGAATTCTCAAGATTGCGAAGCAACAGTTGTATCAAACCTTGCATAATAAAACACCGAGAGGTTTAAAAATTACTGTAGTAATAGATTTACCTTTAGATATAACTTAACTTTGTAACGAATGATCTGTTTTATTCAGTAAAGATGTTAAATGAATGCAATATCGGAAAACAAATATCATTTACAAGACATACTATAAATGCAATTTCATAACTGAAATGTCTCAATTAACAGTTATCAAATAATGCTGGACTGCTGGAATGAAGATCCCAACAATCGCCCAACATTTGACCGTCTGCACGAAATAATAACTGAATTCCTGCAGGAAAAGGTAAAACAACGTATTTTCTCTTACGGATTTTAGACTGGTAATTGTAGCTTTGAGTTTTATTTGCCTGTACACTGAAAGAAGCGTAGTTTTCTTTAGAGAAAACCATGCCTCTTTCAATTTGCTAAGAATTACAATTTCTAGGGTTAGTAATCTAAATTGCTAATGTGTAATAATGAAGCAAATGTAAAGATTTTTCTCTGCGTTGCTGAATATTTGAGAAACATGCATGATCACCGAGATGTCCTGGATACCTTTTATATGCCCCGATGGACTAAAAGATCATTAGACACTACTTTTTCGTGTTT
Organism: Siderastrea radians; assembly: GCA_964017195.1. NCBI lineage: Eukaryota > Metazoa > Cnidaria > Anthozoa > Scleractinia > Rhizangiidae > Siderastrea > Siderastrea radians. Next base: position 29,360,725 of record OZ024895.1, read on the forward strand.
TCGTATAGTATTTGTGTTACGTAAGAGTCGTCGAATGACATAAAAGCTGTTGCTCGGAGAGCCATTAGATGGTAAAAGATCGGAGAGGAGCGCAAGAAAAAACTTTTGTGAGTCAGCTGGACGCTGGACGACAAGCAATAGAAAAAGATCAGGACAACGCAAATATACTTATTAAATTTAGACGAGTTCGCTCCATGGAAGACTTAAACAGGAACACAGAACGACTGTCCTGTCCTTATTTCCAGATGTTTGTTTAAAAAAAAACTGTAGTCACTTCTAGACTGATTGTACTTAAAAGCATTACTCAAATAGTACCTTTCACTTGTTTCAGTATTATGTCGATCTGGACATGTCCAAATACGACCCAAGCCTGTACACAAATGTGGAGGACATCGCTGCCTCTATGGGCCAGGCTGTGTCCCTTGAGTTTGGGAACATGCAACCAAAGAGTGACCTGTCAGAAGATTCTAGTGATGCTCCAGAAACAGACAACAGGATTTAGCATGTGCTATTGGCACATTATGCCGGCAGTTATCATAAATTAACCACTGGCTAGCTCACGCAGTTGGTAGGGCATTAGAATTTACAGCGGGACATCCAGATCCGGATCACCACTTAGGGTCTGTGAATAACCATGGGGGAAATTCTTGACCTTTGAGATAACATACGCAAATATTATAATTTAGGCCTTCACGTAAAGGTTGTGAACTCGGGTAACAAGGACGTAACGAACGCTGGCTGTAAGCAGCGTTGAGAAAAGCTCAACAATGGACCCAAGAGCGACTGCCAGAGACGCCTTCACGAGTTTCGTCCGAACTCAATCTCAAAATTGTAAATAAAGCTTAAGGCGAAGTAAATGATACGCGCCTTATGTAGTCACTTTCATCGGTCTTTTCCATCGGTATCTAGTTCTGAATCGAAGTAATCCTAGTGAATTTGCCCCTTAATCAATTGACAAGGTCGACGCATGGCTACTTCCCTCTTTAGTTGATGGCTTTATATTAGCTTAGATATTAACAACGTTACATACGTCCAAAGTCTGTGCGCGGAGATTTTGCCCCCCCCCCCCCCCACTCTTCTGAATAGGGTAAGTACTCAGTTCAGTTTAAGTTTCGCTTTGTTCTTCAAAATTGCTGAACTTAAAAGTTACCGAATCTTCATTTAGTCAGTAACCTAAGCTTGAGGCATTAAGGTTGCAAATTGCCAAAAGGCCTGCGTTCGTTAATTTCAGATACACTGAGAAGTGAGTCTCAGTGCATCAAATTTTGCATTAAGTTCATCCACAGGCAGCCCAAGTTCGTGACACTAGAGCGCTAGGAGTTTATAATTTAATGATTAATGCAACCACTCGACGGAGGTTACGTAGTGTTACAATGGTGAATTTCAAATTATAAGACGTTGTATGGAGTTTAAAATAGCGTGGATTTTGAATGTTCAGAAAAGCAAAATTTATACTCTAATTCATTAAATGAACAAAATAAACTCACCCTGTGTGTATCCTGTTGCGTATTTGATCCATTTCCATCGTTTTCCGGGCATTTTGAATTTCCGTTCTTTCATTCATGAAGGAAACCGTCGCCATTGTAACACTACACCACCTCCCGTCGCGGGGTTGAAGTTATAAATTCCTCGCACCCTAGTATCAGGAACTTGGGTTGCCTGTGGCTCACCATGATATTGACGTATGTGGTTGTTTAGTTATATACCAACCTTGTAGTAAGTTTTAAACAGCCACAGACGTTTGAACCATGCACTGCAAAACTTTAAATTACTTAACATGGTGAAACTACTACTGACTTGTTTGAAAGCATGCACTAGCTTTTCAGTTTTTAATTCTTTTTGTGTGTTCTTGACTTATGGTAAGAAACGATTACAATCAGACATTCAATTAACTCGGATGTGCAAGAAGTTATACTCGACCTTGGCGCAAGGGCAAACTGAAGGAGTGGGGGTGGTTGGAACACCTCTCTTGTTTTTCTGCTTTGTTGCAATTCTATGCTACCTCAACATGGAAAAGGGCTTGTCATTACGGTTAAAGCAACTGAATGGCTCTGGTTAGGGTCTATTATACGGTATTTTATTCAGTTTTCGCCTGTTTTACACAAAATCCTTATTTACCCAGAAAGTGGGGAAATTGTACTAAACGTTTTTCACACTAGACATATACTTCTGTTTGGTAGCCTTTATAAGTTTTCACTAAAAAGGCTTCTGGTTCGTTTTGTGGTCAAACGAACTTTACTTGACCTCGCGTAAATTATCATTGATACCATATTTAGCAAACTTATCAACCTATTTCGTTAAAACTTCCAGGTGTCTAAGAGATGGATGATGAGCTACTCGAATCAATTAGTTTCTGCCAAATTATCATCAAGTCAAAATATCGGGCAGGTTTAAAAGCGCAGAATGAGAGGAAGGGCCTCCAGAGGGGGGGGGGGGGGGAGGGATGGGGATAATGGGGATAAGGGAGCCTGAAAAATGGGCGTTGTGCCCAATACGCGTATGATATTTAACACTACGAAAAACAGTGGAGTTCTTACGGTGTGAGGTTCAAAAAACCGAGGGATTCCTTATGGGTATAGTTTAAAAATAATGGAATTCTTAGGGGGTAGTATCCCCAACTTTAGGGTTGAAGAGAAATTTCATGGAATTCTTCTGGGGAAAACATAGTTTTATTGGAATTTTTGAGGGGTCATATTCATTTTTGATGGAATTCCTGAAGGGTTAACCATTCTTAGAGGATTTCTTGTGGGGTTAAGGCATTTTTTTATGAATTTTTTTAGCGGTTAGAGTGAAAGAACAGTCCTCAACTGGAGGGTGCATATATTTAATGCAATAGTCCAATAGCCGCGGCCTTTTCTTTGGTTTTCGCCGCCCACGGCCTTTTTGGAGATAAAATTGCTAATTAACGATCTTTTGCAATGCTTACGGGAGCTACTTAGCCACGGGTACCCCAAGCTCGTGAGATGAGCGTCAGTGTTACGCAACGGTGGAAATATAAGGATTTGTATGTATAAGGATTGTATTAGGATTTCCAGTGAGTTATAGTTCAATTGTTTACTCTATACATCCTTTTTAGAGTAAACAATGGAACTATAACTCACTGGAAATGCTCTAAATCGGCCTAAAAACCACACAGGAAACACAAAACGGAGACATGGTAAGCAATTTTTATTCGAAACCCATTCATATTTTAGCCCCTAGAATTTACCCGTTCTGTCTCTGTAAGAAAATCTCGACTGGCGAAAAAAATTCTCGACATGGTAAAAGAATTTTCGACTGGTTAAAAAAATTCTCGACTCGAGGAAATAATTCTCAACTCGCTACAAAAATTCTCGACCGGTTCAAAAAAAATATCGACTCGAGGAAATAATTCTCGACTGGTTTAAAAAAAATCTGGACTAGAAAAAATAATTCTCGACTGGATGAAAGAATTCTGGCCCAGACAAAAATTCTCGACCACTTTTGTCCATTATGGCTTTCCATAGAAAAGAACACATTTAAACCATATGTCTGTGATTGTAATAATGTGAGTCAGTCTTTAGCTATTAAATCTTCAGGCTCACTACAATAATTTCTTGCGTGACCTGAGCTCTTGTTTAGAGTGAAGTCAGTTATATAATTGACCCTTTTTTCAACCGCGCTTTCCGTTATGATAGGCAGCAGAACACTATGTAAACATAATAAAATCTATGCTGAAGGTTTTTGATCTTTAACAACAGCCTGAAGCAAATTAAATTAATGTAAGTAGTGCAGGGAGAACCTCACTAAAAGACAACATCAAGGCTTAAATTAAATGATTAATTAAAACTACTCAGACTGTCTTTGTTTTGTGTGTATGCTACTTTCATCCACCGGACATGTTTAGTAGTAGTACAATGGTTCATTTACATTAGAATAAGTGAGGCTTCACCTGGCTGACCAACAACTGTTATTTCATAAAAGTATATAAATTTGCACGTACAAAAAAGTGGTCTGAAGCCTAGCGGGTGGACTAAAAATTGTCTTATGAACCAAACAATGACTTGATATCTTTCATTTCAAGCTTGCATGCTTATATCTGAATTATCTTCCAATGTTTGGCTTTTGACGAAACAGGACTTCTCGGGGGCGACTTCTGGAGGTACAGTAACTACGGTAGCCGCACTCGTTTTTTCTATGAGTCATGACAGCTCTTCGTAGAATTGTTCTCCTGATGCGAAGCCCATAACATCATTTATTATATTCCCAGTGCATGATTTACACTTTCGCTGCGAAAGTCGAGTTTTCTCGACATTTAGAGGAGTAGACATTGAACCACTTGTGACGTCATCATTTTTGACGTCACCAGATTGTTTTGATAAGCAGCTAACACAGCAAGGACAGGTCCATCCACACGTGTGTCCATTCTCAACATCAACCAAATTCTGGCAGAGCTATTCCAGAAAAACGTGTCCAATTTTGGGTGTAAAATTGGTGGTAAAATAGGCCAAGTCACCTATAGCTGATCAATGTTCCACTTCCAGGTTTTCTCAAGGGCTGAGGCCAAAACTTTTCCAGTGCATAGAAAGGGGATAAAAGGTAGAAGATAAAGAGAAAAGAAAGGGAGAGAAAAAGGGAAAGAAAAGAAGCGCGAAAAAAATTGGAAATGAATCAGCAAAAAGGTCCAAATTTTGGCTTATGCGCATGCGTGAAAGCAAAATATTGTACAATTTACAACAAAAACTAGTTCAAAATCTAGTTTAATTGTAGAGAAATGTTTTTGTAGCAAAGTTAAGTAGCATTTGGCAACCTAGCAGTCAAAAAACCGTTTTAATGGTAAGAAATGCGTTATTTTTTAAAAAACGTTAGCAGTGAGAGGGTTAAAGTATTCTCCTACATATTGTTAACAAAATATAATGTCATTTGATCAAATAAATTTTGTGTCCTGAAATTACCATTAAAAAGCTCGGTTGCTTGATAGATTTCCATATGCCTATTTTATTTTCCAAGGCCTTATATTAAATTTGCTAAAAAGTAAAAAATAAATAAAATAAAATAAATAACAAAAAAAGGTAATTTTATTTGCATATTTATGGTCTCTTTTTTCTGAACCTTTGTCATGTAAACCATACACGAATTCAAATTTTACGTTAAGCTATCAGCCACCGTTCAGGATCCCAGAGCGCCTTACCAACAATTAATTCCGTGCGAATCACCTTGTCTTTTAATGACCAAAAGATCTATCCCTAAAGAGCTCTGCGATCTTCCGAAGAAGATCAACCATCAACCGCAGCCGGTCTTCATTAATAGAGATACCTTGGAAGACCTGGTAGTATTGAAAGCGAAACCCTCCCTTGTCAATCAGCAATGCGTTGTTTAAGAATTTATATCTGATTCGGTGTGATGCAAACTATATTGGATATACGTGCTGTCACCTCTATCAGCGCATTGACAAAGAAAACCATTCTGCCACCGGGAAACATCTTAGAGATGAGCACAATTTGAGACCAAATGATCTCCATGAGCAATTTTCATTCTAAAGAAATGCCAAGGCAACTTGGGGGTCTACTCTACAAAATGCTCCTCATAATAAATAAGAGACCTACGTTGAACACTCAAGCCTGGGGCTTAATATATAGAGGATATACGGTAATTGTTTCTTTTTCTTGGCAACTAGTTGTAAGCCTGCCTGGTCTCCAGACGGCCTTGGAATTTGTCGTGGCTTTGTGAGCTGATGGAGACTAAGACAACAACCCCGCGTGCTATAGAAAAATCATGAGTTACGACAACTCCAATCAAGCTTTAGTTATATACGCTGCAGGGTCTCGTATAATTTGTTGTGTGGTCCAAGCTCTTGTCAAATAAAGAAATTGCCAATATCATTGACGTTTTCCTCTATCTTAGGAAACAAAACACTAAACCTATGCTTGAGATTTTTTATTTTCAAAAGCAAATTTACTTATGCAAAGAGAACCCTACAAAAAGACAACCATTAATGCTTAAATAACTTATTAAAACTACTCTAGCCTTATTTGTCTATGTATACGAGCCTCATCCACTGCACTATCTTATTTGGCTTTACAACTGTTCATTTGCATTACAAGTAGGCAGCAGCGGGTTGATCAACAACTGACAACGAGTAAGAATATATTATAATAACTCGGTTGCATGTGCCCAGCCTGACAGATGAACTAAAGACTGTTTCATAAACCCAAAGATGTTCCGTTACCTTTCATTTCAAGTTTGTATGCTTATATATGGATTACCCATTTTTTGGCCTTTAACGAAACAACAATTCTTTAAGTCGACTCCAGGAGGTACAGTAAGCGTCCTTATTTCTGTTTCTTTCCTGGAAAAGCTGGTTTACAATTAGTCTTTGTTTTAATTTCTGATTCGCAGCACTCTTTGTAAAATCGTTGTCGTGATGTTAAGCCCACAACAACTTTTCCATGCTTCCCCAAACCGTAAAAAACCATTTTCATGTACATGATTATAATATTTCACTTACTTTTTCAAAATATTTTGCAGAAATGTCATTAAACCTACAAATACTTATGTAATATTAAGGTGGCCAAAGAAGCCTATTTAAAGAAATTTAGGACAAGAAATTACCAAAGCTACAATTGTAGGTTGCTCGATAGATATCCTTTTCTCTCATTCACTTTTTTTTCAATGGCGCATATCAAAATTGATAAAGAGGTAAAACCTGGAGGAAACCTCCTGATTTCATATATTGATGTTCGTTACAAATTTTGTTTCTTCAGTCATTGTACTGTAATTAAACTGTCGTTTAAGTAAAGGCAGATATGTCAGTGACCTTAAAATGTCTTTTGCGATATTAGGTTTTTCTCAACAGTACACTTAAAACCCCTGACATTTTCCAGATTTCTCGTCAACCCGACTTGCTTTTATTGTCTAGAGGAACTTTATGGGGGAGAGGCTGTAAAGAAACGTAATTCAAAACAATTAATTACTCAATCATTTTCTTTTTCGATTTTGTCGTGGGTATTTTCGTGGCACCCAGTGTGTGAAGCTGCTCTTTAATCTTAAACTCTTCACAAGGGGCTTTAATTTTTCATAGCTTTCAGCGACCCAGCTTGGAGTCTAAAACATACGCCCATAAGCGTTTTCTTTCATTAATATTTAGCCCTCCGGCGTACAAGTTGTAAGATGGGAGGGGGGGGGGGAGAAGATGTAACGCCCCACATGGCATGTGTTAAGCAACCTTTGAGAAAAACTACTGCAGTTTTTCATTCACGAGTAGGCCAAAGATAATAACGAACGATTAATCAAATCAAAGTTGATTCACTATATTTTTGACTGTGTCGCCTGTCTCCATTTCAGAATGCCTTCTGTCATTGTTTCAACGACGCTTACGTTACTTTGCAAATTCAAGAAAACAGCACAAGCTTTGTCGGAATTTAAGTTTAAGGTTTTTTTTATTAAGCTATTATTAAGACTCTCTTAGCCGTATTCAACTGTCGTAATTCTGTCATGTTTGATAACCATATGTTACTTAACAACCTTAGTAAGCCCAAAGAAAAAATAGGACATTTAAAATGAAAATTAAGTTTAAGCGTTAAGTGGCCTTTTGATGGATCTAGCAGACGAAGTAAACATAGGCCTTGAGTCAACAAAACAGACTAGCCCTCTTTGTTTTCAGAGTCTTTCCAATCTATTCTCTTGACAATCCGCTTCTGCAGGCAATGAAGGAACGTCTTTCTGCAAGTACTCTTCTTCTGAATTTTTTTTTAAAATAACTTTCTTTACACTAAGAGAGTGAATCGCCATGCCCCATGATAATTATTTGAAATTTATTATGAGGTCGCACCATGCTGCGAAGGTTATTTTTATCTGTTGTTTCCATGTCAACAATCTAAAATTACATGACGTCATGCTAAGTGACCAATGAGGTGTCGTCCTTCAAATAACCACGCAGTATGACACAGAACCAAAAATAGATTTCAAATAATTCTCATTGGAAGAAGCCCAGGTATGGGGGAGTCGCTCTCTTCCTTCATCCTCTCTTGACACAAGCAAGAAAAATACTACTGAAAAGTACATACAATGCTAAACTAAAAAAAACATATTGAAGGACGTACATTTTTATTTAGTTTTAGGATTGGGATGTTAAAAGTTTTTGTTTTATAGTTCACTTAATTAATTCAGGGATCTCTTCCGTCCTTTTACATGAATAAAAATATTTTTGGACTAATACTGCAAAGATTCCATGCAAAGTTTCGACTTAGTGTTGGAGTGGTGTCTGGGGAAAGATTTTAATCCCTGAAAAGGGGTTAAGTCCGTGTTATGTTCATTGTTGAAACATAGTTTACTTTCGCCGGTAAGAAATTGGTGTCAGCAGAGCATTCGAGAAACGCATGTTCTAAGGATTCAGGGCGTTTACAAAAGAAACACCGATCGTTTGATCGATTTTAACCCTTTAAGTTCTTGTTTACTCACTAATGTTCAATGTAATAAATGAAAAAGAAAATTTATTCCTTTTTTTTTAACTCGATCTGATTTAACTTTGCCAACATTTGTTGAATACAGGGTAAGCTAGACACTTGGGTCTGCTGATAGTAGGCAGATCGTTCTCGATTTTTACATCGCCCAGAGTGCTGCCACGCATCCCAGACTGTTACTGCTTACTACAGCGAAAAAATTTAAAGGAAATAAGGGTGCCAGGCGGCCAAACAATAGGAAAAAAATCCCTCCTGAAAACGACTTACAGCGCGTATGTTTTACAGGGTTACGAACGTACTACTGCTTTTTGAATAGTAAGTACATGGCTTTTGAAGAGGAGACTTCAATGAAAATAATGAGAACTTTTTAGAGATTTTATTTGTCCTAAATTTGTCCTAAAGTTAATCTATTTCAATGTTTTTCTTGTATGCAAAAATATTGGAGCTGTCTCAAGATTGGCCTATGAAACGACACGTGTAGCTAGCAGATCAGAATAATAGCCCAGATAAGATTGGGATTCGAACTCTCTACCAGTAGACATAAGAAACAGTACTTCCATCGCTACCTTAGTTATGTATGTATTTAGATACTTTATTTAATACATATACATCGCAGCCAGAGGCTGAATTGCGTATAACAATAAAAACTACTACCTCAAGTGCAGTTTTTTTCCCGTAATCCGTTAGGCCATCTTATTGAACTGTGTTGATCATAACTGTATTATTTTTGCCTGGTAAATCGATTGATTTGTCTGAATCGATTCTTTATGTAAAACAATAGGACTTCCTCCTTAATTTATACTGTTGCCGAAGATTTTGTGTTTAGTTTTACTGATTTATTTTCTCAAGGACCTCTTTGAGGACTACACCAGTAAAAATGCTTCTTTATTGGATATGTCTTTTTTGCGAGTTTGCTCGGCTTTACATTTTTTATCATAAGCTATTTTCACTAAGCATCGTCATAACAAAACTACAGCCAATACCACCAGGAAACAATTACACGTTCACTCAAATAAAGTCAGGCATAAAATTGACAGAAATGTGCAATTAGTGAAAAATATATGGCCAAGTAAAAGGTACGATATAATTGCACACGGTCTGCAAGCGCCAATGTGGTAGGAGCTTAACTCCATTTCTGTAGCATGAAGAAGCTAGGATTATCACTTCTTCCTGGATAGTATGCAGGTGCGGTGCAAGGTTACCCCCCCCCCCCCCATCCACCAAACCTTATATATAATTAGTTAGGGACCTAGGAAGACAATGAGAAGTGAAGATTCTAAGCTAAAAAACAAACAGACAAACCGAAACAAAAACAAAACAAAACAAAAACAAACACACACACACACACACGTGGCACGATGCCGCCAATAGCCTCGAGCCACCGCTCCTCCCTCCGATCTTCCGATAGCATGTCCGATTGTATAAAGTCCGTCGCACTTAAACCACTGCACTACCGCTCATCCAAACAGGGTCAGATAAATACACCTATCTGGGACTAGGAGAGCAACACACCGACAGCTTTATAATTTACATGATTAACAACGTGATTTGAAGTTAAGATTAACCCCGCCATCAATTACAAGAGTGATGTTGGTTTTAACGCGAGGAGGGATGACTGTATCGGCCGCCACTTCCAGCTTGTATTGTTCAAAATTCTTGCCAACACGAGTTTCCGCTCCACCTATGCAAACCTCATACCAATGCAGTTGCGTGGACCGCTTCCGAATGGGAAATACAGATACGGCTCACGGGACTGCTTGGCCTCAGGAGAAAATCTTTCTGGATCATATTTTTCTGGATTGGGCCAGATGGTTGGATCTCGATGAATGCTGTAAATGGGGATAAAGACCTGTCCGCCTTTAGGGATTGTCAGCTCCTTCACCTTGCTTTCATGCACACATCCAAGCATGAGAAAAGGAACTAAAACGGAAAGAAAACTGGGAATTAGTTTCAGTTCTTAAAAGGCAGAGTAGGCTGACGGTCCAAGCTTTCGCTTTGTCTTTTCGTCAGTGAGTTTAGCCTCTTTCATGCAAGAATTACTTATTATTGACAAAGTAGACGGCAAAGAAAATACATGTTGACAGCCTTTTGGAATAACCTTTAGAGGCACTGAATTCTGTCTCATGAAAACGTTCTCCAGTTATTAACCAGAATTTCTTTATTGTGGTTGTTGCTACCATTGCCGAATTTTTTATGCTGTTGTTATTATAAGTGCTTTTCATGTTGATGTTGCTGGAGTTGTTGGCTTTACTGCAGCTTCTTTTGCTGCTGTTTTGGTTCTATTGTTGTTGTTGCTGTTATGGCAACTATTGCTGATGTTGGCTTAGAAGTGATTGTTACAGGTGACATTAGAGAAATTGATATTGCTATCTAAGTAAGTGTCACATGATACATTTCTGCCAATCTCTTAATCTAGGCTCAGTTTTAGCGTGCCTTCGACGGTAATCAAGAAATTTCCAGGTTGATACAAACATGGTAAACAAACGATAAACTGGCCAAAATTAATAAGATTAACATATATTCTTTCAAGGGCAATTTTTATATCCCAAAATTAAAAACGTGTGAGCAAACTTTAAGCAGCAAGAAAATTGTCCGATAGATTCGAGACGATTTTAAAAACAAGAACTGCTACTAACCTGTTGCGTTAGTGTCCCAGCTATCACCGTATCAAGATAAGGCAGTTCACGCACTGTCTCATAGGAAGGCATCTCATGCTCATTAGTCCACACACTATCGATCTCGTGCTTTAGTTTTTCCTGCACTTCCGGGTTCAGGGCGAGATAGAAGTAAGTCAAACTGAGAGTCACGCTTGTCGTGTTTAAACCAGCATCAGCTCCGATAAGTTCTGAAACAAAGGAACGGTGTTTGAGATACACAGGATAAAAGCCACCATGACTCGTAATCTTACGAACTCTCGGCCCGGGCTCTGGTGTGTTTTAGAAAAGATCTGCTAAACAAACTTTTTATTACAATCGATGGAAGTGTAAACGCTCGTTTCGCCTTGTTTGGTCTCTCTCTCGTACATTTCACAATTTCACCCACATTTCACAAAAGATTTGTCTTTTCAAATTTTGCCCGCATGCTTAAAAGAGAAGGACCAACGGTCTCATGGACGTGTCTGGTTTGAATTCGTATTCGAAGGCATATGTGCATCTTGTAACCAAAGAAAAGGTAAATCTAATCGAACCAGTCTGCAAATCGAAAGAGCGGACGCAAAACCCTTCAAATCGTACAACTAGATTGCCATAAGATATAGTCCATGGGCCAGACCAGATTTCGGTACCAAATCGAGGGACAAAACGTGAGTGCTATCAATTGATAGTCCTCCCTGAGGTGTTTTGAAATTGGTATGATAACCTTTTTTAGAAAAGTAGCTTTTATGTAGTTTTTTAAATGTGAAATTTCTCAGAATACTCATTTAGCATGGAAACGAGGCTGTGCATAAAACTCCTATAAATATGGGACGAATGCAGTTTTCCGGCAATTTTAAAGGTAAAAAGGAAAGCTGTTGTATATTCTTTTATTGGATTTGGTTAAAAAGGGCTATTTTTAAAGGAATGTTACGACAATGAAAAAATAAAAAAATGGGAAATCCGCATGACCGTATGGGTTAAATCCAATATGGTGGTTCCCTTGACGGGTGAGTAGTGCTTCGTTGTTTTCTAAGTTTGGAAGTTTTTTACAGCCCTGTTGTTTTTTGGAGAATAACTAGCTATTAGGCAAGTAGATAAATGTGCAAAAGAGCGAATTAGCTGAACATTGAGCTCTTACAGCAACAGTTTTTATCTCGTGGTTGCAATAGCAACCAAGAGATTATGTGACCACTTTGGTGCATCCCTGTGCTTACAGTATTTCTGTGACCGGTTGTGTAGATTCGGTGTTTTTCATGTGATGTTTGCCGTGCTTTCGGCCCTGTCGGTTATGTTTTCGTTATTTTTAGGCGTTCATGTATCAGAAAACTTAGGGTAATGGATTTCTCGCTGATTATATACTTTTGGAGTGATTAAACTCGTGTCGTTTATCAATGATTTCACGCTTTAAGCTTATTATTATTGTTATTATTATTATTATCAGTAGTATTCAATATGTTGCAGTAAACAGTAAAACTTAAGAGATAGCGTTAGATCACAGCGAACAGTGATGTGTTCTTAGGATAGTTTTTTCAGGAGCTTATCGTGATTATACTTGTGTTGATTATGAAGCAATACACAGTCGATAAAAACTGTCGATTTCCAGTTTTGATCACATAATCAGAGATCTTGTATGGTACAGTTTGATTTTGCTGATGTGACTGGAAATTCTGTGTTGGAACATTCAATTCACTTTTTGCAGCTTCTGTCCACTGGCGATTGTTTTGCAAGAGATAAATAAAAAATGATTATTTTAACAAGAGAAAACAGGAAACACGAGTGGAAACATTTGTGCTATTAAGCCCAGTATTAAGAGGAGATCAGAGAAAGCGTTTTAATATTCTACTTTGATGTCACTATTGTGGAGAGCGGTAATTGAAGATTTTCTACAGAACAATAACGTTTATGGAATTTGGAGTACAGTGCTAAAGGTAGTGTCCGCGATATCAGGAAGCCTACGCTCTCAAGAGAGTCACCTTAGAGTGCTCAACGTATGTATAATAATAATAATCTTTATGGAGGAAGCTCCCGTCACATTAAGTGGTTTTCAGGGAGGTCCTCCGAAGACAAAATGAAGATCCTACTGTTATTTGCATCGGTCATCCAGACAAAATTCATAACTTATCTTGGCTGCCCCTCATTGAAGTGTAGGTTTAAAATGCAGGTAGTAGGTTCAAACTTAAGCATGAGTGGTAAAGAAGATGCTTTCAATCATCAGCCCAACAACAGATACGAGTAAAGAAAAACCGAGATTTTTACGTGAAAAATTCGTGATAAGAGAGACTGACAAGAGAAAGAAAATTATACAATCAGATCAAACTTCATTGTTTATTAACCAGGATCCCAAAGAAGTTTCGGGCTCCAGGGCTCCGGCCTAAAAGACGCAGGGCTCCAAGACAGAAAATCTGGGGCTCTAGAGCTCCAGTCTACTGCTTGCTATCTCTACTGTGTACTGCCTACTGCCTCTGGGCAATGATGTATGCCAGAGAGAATTACAAGACAAGTCCGTCTCTCTCAGAGTTCATCGCGCTTTGTGACACCTACCTGGATCATCTTCTCTTCACTAACTGAAAACTGTCTAGCTTCTGGATGTCATATATCGAAATCGCAGAGACTGTTGAATTTGCTGAGAGCACCAAGAGAGGTAGACTCAGGGAGCGGCATCTATCAGCAAAAAGACAAATGGTTCTTTGGTGTTTCGCATATGATGATGTGAACTATTCTCGCTACTTGTCTGCAGGTCTCTCTAATGTGTCTTACCCCGAAGAAGATCACCAGAAGCTTGGGAATACCTTACGTCTAGAGGATTCTCCGTCCTGTTAGGAAAATGAAACCCCTTTGGAAAAATTCCTATTGACCAAGCATGCAAAGAGACTGTCAATAAAGATACACAATCGGTAGGGGCACCAAGCGGTTCTACTTTAAAGCAGTCCGCAAGTACTATCTGGCTGCCAAATACTGCAGTATCTTATTGAAAGAGATAAAGGACATGTTAGATTTGAAGAAATTAAGTTCCCAGCACCCGATCTCCAGAGTACTAGAATTACAAGAGATGAGGCCGATGTCAAATCTCTGCTAGCGATGCTCCAAAGCAACTGACTAAAACCATTCAGCAGCAATATCCCGTATGTCTGTCAACCGACAAAGTCCTTTCAGTTGAATTCGTTAAGGGAGGAGACTCTTAACTACAGATCAGGTATTTTGTCATACGGTGCAGCGTTTCGTGCCGCTAGATTGGTGAAATGTATGAGGATGAACACTTGAATTTTAAAATTCAAGATTGCGCCGCGCGTAGCTAGTACCAGTCCCCATCCGCGCAGTACAAAGAAAAACCCCTAACACTCGAAAAAAAAAAGCTAAGGTTCCAATTTTTTCACGAATTAGAGATAAATCAACCTTCTTCACAATCTGACGAACGCAATTATTGTTGACGTAAATAACAGAAAAACTGCAGTAGAAAATGTATAAATTTATCTAATTCTGACGTCATAACTTCTTAAATAATGCAAATTTCAAGAAACTGTTACATCACGTTTTGCATTTTAATGATCGTTAAATGTTGGCATCATTTTTAATAACTAAAACTTTACACCGTTTGTGTTTTAGACTTTCTTCTGTTAAGGTCACGTGACCTGCCAAATATGGTTGTGACTCGAGAATCTTGAAAATGTCTCCCATTATGCAAATATGGCCAAACAGCTTATCTGTGGAAGTTAGGGGTTTTAAGATATGACCGTTAGCAACTTTTCATAGCAACAGTATGGAAGTTTAGAGTCTCCCCCCTTAAACTCCAGAAGTGCACGTGCCAGGTGTACAGCTCTCAACCAGGAGCAAGTAATATAAATGAGCTCAGGCACAGGTTGTTCTTTGTTAAGAAAGGTAACATCGACTCAGTACCCAGTTACCACCATGTGCTGACTGCTTATACAAGCATGCTTCTCGTTCAAAGTACCAAACGGCAATCTGGAAGCGGAGCCCTCAAAGCTGCCCTGAAATACCCACCCCCATCGGTTTTGGCTGGTTTTAGGAGGAAAATAAGCTGGACATTCATTGGATGAACTGTGAGCCAGTGCTTACTGCCATACTAGAGCTGTTGTCTTCGTCCCACACAAGGTCATGCCAACGTTCGACCTGCAGCTGTCCAACAAATGGCTTGAAGTGCACGGATATGTGCAAGTTACTAGATTTTGATAACCGACGTGAAAAACCCATCCAGGAATTTTTCGCAGATGACACAGACTCAAGTAGTTTAAGGCCTGGGTCAAGGGAGTAATCAGGAATGAATTGTTTATTCGCGATATTTTTAGCTTGGAGTATTCAGATGAAACCAAAATTTGGCACGTAGAGAAAGATCATCGTCGTTAACATTTTAAGAGCATTACTGAGGCGTTTTCGCCACCTCACGTGGCTGTTTTTCCCCAAAATAGCAATTATTTGGTGAATAGTTCATGGGTTTACGAGGCAACATCGAACAAAAACGCTTTCTAGATGCAGTTTCAGCATTTCCAACCTCACATTTGGAATGT
Source organism: Siderastrea radians (assembly GCA_964017195.1). Classification (NCBI taxonomy): domain Eukaryota; kingdom Metazoa; phylum Cnidaria; class Anthozoa; order Scleractinia; family Rhizangiidae; genus Siderastrea; species Siderastrea radians. Next base: position 29,376,301 of record OZ024895.1, read on the forward strand.
TTGTCTATTGATTAATGAGCCAATAAACCGTAGAAATGCGTTGTGTATTGCTTATATTAACTAAACCAAAGTTAATATAAAGTTGTAATTTCTTCACTATTTACATTCTACTGGACACTATGTTCAAATTCAAGCTAAAGATGGCAGACGTATCTGCCGAAACATGTTTGCAAAACTCAAGAGCGTCGTGTTGTTTATTAAATTTACAGCAATCCAGAACTTTCATAAAATTTCACTTTTGAACGTTCACATATTCTTTTAAAAAACCAGGACGCGCATTTCAAACGCAGAATGTTAGATATTTCTAATTTCTATCGAAAACGCTGTTTTGTTTATCTGTCCAACTAAAACTCGCGTGATTTTTCGAAATTTTACATTCTAGTCACGTGATCAGTCACGTGATCAAAATTGTATGTTAAGGCAAAAGGGGACGTTAATATTAATATTCCAGGTAAGTTTCATGCTGTTCTATGCGATCTATTGGAAGATATTATCGATCAATCATTTTTCCCACCCTGAGTTTGAACTCAGGCCCTATCCTGCTTGAGGATGATGACGACGACACTAAGGAGTAAAACGTTTCTTAAAAATAGCTCCTTTCTAATTCAACCAGCTTTTTGCCAAGATATCAGAAGTAATTATATCAACTCTAACTTGAAGTTGTGTTTGCTTCACAACCACTTTTCCGTTTTTGTTCTTTCGTGAGTTTTGAAAAATTCTCTAAATTTAGCAATATTATCCGTTGCCATGGAAACCGTTCAGGAGCCACACTTATGTTTAGTAGAGTTTAACTCTGGAAACCTTGCTCGGGATTATTAGACTCTAAAAGCCTATCCATAATGGCGCTTTCAGGCTTCCATTAGACTATTATTAGTCATCTCTGTGCATTATTTGGTCACTTTGTAAATTTGAGTGACGTCACTTTATCACGTGATAACCCCTTTAAAGCTACTCATTTGGCATGGTTATCATGCACCAAAATAATCTGGAGAAAACAACGTTTTCAAAAATGTATGTTAGAATTTGTCCTTCTTTTTGGTACCAAATGGCCATTTTTGGGGTCCTGGCCCATGGACTAATACAGATACATCAACTCGTATGTACTCACTTTACTTCGTCACCTCCAGAAATCAACTTTATTCCAGAAAACAACAACAACAACAACAACAACAAAACATGCCGTCCCTGTGCGATAGCCCTTACGAGAACCAAGCTGCGTCATATTGTAAACACCTACAGGGATGTACTTAAAGACAAATGTACCTTTTCCGTGAGTTCCTCTTGTTCCTTCGATACACTTATCACCCGATCTGCGACACTCAAAATGCCTTGCAAGTTTTGGAACAACCAAGGGGACAAAATCGTCAGCATTTGTTTGCCATAAGGAAGAAGCAGACAAAAGCCAATTATCGCCATGGACAAAGGTCTGAACCGAAGAGCATCACGGACTTGGGCCATGACCGGATCATCTGGATTTGTTTGGCATTCTGACTGGATGCCAAAAGCAGTCGACAAGATGATGTCAAAGGTCAGTGACTATATATATCTAAGTGACAATAAAAAGACACGGTCAGTTGATAAAGGTTAAAAGGATCAAGCTTGTTTGCTCGGTTTTTTGACATATATACTTCAATCACATACATCTCTTCTATCCATCCATCTGCCTTCCTTAATTTCTGCAGTCCTCCTTCCAAATTACCCCCATTCCTCAATCCAGCAGATCAACCTTAATGAGCCAATCAAAATTAAAACTTAATGAACCAACTCAATCACAAACGAGCAATCAATCAATCGGTCAGTATATCGGTCTGTCGGTCAGTCGGTGAGTCGGTAGGACAGTCGGTCAAGCAATTAAGCAATCAATCAATCAATCAATCAATCAATCAATCAATCAATCAATCAATCAATCAGCTAGCTAGTCAGTCAGTCAGTCAGTCAGTCAGTCAGCCAGTCAATCAATCCATCAATCAGTCACTCGATTATTCAACAAATCGATCATTGACTCAGACAATCATTATTTTAAATTATTGACTTTATCACAACAAAAAAATGTGAAGCACTTTCTCTTTACATAAACAATTTAATGTCTGATTTAGTTTTATGAAAAAATGCAATTGGGAAAAGACAGTGTCAACTTCTCCATTGCGTAAAAGGATTGCATTACTTGTGAATGTTGCAGCTTTCATCCTGATCCGCCACGTTTTCCAGCTTTGTCATAAACGTGTCGCAAGCCTGGTTCATTAACCATCCGCTTCATCTTCAAAGCGCTGAAAGAAGGAGACAGGATAGTGCGAATATGACGCCATTTTTCTTCTCTGACGGTGCTGACTAAACTATCCAGGGGTGGAGGAAACTCAAATAAAGTCTATAAAGAAAATAGAGAAAAAAAGAATAAATAAATAAATGCAGCTGGTGAAAGTTCAGAAAGAAAAACGTGATCACATTCAGTACGCGTCACATTCAGAGGTGTTTCAGTGGTTTTAAATTAAATGCCGAGAGCAAATAGAAATACGCGTACAACAACAACAAATCTTCACCGCGGCAAAATGACTGCGCTTGCTCGAGTTTCTAACTCGTGTGTCAACAAAGATGGTGGAATGGCGGGCAGAACTGCAGGCAGATACGGCAAAAAATGCGAGCCAACACTGTCGAACACACGATAAAACCGTGGAGGAATCAAGTTTGGGTGCAACCCTCTTGAGTGTTTAGCCATAGGGCACGTGCATCGGTTGTTTTGACGTCGTATTTAGTCCCAGTGGAGCCGGCAAACCTGACTGTTCACCGGCAATTCAGCGCTTCTTCCAAGGGCTTCTGCAAGGGAATAGTTTCCCAACGCATTCTGTGCCATTCCTTGTTTCTCCACTCTTCATGCAAGTGCTTTTCATTTCTTTTTCGTTCGCTGTTTTCGCGCTTAGTAGTAATGTCACTACAATGGCAACATGCGCAAACAATCGAATGGCATGATGTTTTTCGTTGTGGGTGCAAGCCCGAAACTACGAGGTGCAAAGTTGTAGCAATAGATAAAACTATATTGAAGCTGCTCTGGATTTTTTGACCTTAAGTTTGATGTCTGGAACTTGCGTTTTTGGAAATTCGCGGCTGCAAACGGAGTTTATTGTTGTCAATAGTATTCAATGGGCAAGGAGCAGGGGAGCATTGACAGGAAGTAAAAATACAGCGCGTGCGCAGTGCATTTTGCCGCGGTGAACAACAAATCGCGCCTTTTTCACAACCGGAAATCTCGCTACAATTCCGGACGCCCGAGGCTCCTTATTTTCTGAAAGCTTGTTCGTCAAAACTTGACATTACTGTCCACTGTCAACTTGGACACGTACAAAATTAAAACATTAGCCACGAGGTTTAAATTGTAACATTCCTAAGTCCACAATTCCAACATTCCTGAATTTCCGAAGTCAAACTCGAATAATTGATTTAACTGAGTTGTGGCGTTTGTCACGATAGTATAATTCTCTTTATTAAATTATATTATCTGTAATACATATAAGATATAAAGCTAACTTACTACACGATCACAAAACGAATCGAAATCTTTGACCATGATCTGTTTAATCATCTCAGGATCCGACACACCGAATGCCACATTCAAGCTGCTCATCACAAAGAGCTTGCCATACTTCTTGTAACACCAGTCGAATATCACATGGATCTGACCTTGCGCCTTGGTCGTATGTGGCAAACGGTTTACGAACGGCCAAGGTTTGGGCCCGGGTAAATGACTGTAAGGCTTGAGTTGGCGAGAATGCTTTGTTCCAAAGTGAAATAACACAAGAGCGGTGATTGAAGCAATGGCGAATGTAAACCAGTACTCCGTGAAGATTTGAACTAATTCCGTTGTCGAATCCATCTCTGTGTCTTTTGGATGTCGTTCGATGTTAAATGAGTTAGGAGCCTATATTAGTTGACTTATCAACCCGTCACACAGCATCAGTGCAGCATCAGCGGTTTATATTTAGAGATACTGTTGTCAAGAATAATGCAATCACGCAACCTCTTGAGTCAAGGGTGCCTGCATCAGGAATTTGCGTCAGTTAGTAGAATGACTAGCCACGGGTTCGTGACGGTGCCATTCGACCTAACGAACTAAAGAAGAAGAAGACTAAGAAGAAGAAGAAGAAGAAGAAGAAGAAGAAGAAAAAGTGTGTGTGTGTGTGTGTGTGTGTGTGTGTGTGTGTGTGTGTGTGTGAGAGAGAGTGACAGTGGAGGGATGTTTGTAAAGAAAAGAAAATTGGAGTAGCATGTTTAATTAGGGGAAGCTAGTAAATAAGAAAATATGTTGTTCTTGTTCTTGTTCTTCTTTCTTTCTTTCTTTTCTGCAACGAACTTGATTTGTTTCATGACTCTTTTGAGCTCATATGGACTGTTAGCCTGCATGTTTGTCCCAAAGATGCACGTGATTCTGCGTCTACCTGAACAGAATACACACGAAGCTGTGAGCTCCCAAGTTTCTGAATTTTTTTTTAGCAGTCATCCTAATAGAAGAAGTAACGTTGCGCCGACACATTCCTGTGGACAAGACTCATGGGTGCCTGCATCAGGAATTTGCCTCAGTTAGTACAATGACTAGCCACGGGTTTGTGACGGTGCCGTCCGCGTTTTTTCATAATTTCAAATTTTGGGTATAATCCAAGATAGCAGCTAAGAGAATGGCCATCTTAGTTGACGTCACAGGTTCCAAGCAGTGCCGCAACCCATAATATCTACCCCATCTTGTATAGCACACCACAGGCTTTCTACTAAAGGTAAAATATTTTACAAAGTATTGTAACACAGAAAAACCCCAGGGGCAGGGGGGTTGTACCACGGTGGGGGTTTGACTTTGCTTCTACGTCCGACAGTTAAGCCGTGAATTTTTGGAAGGCTACAAATCGCCCAAGCTTTGCTCGGACAATTTTGTTAGCCTTTGAAACCTTAGCTTGTGCCCGTTCCTAAACTTCACTCAAAATCCTATGAAAAAGCTTTTGAAGGACTTGTCTGTACATGAAATTTATCCAGTCGCTGTGTTTCGTTCCTTGTCTAAATTAAACGATTGTACTGTACCAGATACTCTCCAGCAAGAATCCTAATTTGACCGCCGGAAAGCGTGCCCTTTTTCAGTTGTTGATTTCGCCTCGCTTGGACGCACTCTTTCTGATGTTTCTAAAAATAACTTCCAGACCCATCCCCTAGTTTCCCTCTTTGTCCTTTACGGCTTTTGTGTACATCTTGTCACAGACAAGTCCTTCAAAAGCTTATTATTGTACATCTTTACATTCCTCGTAGAAAGGTATCCAGAGCAACTTGTTACAGTAAAACTTCTTACTCCGTTGGTCTCTCTATTATATCTGGGGCAAAGTTCATTGTAGTTGCACAACGAGTTTTCCGACTGTGAACTTGACCGTTTACACTAGGCATGGCAAACCACCAGGGTCACGTTTGTATAAAACTGAACATTTGTTATCTTTACATTCCTCGTAGAATGGTATCCAGAGCAATCTGGATTTCAACCTCAAGCTTTCAAAGTTCCGCGTACTTGTGGAGCATACAATTAAATATGCTAGAACCTATGAAGGAGTTGGAAGCTTATGGCGCCATCCTAGCTGGTCTAGGCCAGTCGCTGTAGAACTATGTACTTTTTCTTGCGTATAGAGAGGTTCGTTGTGCTATTCTCACTGCATACATAATTAGCGCATTCGCGGAATTCGATGTTTATCCCTCGAATTCCACCATGCTTTCACACTTTTAGGCAGGGCACTTTTGGCAGGGCACTTTTGCCACCTTTTTTGGCAGGGCACTTTTGCTTTCACACGTTTTGGCTTTGCACTCTCTTCGCTTAAATTCCCAGTTTTTGCCTCGATTGTTGTCATTTTGCTGGCGTTCCCCTGGAGGAAGCTTTTCTCGTTCTGTTCACTTTAACCGACACCAGCCTTTTCTTAAATCCATCATGGCTGAACTTCCACCTCCACCTGCTCCTAGATAAGCCGGCCGGCGCCGTCCCCGCTGGTGTTGAGGCTGCCGCTGAAGTTGTTCCGCTGCCAGGCCGTTGAGGCTAAGGTATTTTTTCTTTTCGCTTATGTTTTCTAGTTCTCCTCGTTTTCGTTTTCTCCGCCAAGTGTTTCGGCTCCCTCGCTGCCGCAGGCTTCCATTTTGTTGCTTTCTAGTTGCGCTTTACGGAATTTGCTCTTTCCGGTGTTTGGGGCTTTTAAAGAATACGTGCGAGTTTTCGTTTTTTAAGCTAGGTGTGCCGTTTTTGCTGGTTTCATTCATATTCTGCTTTGTAGCTAGGAATGGTTACTGTTTGGAGTTATGCCTTTACATATTTTGTTTCGCCTGTGCTGTGGCTTTTTCCGTTCTAAATTAGTTATCTATGTGTTATAGTCATATGCATTTTTTGTTTCGTGGCTGCTGGTTTCCCGTTTTTGTAAGCTAGTATACCGCTTTACAGCAAGGGATATTTGTTGTTTTCATGCCACTGCATATCACTACTCCGTTAGTATCGGAGTGCGTTCCTCCTTGTTAGCTAGCGGTTACCGCCCTTTGGCGAAGAATGTTTGTTTGTCATTGTTTTGATAGGGCTACTGTTTTCCGCTAAGAGATTCCGCTTTATAGCGAATGGGGTTGGAGGCCATTCCGCTATGTTTTAAAGTTAGGGGATACCGCTGTCTAGCTAGGAATGTTTGTTCCCATATTGTTTTGCTAATACTGAGTTTCCGCTTAGTATGCGAGGAGTTACCGCTTAAGGCGAGGGTCATATCTGTTGTCGCATCGTTTTGCTTTGTTTCGTTTCTGCTTTAGTAAGCGAAGTATTACCGCTTTACAGCGAGGAATATTTATTGGCATGTTGTTTTGCTGGTGTTGATTGTTTCCGCTTTGTAAGCGAAGTGCTGCTGCTTTATGGCGAGAAATATTTTTTGACATGTTGTTTGCTGATGTTGATTGTTTTCGCTTTGTAAGCGAAGTGTTACCGCTTTATGGCGAGGAATATTTATTGTCATATTGTTTTATGTTTGCTGTTTCCGCTTTGTAAGCCAGGAGATTTCGCTTTATGGCGACGGGTATTTTGGCGGTGGTTATGCTATATCTGACTGTGTGCGGTTCTATTCCATTGTCAAAGGCTATTCCGGTTAGAAAACTATGGAGGTTCCGCGTCTAGCTAGCAACGTTTTTTATCATGCCGCTTTTGCTGATGTTATTTGTTCCTGTTTTGTAAGCGAAATGTTACCGCTTTATAGCGAGGAATATATATTTATTTGTGGATACCGATTGTTTTCGCTTTGTGAGTGATAGGTTCTCAGCTGGAAATATTTCATGTTGTTTTGCCAAGGGTGTTGTGTATGTATATGGATTTTTTGTCCCGCTTTAGGCCTGAATAAAACATTTCTTTTGGGCACATGTTTTCTATGTTTTCCTTTACGTACGTTTGCTTTCACCATTCTCTTCATTGTCCCTGGGGGGACCTTCTCTGTGTCTCTACTCTGGACCTGGTTCGGATTCGGGGGTCAACGAGGGATTGGTTTCCCTGTCACTTTGCGTTCTCCGTTTCAATTTAGTTTTCCTTTTGTTTTTCTTTGCCCCCTTATAGTCTAATCATACTCTGTTTGCCTCTCGGATTATGGAGGCGCGGGACTCGTATATGCGGATGAGTGGACCTGTTCCTATCCGCTCCTTATCACAGGGAATCCGCCCTTTCGTTGGCCCCTTGTCTTCTCCCAAGATGGTCTCCTCACGCCCTGAACTAGGTGTATTAAATCATCTTCGTCTTCGCGACCCGGACCATTTTAGAGCTGGTACTATTCACCACAGTCTAGCGTTATTGGAACACCTTCTTGAGATGGTTCTTCTTAGTGCTGTTGACTTAGCCAGGACTCCAGTCTCCCATCCGGTAAATCGCCGACTTGCCTGTAATATTTGAATAGCTTCGGTTTCAGTTTGTCTTTGTTATTCCTAGATCTCCCTTTGATTTTCTGTATGTTTTCTTGATGTCTGTTGCGTTGAAAGGGATTTCTGAATGATGGGAGAGGTTAGATTAAGGACGTGTTTCGCATGCTTGTCGTGTGATTTGTTTTACTTGTGGGTAGTTGTGTAGCTGTAACCCAGCGTCATGGGTAGGAGCAGACTCCTCCCATAACTTCGTCTACCGCGATGTGGTAATGGGTATGCAGTGAGGATGATTTACTATTTTAACAAGCAATCACGTTATTTTTCTTGTACAATTTTGTAGTAATAGAGACGTTTCGCATAAAGCCACTCCATGCCATATGCTAATGATCCACTATTAGTGGTTTTAGTAGAAATACCCGGGAGACCAATTTTGATCAGAAAGGAACATGCACAAGCCTTTGCCCTCGTTCCAGACGATCATTTTCTTGTCGGGCGAAAAAAATAATAACGGCTAGGCCGTGATTATGTAGGCGCTGTTCCTATAGTCCGTGAATGGTTCTCCTTCAAGTTTATTTCTTCATATACTGTTACGTTTCGTGTTATCTCATACAAAATCATCTTTATTGCCGAATTCTTTGTCATATTACCCTTGGAATCATGTTTAACTTTTGACAAAACATACTTTCAAAACATCTTATTATAAATCTACTCCACTCCAATTTCGCGGGAACTCAGTTAAAAAAGTGTCAAATAGTAAATCGTCCTCACTGCATGCCCATTACCACATCGCGGTAGACTAAGTTATTGGAGGAGTCCGCGACTACTCTGGCAGCAAGGTTTGCAGCGGGCAAAAAGGGGTAGCACCGTCAACCGGAACCAGGGGAGCAGGGTGGGGCGACAAAAGCGTCCTCCACGGGACCCAGGCAAGCTGACAACGATCGAGGCAAAAACCGGGAATTTAAGCAAAGAGAGCGCAAAGCATGATGCCTGCTCAAAAGTGTAAAAGCATGGTGGAATTTGAGGGATAAACATCGAATTCCGCGAATTCGCTAATTATGTATGTGGTGAGAATAGGGAGCTTAAGCAAACACGACGGGAACGGCTAACGAGAACGTCACAAAACAAAAGCTTTAATTAGCAAAACAATGACTCTGTACGCGCGTTACACTTTTTGGTACATTTCTTTGCCGCTCCATGCACAACTACAACGTGAAATGACCAAATTCAAAGTTTTGTGTAGAACGTGAACTCACGACGGTGAATTTTTGTTTTTCTCCCTGAACTGTAACGCCGTCCTTACCAATTCAGCTCCTGGATAGTTAGGCTACATTAGGCAGATTAAATGAGTCGGAATAATCGCGAAGAAGTCCCCGCATACACGGGATATTGTTGTCCTGAGCGCCTATTGTGCAAGTCTTCCAATGATAAGAGATCAGAAATTTGCATTCGCCAACAGTTTGTCACACGGATGGTTCGATGTGGTGGAGAGATTGAAAATGGCGATTTTGATAAGAGAAAGAACGCGAATGTTGGACTTTTTTGATATAAGGCCATTGGTCTCTTAAAGAATTTTGGAGAGAGGTGCCAAAATTCGAGATTTATAGCAAATAAATAACTTTGAATCGGTCACGTGACGACCAACAGTGCGTTAGCTTTCGCTTCGCTTATTAAGTGTTACGGACAAATAATCAAGGACGCTTATTCTCGTTCAAAACGCTTCAAATCACCCCAAAGGGCCATTAAATAGCAATTAATACAAAACAGAAACAGGGGGAACCATTTATTATTGGGAATTATTTCGCATTCATGGCAATTAAAGCGTATTTGTTGCATTTTTCATACAAACCCTTATATGTTGCCGAGGTCATAATATATGCAAAATGGACAGGTTAATATATGCGCTCCTCTCGTAGTGAACTTGGGCTACCTGTGGTGACACTAGTCGCAATTCTTGGTTTGCACGTTGGTGGTCATAAACAAAAGGTAATTTGTCCTGAGCTCCTAATTTGTTAGTGCTACCAACATGGCATGGCGACCACGTTATTGTCTTTTGGATCTCTAGGGATTGGTTGCAAACGTCCTATTCAACCATTCCACATGCAATTCCAAAAGTCCGAGGCACCTATTGTTCCAAAAGCTTTTAGGACAACACTGCATAATTAGTGTGAAATGACCTGAGTATTTCCATATTGCAGTGACTTGAATACTTACATATTGAGACAATCGACAAGAGGTTTAAATTGCAACATTACAAACTTAAAATTCCAAGATTCCTCCCTTTCTTAGAACAAACTAGAATAATTAGTATGCAATGCCACACTTGCACAGATCCAACTCTATGGCGCTGGTCACGATATTAACGATAAGTCGCAGCCCTTGATTTATTTCTGGTATATAAAGACATCCCAGAAATGAAGCTTACCTACCACTCTGCTACAAAACGAATCGAAATCTCTGACCAAGATTTGTTTAATCATCTCAGGATCCGACACACCGAATGCAACAATCACGAAACTCATGACAAAGAGCTTCGCCACGGGTCAAGTCAAATCGTTTTAACACGGGTTGACTTTATGTACGATTATTTGTGACCTAAGGATTGACATAATTTGCCTCTGACCGGCGTCAAAAGGTAAGGACGTTATTCTTCTTCGCTTCGAGGAGGGAAAAATTGAAACCCGGTAAAGTTTCGACGAGAAAACCGTTCGTACTTTTGCCCTTATAAATATTCTGGCTCCAACCTTTCAGTATTGTTTACACAGTATGTGAGCGATGAAACAGAGTCGCTTAAATAGCTTTAAATAAGCTCAAATCAGCACACAAAACCAAGAAACACACAATGGTCACAAACTAAAACAAGTAAGGAACTTTATTTGCGAAAAACAAATTATTTTACGATTCTAGAAATGATTTGTTAAATTTCCATACAATCCTTATATTTATCACCATGCTCACACTGTTGGCTTGGGTCCTAATATGTGATATTGATTAACTCTCGGACGTACATGGGGGAGCCCCCTCCCCCTCCCCCCACCATAAGGTTTTTCTTTTATTTCTCAAGACGATTTTTTATCCGCACCGGCCTTTTACAATAGCTGTACGCATATCATATCACACACACACACACATTTTGATCACACATTTTGACCCAAGCTTGGCGAGAATCAGTTGCTATGGTTACGCAATATGGCCTCATTAGTAGTAGGTGGTCAAACCATGTTTAATAAAAATGCATGTTTTTCTCCTTTTTCCGTGAAAAAAGCAAAGAATGTCGACAAACAGCCGCAAAGTGTTTAATTATGTCAATTCCGTCGGTTTTGATCATTTCTCATTTTGAGTGAAATCCAAGATGGTTGCCAAGATGGTGGCCATCTTGGATGACGTCTGACGCCCCCAGCAGTGTCACAAACCATAATATATACCTCATCTCGTAGAGCACATCGTGAGCTATCTACCAAAGGTAAAATCGCAGCTTCGAAATATTGTGACAGCAAAAACCCAAAGGGCTTGTTGCATTAACCCTTCCTGTACCACGGTGGTACAGTTATAAAGAGGGTTGCTTAGTCAATTTAAGCGGTTACTTAATCTTAATTTTTAAATTAGAGACACGGCATTCATTGAAAGCAGGTTTAGTTAGCATTGTAATGTTTAAGATTAGTTGTAATCTTTACTTAACGTCAGTCTTTTTAGCAAGTCCAGGATATTTTATACTTTTTGTTATCATTTATTGAATGTATTCCTGATGAATTTTACCGAGTTTAAATAAAATTGAATTGACCTGAATTGAATTGGGCTGTGACTTTGCTTGTACGTCCGAGGGTTGAGTTTTGATCTAACGAAACATCATGCAGCTTTGACAGGTACAGGTTTAGAAAACAAGTGGTTTGCAAAAAGCGACAATAAATAATAACCTTTAAGCACGTGAACGCTCCAGGCAATGAATAACCAGGGCATGAAAATCTGTTTCCTAAGTTCTAAAATGCGTTGTAGCTGATGACGTGACCACTTACAACAAACTAGACAATTTCTCTCTCTTTTCTACAGAGACTTCTTTTTATATATATATATATTTTTGCATGGTAAACAAATCGAGCTGAGGCTACGGGCTAATTAAGCGAGCAAAAGATGGGAAGAGAACCTGATATGAGGAGATACCCATTTTCTCGTCTCTCATTTAGTTTCTGAGAGAAATAAAAGCCTAAATACAAAAGGCTGTTCGAATACCTCAATTTACATGCTAACATTGCCTAATCGGATCGATCTTTCTCGTAAAAATGCGTTGCAGCTGATGACGTGACCACTTAGATCAAACTAGACAATTTCTCTCTCTCATCTGCAGAGACTTTTTTTATTTTATATTTTTGTATGGTCAACAAATCGAGCTGAGGCTAAGGACTAGTAGGACACTTGCACGATGATGTCATTTGACTACAACTACCAGAATTCATTTCGTTTTTCCTTTGTTTCTAAAATTTGTAATCCAGTGAGGTTTAAACAACAATAGCACTAATTTGCACGAGAAAAGAACGAACTGAAGGATTCTGGTAGTTGTAGTCAAATGACACCATCATGCAAGTGTCCTATTAAACGAGCAAAGGCTGGGAAGAGAGACTCACCCATTTTTTCCTATCCAATATTTATATAAAATGGTGGCATACATTCAAATGAAGGCTAAGCAAATTTTGTACCCGCTTAGGTTGGTTCTGTCAATTGAGTATGCGTATTACTGGTAGAACAGTCAACACTTCTGAGCAATTGATTGGCTCACAAGTAGAAATCAGCTAAAAATCATTGGTCGTGTCCCTTTAAAACTCAGAGAGTCTGTTTCTCTGCAAACTTTGTCTGTACAGGTTATAAGTACAAGTTTAGTCACCGACTTAGTTCATTTTTGCTACATGTCCCGCTCCTCCTTCTCTAGCAAAGTAACCCACGTAAGAGAATATGAGAGCGATGCTAAAATTCGGCCTGATCGCAGGTTACTAGCAAAGCGACTGGTTTGCAGAAAGGAACTGAACCAACTCATGTTTGAGCAAGGTATTTAGATGGTTTAAAGTACTGCCTACGTTTTGAGCATTGCACCCTCAACGTGGAAAATGTTTTAGGCTTATACTTACATTAAGAGCTAAGAGTTGGGGATCGAGAAGTGCTTGCCAACCGCCGTATTGATTCGTGTTGGGGAACATGTGCGAAGTAGTGACGAAACTGTGTTTGTCCGTGCGTTTTTTTGCTTTTATGCAAAAATTATGAATAAACTTTGTTTCCATAAGTGAGGTCCCTTATATTTTCGCTTGAAACCATCTAAACATCCTAGGGTTTTTTTCGTTTTGCAATTTTTCATCTGAAAACCGTATTTTATGTACGCTGAACATTTGTTTTGGGGCGAAAAATAATAGTGGTAAACAGTAAAAGCAATAGAGTGTTTTTGTCTCGAGGCGCATTGGCTGATAGTTGCCCCCCTGGAAATGTGATGTTCTTAAAGCTAACAGATAAGGTTATAATTTGTTGTAAGAACGTCAAATTTCCCCAGGGCAACTCTCAGTCGATAATCCCTCAACAGAAACCCTCTGTTATTTAAATAATAATAAAAGAACATCCCGTTTACGTAATTTTTCTCTTCTTCATGAACATCTTTTGAAGTTAAGTATGACTCTTCCTGAGAAAAAAAAAATTTTGAGAAAGAAACGTACTTCATCTTTATCTTTGCGTTTCGTAAGTTGTCATAACATGTGCGATTGCAGTCCTGGGCTCAGTCTAGGTGAAAACTGTTTTCGGTGCTTTTCAAATGAATGAAAAACTCTGACAAGTTATCTTTGATTAGAATATTTCATCAATATCTGTTTTATTAACAGAACATTAATTTGCCGCTTAAGGCTACAAATTGTCTCTTCTTGTGCTGACAGCATCTCTCAGTCGCTCGCTGCACTCACTCGTGAGAGATACTATCAGCACTCGAAGATAAAACTCGCATTCCCGCGCGGTCATGTAATATCCTAGATATATTATATTTGCGTATGTGGAGCACATTACGCAGTCGCAAATAGATCAGTAAAAAAATGAAGGCTTCAACGGGATTCGAATCCAGGTGTAAAATTGTAAGCAAGAGAAATTGAAAGTGGTTTCATAAAAAAAGGGCACTCTCACGTAGTAATAAAAACTATGACTTGTCATTTGTGGGTGATAAAGGCATGTTATCATTTCCTGCTTGCGATGTTGTTCATTAACGAAGTGTTGTCAATGTTAATTACTTTTTCAGCAGGTGCTTCTTCGTTCCTCCCTGCCACAGAATGAAAGAAAAGGCCTACACAAGGAACAGATATGTACGAGAGAAATTGATTTTCCAATCCAGGCACACTTTTTATCAGTCATTTAGTGAGTCGAAAAATAAAGAGAAAGAAAAATGAGCGGAGTGGAAAAATAAAGCGACATTCAGACTGCGCAAATAATTCACTAAACTTCCGGAGCTGTCCCTGCTTTGTTTAAATAATTACCTTTTAATCTATTTTGTTTTCAGTATTTTTTGTATTGCAGACGATAATGGCTTCAGTAGTTTTCAGCATAATGCCAATGCGTTTAAGTGTATTTGCATAAAAACTGGAAAACAAAGTTTCAAGCTTTACTGGTGGAGGTAACTACGATTCTGTAAAAAGCGTAATGCCTCGGCAGCTTTCCTCTCGAAGTTGGATTTTTCTATTGAGTCTCTCATCTATTCTTTGGAGTCTTACGAATGAGCAAGGTGACTCGGGACCAACCCTAGAAGGTATCAAAGCAACATTTTAAATTTTGTGGTTCTTTTTTATTGGGTTCTTATTTTATACTGAGCTATATAGTGACACTCCCCTCTATTTTTTCACATATTAAACTAAATCTCATTATTCATAATTATTTTCTATTATAAAATAGTCACCATTTCCTGGGGGATCTTTCCCACCAAATGAGCCATTCTTTATTATTGAACAAAGAATAGAAATGACGTCACATCACGCTACCGTGCGTCAAACCGGCGCGAAAAACATGCTTTTGAAGTTAAGCTTTTGCTGGATGGAAATTCCCCGGGTGCATTTTATTTACCGGCTGTTTTTGGGCGGATTCAACAGTTTAGTCGTGGAAAAACATTAACATTTTAAAATTAACATTTAAGGCAAAGCATGAATTCGCGAATTTAAAGAACATTTCCTGCAATGAGGACTTTCGTTGGCAAAACGAGACTTCTAGCCGCCAAGGTTATGGCGAGTTTGTGGCTTTCATTAACGATTTTTGGACCATCAGTATCGCGTTCATGCATACTAAACAGGAAACTAAGGTAAAATGATCGATTTTAGCTCCGAAACCACTGCTACTATACGCTCAAAAGTTCGTTGTCTAACACTGTAACATGAGAATTTCAGCTTTGATGTTTTTCAAATGATTCAGAAAACGTGATTGTAGCGTCGTTTCCTTGAATTTTTATTGTTTGACAATTTCAGAAAAGTAATAAAACTCTAGTTTCTATGTTTTTGTACTCTGATAAAGATTATAGCACGTCATTCGGCTCCCTCCTTCATTGGCTGAAAAAAAAACCCTCGCCTGCGGCTCGGGTTCTCTGTACGCCATCTCGGGAGCTGAATGACGTGCAATAATCTTTATCAGAGTACAAAAACATAAAACTAAAGTTTTATTACTTAATAAATTCAGCACCTCTGTGTGAAAGACAATAATAAGAACAAACATTCAGAAACAAACCCCCATAACCTTCTGAAATAACCATAGACCAGTTCTCGTTTGGAAATACATCTCTAGAGTGCGTTTGTTGAAAACAAGTTAACTTTAAATTATACCTTCGCAAATCGGATATAAGAAGATTAATAAGAAATAAGTGCTAAAAGCAAACATTTTGGTGATGAAATGAAATGGAAACCCCTACCCCCACCTCCACCCCACCCCCATTAAAAAAAAAGAAAATCCCGAGCTCTTCCAAAGTATACGTACTTTGAAACCATGGATATTTTTGCCGATTCAGCGGCCCGATATTTATCTTGCCCCCTGGGCGTCCATCATTGCTGGATTTATTGAGGGTCTGAATGGGGTTTAGTGTTTAGTGTTATTTGCCCACAATTTTTAGTGTTTGCTGTTAAATTGGCCAACATTTTAATGTTTACTATTCCCAGTGCTCGCTCTCGCAACACAGGCCTTAATTTGTGGCCAATAACTAGCCAGATTTTTAATTCAGGCGTGCTTTTGGTTATCTCCCTTGGGAGTGTCTTTCTGTATATAAATAAACACGTGTAAAGGTGAATTTGTCCAGTTTAGCAGCAAGTGCGGAAGAATTCTGGACTCCTGTTCGTCTGTTTTAAATCCTTCAATATGGCCAACGAAGTCCATCGGGCGATGTAGCAGCTGTCGTAAGGTCTTCCACGATTAGTCCGCTAAGCAATAGAACAAACAAAAGAAACAAAGAAAGAGGCGTAAAAACAATAGAGCTGCTACATATAGCGGTCCGAAAATACTACACTACCGAGTCCATCCTGTGCCGGTCGTGGTTTTGCCCGCAGATTTTCCCGAGGCGCCGCCCGCTGTTGTTCCTGCTGTTCCTGCTCCTGTTGGCAAAGAAAACCCGGCTAACGTTGCTGTTGCCGCCCCACAAGAGGCAATTTGTTTCATTGCTCATTAGTTTGCTTCGGCAAGGTTTATACGTCTCATCAGCTTTCCTTAGTCGTTGTTTCTTATGTCGGTGCTTCAGTCGGTTGGGGCCGACTTGGAATTTAGCTACTTTAAGTTTCTTTCGTTCCGTCAGCGGCCGTTCAATTTTGTTGTCTTGTACTAGTCATGTCTCTATGGGACGCTCGTGGCATGCCTCTGGTTTCCATTTGCTCGGTTGCGGCCTAGGAAAATTATTTTTACGTGCCTGGTTGGCTGGTTACTTGTTATGGTGAACATACTTTATTATTCTCGTCTTGTTTTGTTTCGCTTGGTTGTGGCCGAGAGGATTTATGTCACATGCTCGGTTGAGGCCGCGTTTAGATTTCCGTTGTAGCTGTATTTCATCTTTTGTATCTTTTCCTTGGTAGTGGCCAAGAAGAAGCTATTTTAAGTGCTTGGTTCTGATTGTTATTGTTGTTGTTGTTTTTGTAATGGACGCGCTTTTATTTTCTCGTCCGGTTATGTTCGGTTGCGGCCCTGAGGAATTATTTTACTTGCTCGGTTGGGGCCGAGTATAAGTTTCCGTTGTACCTCGTATTTCGTTGTTTGTAGCTTAGTCTCGGCGGTGGCCGAGAAAACTCTATTTCCGTGCCCGTTGTGACGGGGCAATTTCGATGGCAGATGTACCGTAATTTATTTTTCTCGTCCCTTTATACTCGGTTGTGGCCGAGAAAAAAAAACACAAGAAAAAAAAATTATTTTCCGTGCTCGGTTGAAGCTTGATTTTCCATTGTGGCCACATTCATCTTTCGGGTCTCTTTCTAGTTGGTACTTGAGAAAAATTGGCTTACGTTGTTTCGTTGTGTCTGGGTAAATTCCTATTGTGGGTGTACTTTTTATTGTTATTTTTGGCGGGTCGCCTATAATTATTAATTGTTCTATTTCTTTCACTCGATTGCGGTCGACAAAATTATTTTACGTGCTTGGTTTTACGGGGTAATTTCTGCTGTCGCTGATTTTATCTTTGTGTTTTTCGCTGAGGTCCGAGAAAAAATTTTGCCTTAAATTTTTTATTTCTTAAACCGCGTTTACTTAGTTTATTTCTCGGTTTTGGCTCTGCTCGGCATGTTTTGGTTAGGTGTGATTTTCTCACTTGCTTTGTCAGTTGCGCGCCGCCTCCGTGTTTTGTATATTTTCACCACCCTGTGTTATTCACTTTTTTCCTGTTGGCCGGTCGGAACTCTTAAGTCTCGCATATCTTGCCTTTCCTGATTTTGTAAGGTTTTTATGTTGTGCGTTGTTTATTGACCGCTCGGCCTGTTTATTTTCCCTCTGCAATTGTGTAATGTTATATACCCCTTGAAGAGGCGAAGGGCCGCTCCGATAAGTGTACCGCACGACTTTTCATAAGTACATAAACCCTTCCAGCAAATGAATTGACTTTTATTGAAGAAACAAAGTAAATTCCTAGGATAAAATAAAATGAATTACAATATAGCAATGAACCGAAAAGAACAGAAGGAAATGAACGAAATACAAGAGCAAACGACGAACAAAGACGGCTTACCAAATGCTGGAGATAGGAAGGAGTTCAGGGAACCAAAAAATTACATACGTTACGAACGACCGTAGAAGCTACACTGAAGTAGATCAGAATGTGGAAAACTTAATGTGAAATGAACAGAACGAAATTTACATAGCAAATTAAAATAAAAGCATGCAAAAGCGAGAAAAAACATTAACATATATAACAAAGAACAAAGGAAAAACGAATAGCCACAACACCCCTAGTAACTGTGGTTCCCCCTTCGTATTTTGTAGTTGGCCCAGCAAATCCAAGATCTTAAAGAGCAGCTAAATACCCTTAAGGCAGAAACTGGCAAGGGTGCAGATGTTACTGTTACCCTCCAATTGGTTCGTCAACTGGCTTCCGCTCCTCAACACCTAAGAGACCCTTTTGCGATTTTGGCAGCCCTTCAGAAGCTGGCTGATGAAGGGAGAGTTTCTGCTGACCCTTCTGCGTTCAGATATGAAGCAATCCTCCGCCAAAGCAGACCCCTCCCCTCTTCCTCAAATTTTGGAAACATCATTATCCGATTCCTGGGCAGTAAAGAGGAGAGTGAAGTTGCCAACTCTATTACTAAGTTGATGAGACAACGGGGCCCTGGTAGTTTTCATCGCTATGCCGGGTGGAATTTGCCGCAACGTTTGGCAGTACCTGTACGGGGTGTCCCGTCGCGTGGTGCTCGTAGGGGCTTCAGAGCGCGGGGAGTATGTTTTAATTTTGGCCAGCGAGGGCACTTCCAAAAACATTATACGTCATTGTGATTATGAGACGATGTCTTATTGTAATAAAGAACTTGTATGTATTTCTTTTTTGTTTTGTTCTCCATTTCTAAGTTGTTAACCCCTCTTATGTGCCAGTTTTGTCGTGCCTTGAGTGCGGGTGTCTAATGCCTTTTATGCCCCTTTGGGGTTGCTTAAGGCCGGCAATTCTGGTGGGCTTTTTTCTCCCTCCCTCTTAGCTTTTCGTTATTTTATTTCAGGACATGCTTCCTTATAAGAAGTTCAAACCCGACTTCTTTGCGTCCATTACTAACAATTCAGTGCCTCATGTCACGCAAAAATGGTGCAACTGGGAGGGCAAGCCCACCCGTTTTGCCGGCCCGGTCCCTTCACCTGAACAAGTGGCTGCCTTGCAAGTTCACGCCAGTCCAAGTATGCTTGCTTTTAGAGACCCGTCTTCTTTTGTTCCCGGACAACTTCACAACAACCTAGCTCAATGGGAGTTCATCTCGGAACAATTTCCTTCCCAAGATGAGCCCAGCCATGTGTTTCATCCGAAATAAGGTGGATGTGGCTTCTTTCATAGTTCCGTTCGAAGGCAAATTCGGGGGCAAATTTTACGACGCACCGTTTCCCCCGAGAATGGAATTTCCTAATAATCCTATTTGCACTCAGTTTGGGGATTTTATTTCCACCACGATTATAGATCGCTTTAAAAATGTTTCGCTTGTATTCTGGGGCAAGGTGGGGAAGTCCAACCCCCACGTCTCGTTATACCTATAACTGTCGAGCCTACAAAGCCACGGATGAGCCATGATGAACGGTTTCTAAATTTATGGATCAAGGATTGCCCCTTTTCTCTCGATTACCTTTCTGATCTCCCTAGATACGTTGGTCCTGGCCATTATCAGACGGTTTGTGATGAAAAAAGTGGCTATGATCATATCTGTTTAACTCCGTCTAGTAGAACCCTTTTCGGGCTTTCTTGGAGAGGTTGTTATTTCGTGTACAATACCCTTTTTCCTTCGGCGTGTACCACACGACCGGTTTGTTGGCGACCAGTTATATTTGAACACTTGGCATGCCCTGCTCTCAATACATCGATGACCGTCATGCAGGCCAGCTTGTGGCACACAAGAAACCTGCCAGAATGGACCAATTTTGAATTAGCCGAAGCCGCTGCTTTTATTGTTGTTTCAGTCCTCACTTCCCTAGGTTATACCCTTGCCTTGTCAATGTCGTTTCTCTTCTCTTCCCAGTGTGTCCGTTTTTTGGGTTACCTTTTGGACTCCGGTTTATTGGCGTTTGTCCTTCCAGAAGACAAGAAGTTCAAGTTTAAGGCCTTACGAGAATCCATTCTGTCTCAAGAAACTGTGGATGTCAAAACTTTACAGCGTTTTGCGGGCAAAACTACCTCTTTCTCTATTGCAGTTCCCGCCGCTAGGCTTTATACCCGTGCCTCGTTTCGTACTATCTCGTCCTGTTCTAAATCACCCCATAAGCCCACTAAGGTCTCAGGCGACCTATTGAGAGAAATCCAATATTGGAGATTTCTGGATAACTAGCAAGGTTGTCTTCCCTGGTTTGACGAGAGGCATATAGCCATATCCACTTATTCCGACGCATCGAATTCAGGTTGGGGTGGTGTCTTCCCCGACAAATCTGGAAATTCTATTGAAGTGCGTGACTTCTGGTCGTCTTCGGAAAGTACCCAACCGATAATCATCAGAGAATCTTTAGCACTCAAAAATACCCTCGTTGCTGGTGCTAAGTCGCTTTCGGCTTCCCGAGTAGATGCCCGCGTTGATAGCCTCCCGCTAGTTCGCGCTTGGACAAATCAAGAGGGAAGAGCAAAGCTCTTTCTGACGTCATCCAAGCTATCTATGAAACTACTCTGCAATTTAATATCGCCCTGTCCTTGGTGTATGTTCCTTCAAAGGATAACCTCGCAGATGCCCCCTCTAGAGTACTCTCTTCCAGTGACTGTTTGCTATCCCCCCACGTTTGGAAAGAAATTGAGAAGCGTTGGGGCCCGCACTCCATCGATTTAATGGCTTTAAATTCAAACGCGCCTGTTGATGCTCAAGGCTCCCGCCTGAGACTTTTCACCCCCTGGCCGACCAAAGACTCCGTCGGAGTTAATGTTCTCTCTCATTTGGACAATGCTTACGTGTTCCCACCGTTAGCTTTAGTTGGGGTAGTGCTTCGGTTCCTCGCCTCCCAGTCCTGTCCTTTTACCATTGTCGTGCCTGACCCTCAGCCCCGTCGTTAGTGGTGGCCTGTTATCTCGGGGCGCCCTCAAGATTCTGCCCGCCTCGGCGTTTGGGCGACCACGATGTGCTTTTATTCCCCACTTCAGATGGTGCATTCCTTTCTCGTCCTTTACTTTGGGACATTTGGGCGTTTAGAGTATCTTCCAATTTCCAGAATTTTCTTTTAGGGCACCCTCACGGTTCCCCGTCTCTGGCAAACAGCTGCCCAGTGTAGTGAATGTTCGTATCCAAACGACGACTGTTTTTAATTTTGCCAACAATGTGGGTTTCAGAGATATTCTGGTAATTTGAGTCAATCCTCCAAGAAGCTTAAAATTGACTTCGAACACATAGACACCAGAATAAAAGATCTCGACTCCACCAGAACTTCTAAGGTCTATCAACGCCAAAAATCGCAGCTGGAGGCTGAGTTTTCAGATTTACTGGCTTCTTCACAGCCGCAAAAGACTTTATATTCAGCCACTCCCAAGGATATTTTTAGATTCCTAATCTGGAAAGATAACAAAGGCAAAACTAAGGTGCACAAAGACTCGTGTCAGTTCCTGAGCTTACAGGGTAAGCAGGCCTGTAACTGTCTCACTCGGTTAACAGCTGACACAGTAGACTTTCTCGTTGGGAAATTGTGATCCATTTTCACCACCCTGGGCCGTACTGGTGACTGGAACAACCGCTTTGGTTTTGGAAATCCGGCCTCGCATTTGTCAGTCAAGCAGTATCTTAAATCTGTTCAGTCTGAACAGTCACAGGCAAGAGTGTCTCCTAAACAGGCTACCCCTGTCTTTTTTGACAAGTACAAAAAAATTGTGTACCACTTGAGGAACCTTCTGTTAAGCAGCAGCATTTCCCCTTCAGGAACGTTACATTTAAGCTCGAGATCTAGCGTTTTTCTCGCTCGATTTCGACCTTGGCAGGATTAAGACAGTAGACGTGTTAAGACACCCTGATGGCACTAGCCTCCTGTTTCACCAACGCGTCGGCAAAACGTTAAGAGGAAAACATTCAAGAGCGTTTGCAGTCAAACAAACTGCTAATCCTGCTACTTGCCCTGTGCGGAATTTCCAGTTCTTCGTCAACCTTTGTTCATCAATGCGCCTCGACCTTTCCTCTGGGTTTTCTTTTCCATCCCACGTCCAAAAAAGTTGGCATTCTCAATGCACCCCTCCTCGCTTCTACCATGCAAGCAAGGCTCATTAAGTACCTTTCATCCCTGGGCATTAACGATGGTGAATCAGTTCATGGTTTTAGAGCCGGGAATTCTATCCTCCTTCGGCTTCTCCGTGTGTCTAGAGAGGAGGTAGCGAAACACATTGGATGGAAATCCGCTACCTTGGTCGACTACTACACTCAAGTTGAAAAGGTTATGACTTCATCCACCTCTTCAGATGCCTTGGCTCGTAGTACTATTGACAGTGGAAGCGGGTCATCAGCAGAACATCTTGGGAACACTTTCCGTAAATGCAACATTCTTGCTGGCTTTACGCCGGCTTTGTTAGATTCCTAGATTTCTAGATCCTAGATTCGCGCTTGTTTTGGGATTTAAGTTTTGGGATGCGGGAGTTTAGTTACGGGTTTATGGGGTTGGGGAGGCTGGTGGATACCTTTCATTTCATCCAAGGTTGTCTTATGCCTCCAAGCCAAGGACTCGCATGTCCCGTAACTCAACTCGCGTGTCCTCAGGCCTTTGTTAAGCGAGCACCCGCTGGGAATAGATTACTATTCCCAGTGCTCGCTCGCGGAACACAGGCCTTAATTGTGGCCAATAACTAGCCAGAGTTTTAATTCAGGCGTGCGTTTGGTTATCTCCCTTGGGAGTGGCTTTCTATATATAAATAAACACGTGTAAAGGTGAATTTGTCCAGTTTAGCAGCAAGTACGGAAGATTTGGATCCTTGTGGAGTCAAACCCCTCACGGTAAGGGGGGTAGGGGCGGAGGCGGGGGGGGCAGGGAAGGGTGTAGGTCTACGCCCGTCTATCTGTCTTGTACGATTGTTTTCCCCTCTCTCGCCCTCCCCTCATTTTGCACCCATCTTGGTCTAGTCTTTTCGCCTTCTCGTCTGCGGACTCGCACATCCCGTAACTCAACTCGCGTGTCCTTAGGCCTTTGTTAAGTAAGCGCCCACTGGGAATAGATTACTGTTTTTGGAGAAAATACTGTTTAGTGTTTAGCAGGTTTCTCTTAAAAAAATCGTAGTCTTTTAGCATTGTAAATGCTTATCTGCTCTGCTGAAATCGCTAATAAAATCACTCAGTCGCCACGTTGCCCTAACTTTGAGCGTATGCTCAAAGGAGCAGTTTAATGGGGCAGTCGTCTCTTTTTTCTATCCGTGAGCATCAGTATTTTGGGGAAACCTGGAGACCGATAGCGTACCAAGAACCCGTGATCCTTTGGTCAGACTCGCGTGCGAACTGGGGTCGACGAGGTTGGAACTCGAGGTCAAATCGGTCAAAAGCCAAAAAACAACATGGCAGCATCCGGTGTTGTTAAAGTTCTAGTGGGCTTCTATAGAAGCAGAGAGGATTCTGCTTTCGAAAGGCACAGAAGCAGGGTCACTTTTGACCCTTGCAAAGTAATCCAGCGTGTCAGCCTTCAAGAAAAGAACATCTGACGGAATTTCTTGGGCCATGAAGGAGTTGGTTGACAGATATCGCCCTCTGAGGCAAAGAACAGTGCGCAGTGAGACCACCAATGACACAGCAGGAGCTCTGACGCCAGCACTATATTCCAGTCAACCTTCTTTGTACGAAGGTGATATTCCATGAGGATTCACAAGACCATTCAGTGACTGAAAATCAAGAAGAAATCGAGCAGAATATGCCACCAGTTGCAGATCACGATCATAACGTAACCGGAGTCAAATTTGTGGACGATAGCGAAGTTGCAGTTGCTGCTGTTTGTGAACCTGTGCAAGAGGATGAATATGACACCGACTCAGAGAGCGATAGGGAGGATGATACCCCACCTGACATAACGGTCACCAGGTCTGGTCGAGCTATCCGCGCTCATTTTCGCCTTAATTTGTAAGACCATCATCAGGACGATCAGGTATGCACACATCCATGAGCTTTTGACCGGACATGAAAATGATTAATTAAACAATTTTGCAAGGTAAATTATTATGTCAAAGCGTAAGCTCTATAAAAACACTGATTCAGCTTTTCCTGTGTTTCTAAATACCAATAATTCAGTCACAACTCAACAAGTTTACAAAGAGTTGACCCTCGAGCCAGATTGGACAGATTGAAGCTTGCAATATATCTGAAAAGAGTTTTCATATTCGGGGGCATAACGGAAACTGGCGCTGAAAAGTTCGTGGCTCATATTCGTCATATACATGTAAATTTAGCAAGGAAGGAATTACATCTGTCATTTTTGTTGAACATTTAATGGTAAATAATATCCCATGTTATGATATAAATTAGTGAATTACAAGGATTTCTCTCACTGAGAAAAATTCTGCCTTTACACTGTAAAAGATATATCTTTCACATGTGAATATATCGATTATGTCATGTTTGCTAACGTCTTTTCCTTGTTTAAGTGATGAATGAACTGTTTGTCCTTGGTATATAGTGGAAACATTTTCGGAATTCTCCTTGCAAATCTTCGGAAATCTTCGGAGATGATCGGAAACGTTCGAATGATCTTCGGACTGCTTTACGACAATTTTGGAGCCGATTTTGTTTCTCTCTGGGTGAAATTTACTGTTACAGTGAATGTTTTTACTGTTAGTGTTAAAATGTCTAAAATTTAACTGTTTTCTGTTACAGAGGCCAAAAATTAAGTGTTAAGTGTTATCGAGGTACCCCCATTCAGACCCTCTATTCCCTTATTGCGTTATTAGGCATATTCTGTTATTCTGCTATAATGGTGCATTATCAGAACAAAAACATAAATAAATTTGAATGAGTATTATGGCATTACTAGGGGGCAAATCAATATGGCTGCTGTATGGGTGCTAAAATCGGTCAGGAAATTGGGAAATTTTCAATACTGTGTTTTGGTAGTTTGTCTCACTGACCAACTAATCAGGGCTAACTAAGTTTAGCGTATAGCATGCATTCTCTTCATTGCTCATTTCAAGCTTAACGAACCAAAGTGAACTACAATAAGAATGTAGACAATTTTTTTGCGAAGAGAAACGATGTGACAAACAAACTTGATAGGCGGTTGTCCTATCGAAAACAGCAGGAGTGGGGCTTTAGGATATTACTCTTCTTTCAAAGCCTTTCCGTTTCTAGTAAAGTTTTAACCTGCAATCAGGCCGAATTCTGTCAGCGCTCTCATAATTTTTGTGAGTGTGTCACTCACTAAAATTGGGCTTGACCACAATCTCTCACAGAACCTCGATCCTGCGGACAAACTTTGGCCCCTAGTCTGCGACCGGAGCGCGGAGAGGCAGCTATATTCGCAGACCGTTTGGTCGCCCGAACAGTCTAGAAATTTCATTGGCTATTAGAATCACCGGAGGTAGACAGCACTCCGTGATCGCGCGGCTGTCGTGAAATTCAGTCTTGGCAACCAAACCGCCATTAGCGGAGAGGGAGCACGTTGTTTGTTTGTCTGTTTTTTTCTTTTTGAAAGTTTCATCGATTGTGGACTCAGTAATGTAATTTGTGTGGCTTGTACACCATTGCAATTAAAACATTTTTTTTCAAAGTTCATGGAGTGATCTCAGTGGAGAGTGATAAAGTTGAAACCTTGCATGTCAAGAGTTCGTACTCAACTCTCGATACTTATTCCTCCTTTGCACAGTTTCTTTCGTGTTTTGGCAGCCTCACGACGCTATAGAGGCTGAGAAGCTGAGTGAATTGTACTGGTTTGTACCCCAAAATAACGAAATACAAGACACGATGGGTTAAGTTTACGATCGACGCGAGTTATATCCTCCCCCACGGTTTGATCATCCATATAGTTTGGACGCGAGAGAAGACAATTAGAAAAGGACGAAAGAGGACAAACATTCAAAAAGTTGTTTTTTTGCGGGACAATTTGAAGGAAACAATTCTCTTACTCTCTAAACGATGTTACAGAAATCGTTTTATTTGATCTAACTTGCGATGTCAATCTTGTCTTTTTTCAAACACTATCTAACAATATAGTTTTCGTTTTCTTTTTATTTATTTGATTATTATTATTGTTTACAGATCCACTCTGGGGAAACTGGAGCCAGTGTCTCGGTAAATGCAGTGTTATTAAGTTTCAGATGAGGAAATGTCACAAAAGTTGTCGTGACAAAATTCAGACGAGGCAGTGTTCAGTAAGTCACAATTGCACTGGTGAGTCAGCCATTAAAAGGAAACCTTTCAACCTACATAATAACAAGAATTATATTGACATACCCCGGAAATGATTGGCTCCTACTAAGGCTAGGTTATATCCTGCGGGTGTTGAAGTCGCGTAAAGAACTTGGCTAACACATTTCTCGCGATCAAGGGGGTGCCTTTATAATAAAACATTAGTGTTGTACTCAGTCCCTTTTCCTTCATTTATTAAGACCCACCGTGAAAAATTAAACTGAAAAGAGTTAACGAATTCATTACATTATTATTGAAAAGGGGTCTTTGAATGAGTTACTGAGCATACAAACAGAGCTTAAAAGCAAAGCTGAAGGTTGACTAGTAAAGTCCCTAACCCTAATTGGCTAAAACTGAGATAGGTTTTGGGATAGGTTTTGGGTCCAGTTCCTTCATTTTTGACTGTAAATAAATATAATTATTATGTTTGTCAAATGCGAATAAAGTTCATAATTTATGGAAAAAGATTTTGTTAGCGATTTTGGCAGCTATACAGCAGAGCAGTTGCAAAGAAGACTGAAGACAAAAAAAAATTCAGGCGCTGTTACACTAGGCAATTTTTCTTGCAACTTGTCCCGCAATTTTGTTGCGCCGTTGCAAGACAAGTTGCACGCAACGTTGCCTAGTGTAACAACTCTACGCAACGCTGGAAAAATTCGTTGCAGCGTTGCGAGGATCGTTCCGAAAAGTAGAACCGACTTCTACTTCTCGCAACGATTGCGACACCAAAAAAGTTGCGAGACATGTTAATTTTAGGGTATGTTACACTGGGCAATTTTTCGTGCAACTTGTATCGCAACAAAATTGCGAGACAAGTTGCAAAAAAGATTGCCTAGTGTAACAGCGCCTTTCGTCCATGTGGCCATGCAATTCTTGTGCACCGTAGCTTACTAAACCAGAATCCAGAGCCACCTGACAGTTTCGAATACCTAATATATGAAAAAGGCGAGACCGAGAATTGTGATCATCTCTTTAAAACCAAGTTTTGGTTTATTACAAGACAGTGATAAATAGAGCCGAAATATTGTACATTTACAGAAACCCGTAAGGAGTTGAAACGTGTAACTCGCGTTCAATGCTCTTGGATATTCATTTTTCCATGTACCATATTTGGAAACTCCTCGTTCCAGTCCACGCACAAGTTATGAGCTGAAGATGGCAGCATACTTGGCAACATTGCTTAGTAATTTACGAAGTTTAAGAGCAATTCTCTGTAAGAATCAAACAAAGTGGGAAATGAAAAATTTTGACCCCCAGCTCAAATTTGCATGCAAGTAGATATCCAAGGGGGAAGTTCGAAAATGACCATTATAGAGGTTGTAGCTTAATTGTTGCCATGGTAACAGCGAATGTTTGTTGACGCCCGAGAACGCAATTTTGAACTCAAAAACTGTTGTGAAAACTGCAAAATTTAAAACGTTACTTCTCAAGTCTATTAAAACACTGCACCTCGAGACTTGACACAAATGTAAAACCACTATTCTAGTTTCCTTCCAGGTATACGACGTTTCATTACGTTTACAGTAAGCAAAATAAACGGCGAATTAACTACACCGTGTCTCGGCCATTTTAATTCGTGAGTAAAACAAGCAATACATTTCTTTTAATATCTCCAAAAGTACATCAGTTCTAGAATGAAAACTACATGGATAGCTTACAACAGACATTGTAGTTACTAAATCTATAAAAATCTCAGCGGGGCGGGCTTATTTTGTTCTCAGGGAAATCAACAAACAAACCATAAAAATGAGATTTGATAAAGTTTGTCAAAATTAACATTCCGTGAATTTGCTGGAAAATCGGAAGAAAGCTGAGGCGACCTTGAGATTTAAAGAAAATTGCCCGTTAAGTAATTCTCTGATGAATATAACCGCTCATAAACCGTATTTTTGGAAACAATTTGAATGGAAGTAAAGCTTACTTGACGGTTTTGTTCATTTCTCCACTTTTCGACTCACGCTGAGTGACCTGCTTCTTTCTGTACAGCACTCATATTGCTTTAAAATCCAGTGTTCTGAACCTTTTCTTTCAGCTGGTTGTCTTATTTATTCCCGGCAGTTTTCCATTCCCTCATTTCAGCTCACTGAAATCAAGTTTAGTAGTTCAGTGTAAAGATACATTTTACCGTACCCTTTTGCTCTGTTTCTCCATGAGACGTCAACACTGGGTCCAAAAGCGGTGTTTACTTGAACAACTTTCCTCTTACAGTTTGCTTCACACCGGGTCCTTTATATGTTGTTGATATGACATCCAAAGCATTTTAGAAAGCCAGCGATTCCTTTTATTAGATTCTGTTTTTCCACTTGCTCTCTAGTCGGGGTCCAGTCACAGTTAGCCAAGGATTGAGAGTATCTGATATAACAAATATACAGTGCATTTTCCAACGCTCTCACCATTTTCACCGCAAAAATAAGACTGCTAACACCTGAGGTAGCCCAAGCGTAATGCAAGAGTTTGTATGGAAAATCGAACTGAGAATTTCCATCGGTAAATAAATAAGCTTTTATAAGGAAATCTGCTTAATGAAGTAGGTAGAATGTTAGCTGGTGTACTGAGTATTTTGCCTACTGTGATGCTTTAGGGTGAGAATAGAAGATTGGAGAAGATGGCTTTAAGCGTTGTCGATGTTATTCTTTTTTAAGCGTTGTCGTTGTCATTCTTAGTGATGACAATTCTTTTTTCATTTTGCACAACTAGAGGTGTTTTTGTATTTGTGGATACCTATGTGAGACTCGTCCTCTAAAGATCTCTTAATGTCATTTTTCTTTTACCTCAAGTAGCGTAGTTTCGAAGAAGGATACACAAAATCGTTTGTACGATATTCTGCACCATAAAAACACTGTGAGTACGGTGCACATAAAAATGTTCGGTGTGTAGCCAGGCATGTTAAAAAATTTGGTAAAAAAGAATTAAAAAGTTGACACTGGCTAAAAATATGGTTATGGACGTTTCGGCCACTCATAATTGGTCTGAGTGGGACGTTCTCCTTATGGATTTTAGGAAGGCCATAAAATGACGCTGGTGTGGAATCGGTGCTATGAAGTTTGTAGTGGAGCGTCGGTTCCAGCTGTTTCTTGCTGCTGTCATGCGGGGCTGGCTGAACTTTAATCTGGACTCTGACCAATCACTACCGGAGAGAACCAACTTATCTATCCAAAATATCATGGCACTTCTACAGTTCGTCCTCGACAACAATTTCTTTGTATTCCAAGGCAACCATTTCCAACCTGACATTTTTCGGTTGTCCGATGGGATCCCCCAGTCAGCGCCATCTTGGCCAATCTCGTCATGGAACATGTCGAAGAAAAGGCTCTCTCATCGAACCCTAACCCTCCCAAATGGTGGTTTAGATACGTGGATGATAGCCACGTATGTGTAAAAAGGGAACGCGTAGATGAATTCCACTCACATCTCAATTCCATCAACCCTCACATCAAATTTACAATCGAGATAGAATCAGAAGGTTCCATTGCCTTTCTTGACACCAAAACAACCAGACAAGAAGATGGTTCGATCACCGTGTCTGTCTACAGGAAAGCTACCAACACCGACCGTTACCTTGATTTCAAATCACACCACCATCCCCAGCATAAACACTCGGTCGCTCGCACTCTCATGGATCGCGCGAGGAACATTCCTTCCACCGAGGAGGAAGTATCACGGGAAACTAAGCGAGTAGCGAAAGCCCTCGCCACTAATAACTACCCTGCTAACTTCATTCACAATGGCCGCCAACTGAGTAGACAACAAGAAATAGATGATATCGACCATCGTGGCTTTGTTATCCTCCCCTACGCCAAAAGATTTTCCGAAAGAGTTGCAAACGTTCTTCGAGGTTTCAACATCAAGGTCGCCCATAAACCTATTCGCACCATCTCGAGTATACTCAAAAAGCCAAAAGACAAGATCGAGAAAGAGGCTTCCAGGGGAATCGTATATAAGATCAAATGCAAAGATTGTGACTGTGTTTATGTTGGTCAGACATCACGCGCGCTAAAAACACGTGTGAAAGAACACGCAAAGGCCATAGCAACATGGGATAAAAACTCTTTGTTGGCCAAACACCATATGCTTAACGGTCATCAAATAGATTTGGAGAGCGTTGAAATTGTCGATAGGTCATCGGCGTGGCGACAAAGACTAATTCTTGAAGCTTGGCATTCCGTGCGAAATAGGAACACTATAAACGAACACATAGCGCTACCAAACGTATACAATAACATTAGGAATTTTTAGAGTCATTAAGAATACTCTAGAGACTATTGTTGCACTCAGAAAGTTCCTTCGAGGTGTGATTTAGTTTTATCACACATCGGTTACATATTCTAAGCAGGACGCCGTTAGACATTTGCATTTTTATCTTTGCTGAGGAAGGCAACATTAGTGGCCGAAACGTCCATAACCATATTTTTAGCCAGTGTCAACTTTTTAATTCTTTTTTACCAAATGTTTACGGTGCACATATCCGGGCTTTGTTTAAAACCACCCTCTGGGCTGGGGGCGGGGGGGGGGGGGGTAATTGGGCTGGGGTCACCCTACAGAACAGGGAAAAGTTGAGTTATGGGCAACCAAAGAACTTTCCTGCGTTAGTGCAAACGGTGACCCTCACTTCCTCTTGCCGTATATGGGCTGGGCATTTAAGTGAAAACACAATACAATAATGTTCACTGAAGAACTGATGTCATTTCTCGAAGGTAAGAGAAATCAGAGAGAAGGAGAGAAATCAACTAAGACCGCAGATGCAGAAGTAAACAAAAACTATACGCAGCCCCTGAAGAAAGTTTGTTTTTCAAACCAAAATATCGGGCAATTTTTTGTTGCATATATTGTCGTTTGCTTTATATATCCAATTTTTTTGTTTTCGTCTGAAGGATCAGTCGTACTTGGTAAAAAAAATATGGCTGGAGGAAATTGTTCTCGAAAGTACGAACTGGTGGTCCATAAAAATAATTAGGATTGAGGCCTCCATTGAATTTAAAGCATAAAGGCACGCTAGCTGAATAGAATGGAAAATAAGGATAGCCATTTCGGAGCCATTCCTTATTCAGCTTACCGATGTATTGTTAATTGTTGTATTGTGTTAGCACAGGTAGCCTAAGCGCAACAGAAGAGTTTGTATGATATATGGAACTGAGAATTCCCATCGATACTGGGGCGTAGCAGGATTTTTTCAGAAATACGCACAATTTTCCAAATCCCTCCCACCTCCCACCCCAACTCAAGTCCTCAATTTTTTTCCACCGGCCTTGATTAAATTTTCTTTATCATCACTATGGTGAAGTTACGTTTTAAGCGTAAGCGTTCTTGCTTGATATGAAATGACAACAAAGTCGTGAAATTCCTTGTAATTTGCACTTTTGGGATCATTGAAGCGCTCCGATTGCTTATCGTTAATAAAGCGAACATGTTGGAGGTATCTCAGAGTTTTATTCACAAATGAGTGATATTTACTGCTGTGTGCCACATTGTTTTTGACCGCCATTGTTTCCTATGGCTGTACAAGATCGATCATAAAAGGCTATAAACAATAAAGGCTATAAGACGAGTTGACTGCAACGCGTTCACTCTTAACCATCCTGCTTGCTTTCTCCTCGCTATTTTCCCGCCCTTTTTTTGGACCATTCGGCCCACCAAAGGATCACGTCGCTTCTCCTTGGAAACCGACATTCGGTTGTGGAAAAATACCGTCTGCTGTTTTATAAACAACGTTTCAATGCAGAGAAACAAGCGGAGAAAAATGACTCGAGGTAAATTGTCCTTTTGAAATAATTATTTTTTATTTACTTGCTCTTTTTTTTCATTTCGTTTTATTTTTTAGTTTCAGCTTTTTTAAGTACGCCTGTGCGTCCGTGCGGACAGGTAGCCACGCCCCTGCGATAAATAAGGATAGGATAAAGTCGCACTCGGGCCAAGGAGGCCCACACGGCCGGAGCTTATCCCGGTTTCCGTAGCATGAAGCAACTGAGAGTATTGCTACTCCCCCCTGGACGGGATGCTAGTTCATCGCAGGGTTACCCCCCAGCAGTATGTCGCCGGTACCCATTTGTACACCTGGGCGGGAGAGAGACAATGTGGGGCAAAGTACCTTGTCTAAGGATAAATAAATAAGCCTTTAAAAGTAAAGGTGCTTTAAAAAGTAGCTAAAATGTCACCTGTTGTAGTATCTTGTCCTTCTGTGAAGGTTTAGCGCCTTCGAACAGGTTTGAAACTTCCATCCTAACCCTATCCCTTCACAGAAGGAAAAATACTCCATGGTATACCAGGTAACATTATATACATTCTTGCAGTACGCTTGGGCTACCTTGGGTGAGAGCGCTGGAAATTAAAATGCACTGTATATTTGTTCTACCAGATACTGTCAATCCTACTGTGACTGGACCCGGACTAGAGAGCTAGTGGAAAAACCGAATCCAATAAAAGGAAATCGCTGGCTTTCTAAACTGCTTTGAATGTCATACGAACAACATATAAAGGACCCGGTGTGAAGCAAATTATAAGCGGAAAGTTGTTCAAGTAAACACCGCTGACCGGTTACGTCTCACGGCTTATGTTATTGTCGCTCTCACTTCAAAGGGACTGTCCTTCGAAGGTAGCTTCTAAGCAAGTTTTTGTCTGCAGTTTTTGCACCGTAGGTTGGAGTGAAATGCTTAGCTAAATGAAATCCTACTTTAAAGGATGCATTTTTTCATCTTTTGGAGCGAGTGGTGACGTCTGATGGAGAAACAGAGCGAAAGGCTACGGTGGAAATGTACCTATACACGAACTCCATGTTGGCTTTTTTCAGTGCTACCAAACTTGATTTCATTGGGCTGAAATGAGGGAATGGACTACTGCCGGGGATGAATAATACAACCAGCTGAAAGAAAAGGTTCAGAACACCGGATTTTTAAGCAATGCGAGTGCTGTACAGAAAGAAGCAGCTCGCTCAACGTGAGTCGAAAAGTGGAGAAATAAACAAAACCGTCAAGTAAGCTTTACTTCCATTCAAATTGTTTCCAAAAAAAAAAAACGTTTTTTGAACGGTTATATTCATCAGAGAATTACTTAACGGGCAATTTTCTTTAAATCACAAGGTCGTCTCAGCTTTCTTCCGATTTCTCCAGCAAATTCAAGGAATGTTAATTTTGACAAACTTTATCAAATCTCATTTTTATGGTTTCTTTGTTGATTGCCCTGAAAACAAAATAAGCCCGCCCCGCTGAGATTTTTATATCCAAGGAAGCTATCCATGTAGTTTTAATTCTAGAACTGATGTACTTTTGGAGATATTAAAAGAAATGTATTGCTTGTTTTACTCACGAATTAAAATGGCCGAGACACGGTGTAGTTAATTCGCCGTTTATTTTGCTTACTGTAAACGTAATGAAAAGTTGTATACATGGAAGAAAACTAGAATAGTGGTTTTACATTTGTGCCAAGTCTCGAGTTGTAATGTTTTAATAGACTTGAGAAGTAGCGTTTTAAATTTTGCGGTTTTCACAACAGTTTTTGAGTTCAAAATTGGGTTCTCGGGCGTCAACAAACATTCGGTGTTACCATGGCAACAATTAAGCTACAACCTCTATAATGGTCATTTTCGAACTCCCCCCTTGGATATCTACTTGCATGCAAATTTGAGCTGGGGGTCAAAATGTTTCATTTCCCACTTTGTTCTTAAGTTTCACAACGTTGGGTTTGGGCCAAACCTAACGTTGTGAAACTTAACTGAACGATTTTGAGGTCAGTTAGAATAGTATTTTTTTCGGCAGGATACGGCAATTCATTTCGCTTGCGTTGAAATTTGAAAAATAGGAATGCGCAGTTGATTCAAAACTTAATCACATGTGACCAGCAAAATGCAGAAAGACTTAAAAAAAAAGATAAAGAAAAAAAGGAAAAATAATCGCTCACATGACCGAAAGAAAAAGGCGCCAAAACCTTGCGAAGTGTTGCAGCGTTTCTTTGCAAAGCTGAATGGATCAATGAAACTGCTCGGAAGTGAACGTCCAAGAATAATGTTTTGAAAAAGTCTTCCAATTATTGGCTCTAAAATGTAGTACAGGTTTGATTTTTCCTGAAAAAATGTTGTATTCATCGTCCAAAGCGGATTGAAGCTGTATGATTTCAGCATTGTAGATGGAGAGTTGGAACGAACACAAAACGTAGTGGTTCCAGGTTCAGACTGAGGCTGCGGACGGAATGTGGCAAAACAGCAATGAATCAAACAACGGGGAAAGCGATCATTCAACTTATTTTGCATTACATTCTCTTTATTTCATCCTTTGGAGCTGCTTGAACTCAGAGCTACATCGACTGCAGGTAAAACGATGTTATTTTGTGTAGTATATACGGTAGCCGAAGAAAATGCCGTCCTTTAATTTCTTATTCAGCTTATTTAGCTTGATTTTGGTAGTGAATCACCGAAAACGTGTGACACTTTAATAATATTAAACGGTTCTCTTCAATTTTACCGGTGTTTTATTTTTGTATTATACCTTGATATTTTAGTGTCAAACGTTTCCCGCATAAAACCTACCTTTTGTGAACATTTGTTGATAGTGCGACGGTGAAAGAAATCGTAAACACAACGCTAGACTATGTTGGTTTGGTTTAGCAGTCTGATCTACTTCTAACCCCAGCGGTTTGCTCCATGTTGTTTCAGTTACCAATTTTGTTGCCTCAAAAATTTCCTGCTCGGTCTTTTGAAACCAATATTTCTTTTAGCTTTGTCGTTTCAACGTTTAAAGGCTTTTTCCACTCCTTTTCCCCGGTTTGTCGGCCATTTTATGAGCAAGCGCGCGAACTTTGTGTAAAATTACGTCACGTCGTTCACGAAAGATTGATTGGTCAGTTCT
The DNA here is from genome assembly GCA_964017195.1 of Siderastrea radians. Classification (NCBI taxonomy): domain Eukaryota; kingdom Metazoa; phylum Cnidaria; class Anthozoa; order Scleractinia; family Rhizangiidae; genus Siderastrea; species Siderastrea radians. The sequence continues at coordinate 29,411,483 of OZ024895.1, forward strand.
CTTTCTCTCCATGTACCATGTCAGTTCTCTTTCTCTCCATGTACCAAATATGGTACATGTGAAAATGAATAATTACGAACATCGGTCAAAATCTACATATGCGAGTTACACGTTTCAAGTTCTTATGAGTTTCTGATATTTATCACTATCTTGTAATAAACCAAAACTTGGTTTAACAAAGATGATTACAACTCTCGGTATCGCCTTTGAGGTTTGTCCTGTTCTGGAATAAAGTTCCAATAACAAATATCAACTTCGTTATCTGGGTCTCCAAAGTTTCTGCCGGACCATTGCTACTTGAGAAACAATTAAGGATCAGGTTACATGTTACATTTCACATAGTTTTAGTTTTACTTCAGTGTTTTTTCTCTTTCCCTTATCTTTACAGCCTACACGACACGTATTTCACCCGTTAATAATTACTCTACCAAGATGTACATAGAGCTACTTATATCAAGCGTTTGGAGGCCATTTTGCCATCGAACATGGGACAAAAACCTTGCTGATGAAGTCTGTCGTGCCAATGGCTTCCATTCAGCCGAAGCGGCTTATTTCGAAGTTGGTGGAAATGGCAACTACACCTGCGCTGTGAATTTAAAACGTAACAAAATGCCATGTGCTGATCTTGAGGGCTGCAGCAAAACAAATAAAGCTGTTGCTGCTTGCAAAGGTAAAAGCAAAGAACTATTTGAACTACTTTATGTAAACATGCATGTTCCTCAATAACGCTTGGTTCAGACGCCCTGACTTTCATGCACAGCTACGACAGCGATTGGGCAGTGGTACGGCGTTTGGCAGATTTTCAATCAGGTATATAAATCCATATTTGAGCAATTCCGATGCTGTACCTCTCGTGCGCAGAATCTACCACAATGTATTTTTCGCGGATACAACAAAGCTATTGAGTCTCTTACGATTGGTTTAGAAACTGTGATGCTGTGTCAGTGGGAGTGTAAAACGCCTATTTTGAACATGAACTAGCTGAGTTGATAAAAGTTGACTTGTCTGAAGCTTCCATTAATCACAAAACAATTTCTTTGTTTGTAGGAATTTCTGGCAATGTGGATGATGAATTGAGTAAAGGATCAAGTGGAAGCAGCTCGAACACAGCAGTGGTGGTGTCGTTAGCTATTGTGTCTTTCCTTTTGTGCGTTTGTATTGTCATCGGCTTGGTTTGCTACAAAAGGCGATTTTTAGGTGTGTTGGGGCTGAGATTTTTAGCGATGTTGTAGAAGTTGTAGCTGAGGGTCTGAGCCCGTCAATCACAACTACCAACGGACGTCAAAAGAGGGCATTTGATTGGCTCACCGACCAGACTGGAAGCATTGCGAAGTTTTAAAAGAAGAAAATAATCGAGAGGCAAAATTCTCGTCGTTAATGCTTGAAAACTTACAAGTCGCTCGGGAAAAATAATACAAGCATGTTAAAGACGACAAGCTACCGGTGAAATAAATTGACAAAAATTTTACCTCATTTTATTCCTGAAGTTCAGAGAAAATACCTTTTTGTAATGCCTGGGCAATAAGAGCGAGCATTTCAAAACAACATCGCGTATAAACAACAGTGAAACAAAACAGTGAAAATAAATTTGGAAACTTGTAGCAAATTATACTAAACTAAACTGTTTTAAGTCGGTCCTAGGTGGTGGCTGATATCTTCCTTGTAAATCACATCGGGGCAGCTTTTTAGTTGTAATTCAAGTTTTTTATAGTTTTATTCTTCACTGGAGAGCCATTTAGCCAAAGCAAGCAAAGGGAAAGTTTATAAATGTTCAAACGTTTTACCACCGTTGCTTCCTCGGCGTTTGAATAGGCTCGCCCCGAACTGCTGGCCAGAGGGATTGTAAAGGGAGAGATACCTGTACCAAAAAGACTACGAAACATAAAGCAAAGGGAACTTTATCAATGAGCTGAATCCTTAAAAATTGAAAGAATGGATTTTCTACTTATTATACTCTCTGATAAAATTTGGCTTCAGTACTTATCACTCTCTGAGGAAATTTCGCTTAAAGACCTCGCTTACGTGGATAGTGAATCCGAAAAAAAAAGAATCAAGAAAAGAAATATTGAGCGAATAAACAAAGCTTCGAGAGCTTATGTATGTTGTCATAAAAGACTTAGGGCATCTGAGAGCACTTGAGAGATGTGAAAGGCACTCCCATCTGGCCCGTGATCTCTGCATTTCTATTTCTCAAATGCCCGTCGTGGGTTATGTCAATAGAACACATGGTTTTGCATTCTTCATTTGCTACATAAATTAAGGGGACAGTCTAGGAAGATGCTCTGTTTTCCCAACGTTTTAGCCCTTTCTCTTTGTTATCTCCATAAGATTTCAATCAATTCAAAAACGCTTCAATAGGATCATAGTGCGAGCTCCCATAAACCTGTGAGAATTTTTTGCGATTTTTAAAGTGAACGTAAAAAAAAGGGAGGGGGGAATTGATGAATTTTAAGAAAATTGAAAATTTTTAAGAATTAAAGGTGGGTCAAATTTAAAATTTGAAATTAATAATTAATAGACAGACACCAAAACAGTCTACAAACAACCCCAAATGCTCTTTCGTGGGGGTGGACTATATGGGATGTTTATAAAAGTTTTATCCCTCTCTTATTTCGTTCTTAAATTTTATCCTATTTCCTAAAAATTCACCTAGACTCCCCCCGCTAAAGGACAAGTGTATTGTAAAATATAATCAGGATTTTAAGAAAACACATTGTATTAAGTAAGGTCTAATCTTATCCACAGAGGCATGAGAGTATTTAAAAGCCGCAATTTAGAAATCTTATATATTTCTAGCATCATTCCTTGCCTTTCACTTTAGTTTATTTTACGTCGAGTAATTGTCTTATTCTATTTTATTCTACCTTGTTGTACAGCACATGGAGACCACGACTCATGTGGAGTGATAGACAGTCTAGCGCCTGAAACGTAAGCCTTACCCTCAAGTCAAATAAAAATAAATAAAATATTACCTCCATGAGTTCTTTTTTGAACGCTAGAAGGTATATAAGGAACTATTTGTAAACAACTATTTATTTTAGAAAGATGGAATATTCGGTTATCACGAGCGTGGGACAAAGTAAAAATCTGAGTCCCCTACTGGATTCGAACCCAAGTCCTTGCGTACACCGGTCGGGCACTCTCACCACTGAACTACTGGAAGACTCGGGCGAGCGAGGTCATATTCCTGAGCTGGTAGTGACACGCGTCCGGCATACTGCTAGGATCAACAATGACTAAAGCACCGTGTTTGATAATATAGAAAGGAAGATGGTAAATTTTAAGCTCGGAAAGAAATGAGAAAGATGGAATATTCAGTTGTCAAGCGCGTGGGACAAAGTCCCCGATGGGAATCGAACCCATGCACTCATTAGCACTCATTTCTTTCATTTGATTAGTTTTCGTAGAGGTTTAACAACATGATACAGGTAACGTCGTCCTTACTTCATGACTGCGGTGTAAACAGAGTTTTAATCCCACTAAAAGAAATGGATACGATACGGGCTGGCGATAACACCGATAACGTCTTTCCTCAATAGCCTGGGTTCGTTAAATGAAATGTTTAAGACGCCTCCAAAACGTTATGAACAAATTCGCATCGCTCCAAGGCGTTCTGAACAAGCTTGCATGTTTGGTCTTGTTTTCTTTGCACACAAGTCTCTTATGGGAAATAGTGGAATTCTGAAAAACGAGTGCATTCTTTTTCATAACACCTCAGACTTGTTTTCGTTGTTGTTGTTGTTGCTGTTTTTAATCTTGAAAACAAGGGGGGGGGGGGGACGGAGTCTACCCTCAAAGACTAACTAACTAAACATTTATCTAGGGAGAATTTGGTGTAGGAAGTCCTTGTTCATCAAATTTAAGGTTACCATGGCAAACGACATTTTGTCAGACAGTTTTTCTTCAGAATTTTAGATTTTCTTCTTTTTAATGACACATTGTAACTTACTAGAGGTCACTTTTACATATCGTGATCATTTTTGTGTTCCCTTATTTATTTTGATTCCTTTTTGGTCAATTTTGGAGTTTACTGGAGGTTTTGGAAAAAAAGTCAAGAAATCCCGGTTGGTGGAACCAAGAGGGCCGTCGTTTGAGAACATGACGCAATTCTTGACGTCATATGACGTCGTCAGCTCATGTTGCGTACTTCAAAGGAAACATTTTTGGATGTTCAACCTGCTCTAAGTTCTAAGTGAATTATGTTTAAAACTGCAATTGAACCTGCCGTTGTTGATCCCTTTACCCGCTATAACAATTTCTCAAACTAGAACCCAAAAGCAATATTCGATCCAATCATTAGTTTCGTCCTTATCGTGCTGCTGTGTAATTTAAAGGGCATTAACGGTGTGGGTCAACAATTTACACATGACCTTATAATGCAGTGCTCAATTACATTACCAACAATTGTTTCATTTCAGCTGTGAGCTGGTCATTTACGAGTCTACATTTTATTTTAGCCCCTACAAATATAGTGATACATACATGCTAATTGATAGTTCGTTTTTATTGTTCCTGATGTTGCTGTTGTTGTTGTTTTCCCTAGAAACGAAAGTGACTCAGACGCAGTAACTGCTTCATGTTGGGAAATACCGTCTAAAGTAGTAATTCTTCAAAACATTCTTGGAAGTGGCACATTTGGTGAAGTGTGGAAAGCTGTGGTCAGCGGATTGAGTGGAATTTCTACAGAAAGAATGGTGGCTGTTAAGAAATTAAAACGTAAGGCAACGTCAAAATCGAATTGAAAAGGAAAAGTTTTTTTTCTTAAGAAAAAGGCTAACAGGGGCATTTTTTTCCATTGCGCTTCTTCAGTGTTAACGAAAAGTGTTTAACTTTTTTGGTATTCAAAAACATTTAGGATTTGAAAAATACACTTCTTATAAATTTCCTATTCAGGCGGTAATGTCACAATAGCACACTTAGATATGAAGAAGAGATAGATTGCATGTGAACCCGTTAACTAGTCAAGTCACCTTAACCTTCGGACGATGATCTTCAGACTGTGATAGGCTTGAATATGTCTTACTGTTGAAACAAGTAAACCTCGCTCTAGACCTTTCTTTGTTAGTACCTGGTAGACCTCCTAATTCTCCCCCAGACATATTCAACGAGTTTGAAAACCTAATTCGTAAAATTGACAGTTTAAATTTGGAGCTTTATCTTGTCGCCGATATTAGTACGAATATGTTACCAGGCGCTGTAGATGTTAACTCCCCCAAACTCCGCAACATCTGTGATATTTATTCAATGGATTATGGAGCCAACGAGAGTAGCAGCTCAGTCTCAGTCCCTGATTGACATATGTAAAACTAATACTCCCTATAAAATAGTTGCTTCAGGAGTTATGACGCTAGATATTAGCGACCACTTCCTTGTCTATCTAGTCGGAAAAGCCCATTATACAAATGGGTGGATGTGTTAATCCTATTCTGCCTGCGCATTTTTTGAGTTTCTGAGCCTGGGAGGGGGGGGGGGGGCAAAAGTGTCTCCCTATAGATCTCGAAAAGTATAAAAGCTCTTGCGATGAAACTTGGCACTTTTGTAGCACGTCATCAGCTTAACAAATTGGGCTTATGACGTGTCAATTATGACGTGTCATGACGTCACAATAACGTCACAAACCCGCCATTTTGAATTTGAGGCCGACATCTTGAAATCTTGAATCCCAAACCTGCAGTCACACAGCTGACAATGACGTCACCAATTAATATACGATTTTGTTCTAAGAAACATCCTTAGTCAAAACAAGCACACAAAAGTAAAAAAAAGCATCTTCTTACAAATGAAGGGGAAAAAAACTGAAAAAAGACTGAAAAAAGACGGAAAATAGTCAAAATACACTTCTGAGTAGACGGTTGCTAGGAAACGTCAATCATCACAGACACGTCATTGACATAGGATATCTTTCTATGATAAATTTTAGGAAAAGTCACGAGATTTGGTGATTATTCGTCTAGCCGTTTAAAAGTTATAATTCGTTAAAGTCAGCGCGGGCACAATGTGCCCCCCCCCCCAGACAGGATAGGGTTAAGATCATCACTACTCGAAGTTTCAAAAAATTCGATAAAGAGGAGTTTCTAAAGGACGTAAAGCAAAGACAATGGGATGAGATTAGCCTCTACTTTGATCCTAACGAAATGGTAGTTTTGGAAAAATCAGTTTTTGGATTGTATCGAGAAACATGCCCCTCTAAAGATGAAAAGAATGATCGGGAACAAGAAGTCTCCTTGGATTACATATGAGTCAGTACGAAAAATGGGTAAAAGGGACTTTCTAAAAAGGAAGCTTAAGGCTGAACAAAGTAAAGATCAGTGCTATTGGGCCGCCTTTAAGGTAGCGACAAATGAAGATAACAATTTAATTAAATATGCTAAACGTAGATACTTTGACGACAACCTAGCTGCCAATAGAAAAGATCCCCGTACAACGTGGCAACCAATCAATGAATTGAGCTCTCGCCAACACAAAAAGAAAGTCATTGCTGATATCGAAATCGAGGACAATAAAAATAGCTCTGCATTAGAAATGGCAGAGGCCTTTAATTGCCATTTGGCAAACATTGGGCATGATTTGGCAAAAGATGTACCCCCGATTGTTAAAGAACCAGAATACTGTCTTAACCCTACAAACAAAACATTTTCTTTGAACAGTTGTAGTACTAGTGAAGTCCAAAATTACTCGAAAATCTATTTGTTAAGAAAGCGCCAGGTTTGGATAATTTGCCACCCAAGCTGCTTAAATTAGCTGCACGCATTTTAGCACCTTCTCTAACATTTATATTCAACCAGTCGCTTTCATCTGGTATAGTCCCTTTAAAATGGAAATTCGTTATGCCAATTTTTAGATAGGGCAAAAGGCAAGATGTCAATAATTATCGGCCAATCTTAATTATTCCTGTTGTCGCTAAGGTTTTTGAGAGAATAATTTTCGATCAATTCTATAAGTATCTTAATGATAACGAGCTTTTAGCTAATTTTCTATCCGGCTTCAGATCACTTCAAAGCACACTAGCATCCTTGCTTGAAGCTACTAACAGTTGGTCTGTCAACATGAAGAACGGTTTCAGTAACGGGGTAATATTTATAGATTAAAAAAAATCTTTCGATACGATTGATCATAGGACCCTCTTAGGTAAGTTAGCTACTTATGGAGTTGATCAAAATACCCTAAAGTGGTTAGATTCTTATCTCAGTGATCGCCATTAAAATTGTTAAGTCAATGGTGAGCTATCTGGTGAGCTTGCTGTTACCTGTAGAATCCCCCAGGGGAAGTCTAATTGGTCCACTTCTTTTCTTGACATGCATTGACGACCTGTCGAACTGCCTGAAGCCGTACCACGAATGTACGCTGACGACACAAACATCAGCTTTGCCGCTAGTAGCTTATCGGAACTTGAATCTGTACTACATAGCGAACTAATTAACCTTCATGAATGGCTAAGGGTAAATAGATTAAGCCTAAATATTGCCAAAACCGAGCCAATGTTAATAGCCTCACGTCAAAGACTTGCTGCCACCGTTACCCATTCATTTAATGTACATATTGAAGGGCAAGAAATTAACAGCGTGTGACACAAAATCCTTAGGAAACTACATTGCCCTAAATTTGTCATGGTCCAAACATGTCAATGAGATTGCTAGACTATTTCCTCTGGTATAGGTGCACTTAAAAGGCTAAGGCCGTTTATAAGTGAAGACACGGGTATTCTATTTTATTAGTCAACAAATTGTCACTATGCCCATATGTGGTAAGGAAGCCCTCAATATCTGTCATCCGTACGTGACAGATATCCTGCGATATACGTAAATGACCATATTTCGAATTGCACTAGTACTGCAGATCTTTGTCCACGGCTTGTTCAGGCGGCCATTTTGAAAAGCGACGCCGTTTTAGCAGTGATCTCTAGAAATTTTTACACCCTAAAAGAAACTTTCCACCACTAAATACTCTCAAAAAGTCAACAAGTATTTGCTTCAGCTTACAAGGATACCCAGAGGTTGATTTGGAATTTTCTTAGTGAGAACTCAACCGAGAAAATGCTATTGCGAGCGAAGCAGAAACCCACCGGCTCACGGAAAGTTGTAAAGTTGAAAAAGATTTTAATCTATATATATATATATATATATATTTAACAATTATTCTACGAGGGCGCGCTGGATATGAAATGATAGATAACCAACGAGGCGCGTAGCGCCGAGTTGGTTATAATCATTTCATATCCAGCAAGCCCGAGTAGAATAATTGTTTTATTAAAAACTTAACTACTATTTTTGTTAAAAAAAAATCATGAAAGAAAGAGAAAAATGAGAAAAGGGATAAAAAGGGAGCAAGAATCGATCACATGACTGAACGAAAAAGGCGCCAAAACCTTGCGAAGTGTTGCAGCGTCTCATTGCAAAGCTGAATGAATCAATGAAAGCTGCTCGAAAGTGAACGAAGTGCACAAGTTTGGGGAAAAAATCTTCTAATTATTGGCTCTGAAATATGGTACATGTTTGATTTTTCCCGAAACATTGTTGTAATCATCGTTCAAAGCGGATTGAAGCTGTACAATTTCACCATATCAGCTGCTGGAGTTAAAACAGAACAAGTTTGTAATCTGTTCGCACAACGGAGCCATCATGTGCGTGTTTGATCGAAATGAAGACAGAACCAATTTGAACTTGAAGAAGTAATTTCTATGCAGCTCAGAAGCAAGATTACTGTAGCGAGGAACATAAGAATTTACCATCATAGTTTGTTTAATGCAAAGCACAAAATGCAGTTGTTCTTGGTTTAGAGGTTGCGGACGGAATGGTAAAAACAACATTCAAACAACTGGAAAAGCGATTCAACTCTGTTTACATGGCATCCGATTTCTATCTGAGCATTTGGACCTGTTGGAACACAGAGCTACAACGAGTGCAGGTAAACCAGTGTCAATTTTGCGTGTTAAAGCCGAAAAAAATTTTCGCCCTTCCTTCGGCCTTCTTGGTAGTTTGCAGCTGTAGTTTGTTTAGTACTTGTTTAGACTGCTTCATGGTTTTCGCACCGAATCGTTATGAATTTGTGACAGTTGTTATTAAATGCTTCTGCCCCATTTCACTGTGTTTTATCCTGTCTTGTCTTGAAATTTTGAAGTGGAAAGGCTTCCTGATAAAACCTACCGTTTGTTCAATTTTAATGATCGACGTGACGATCGATGAAAGAAATTAATTGTAAACACAACGCTCAATGCTTAAATTTCTAATTTCTTTTTCTGCACAGTTTCTTCAAGCAATTTTGACTTGTGTTAGACGACGCTGTTAGTGACGCTGTTGGAATTTCTGCTTAATTCAAATTTGCTGCCAAGTGATTTTTCTTGTCTATTTTTCTCGCCGGGTTGCTGGCGAGGAAAAAACTTCCAGCTCACTTTGTTCATTTTGTTGTTGAGTGTTCATTGTCCATATTTGGTCACAGCAGGTATATGAGCTGATAGCCTGGCTCCGTTCAGCCAATCAGAATGGTAGAAATCCAATATACCTAGTCCAGTTTTTAATAAATATATATATATATAAACTAGTTGGTGAACTACTCAAATCTTGAGTGAATGGACATTAAATACAAACTTGTTTCGTAGGCCATCGAAGAGGTGACCCACTCATCAGTTAAACTCCATCTTACACTGAGTCGTTAAAGTCTACATCATTGTTTTGATCGCGTTATAAACGGTTACAATCATAAATTTGAACAGCGCGCGCGCACGCTCGATCGTCTACGATGCTTTTGCCAAAGTTTAACTAGTCTCACTAAGTGCTCGCGCTAAAATTAATGTCTTTGACGTGCTGAATTAAACCTTAAAATGAACTTGCGCCGATGCCTGCATGTTGAGATAAGCTCATTTCGCTTGTTAAGTGTTGCCATGTGCGGCCTACAGATTAAAAAGAATTTCTCTGTGCTACAAAGATCACACCGTTTTGTAATGTTTGTGTAAGGTTTAGCTTCTTTGCTAGATGAAATATTTGTTAATCTTTTGTTAATATTCAGCGGTATGTTCTTTAGTAATGCGGGGGGATGGTTACTCTGTCGGTGGACGTACAGTAATTTATTGTTAGGTTTCATGTAAGGTTTGTAGCTGTCACTTGCGAGGTCGACAGCTACAAACCTTAAATGAAACCTAACAATAAATTACTGTACGTCCACCGACAGAGTAACCATCCCCCCGCATTACTAAAGAACATACCGCTGAATATTAACAAAAGATTAACAAATATTTCATCTAGCAAAGAAGTTTTCGACGCAGCCATTCCTCCCTACCAAAAAGCACTTCAAGAAAGCGGATATGACCACAAGCTTACTTAACACCCAGAAGCACAACAAACAACGAGAAATAAGAGAAAGCGAAAACGAAACATAACATGGTACAACCCGCCATGGAATTCAAATCTGAAAACCAACCTTGGAAGAAAGTTTCTGTGTATTGTTGGCAAATGCTTCCCCAAGATCCACCCGCTACACAAGATCTTCAACAGACACACGCTCAAGCTCAGCTGCTCATGCATGCCAAACATGAAATCCACTATCGCATCGCATAACAAAAGCATCCTCTCAAATGTCACACCAGCGCCTACTAAGCAATCACGCGATGGGTGCAACTGTAGAAAAAAGAATGAATGTCCCCTAGAAGGCCAATGCCTCCAAACCAATGTTGTCTACCAAGCAACGGTGACAAGCGAAGCTTCCACAGAATCGTACGTAGGACTAGCAACAAACTTTAAAGAACGCTACAGAAACCACAACGCATCCTTTCGGCACAGCAACAAAAGAAACGAAACTGAACTTTCGAAACACATTTGGACTCTAAAAGACGCGAAAAAAGCCTTTCAAATTAAATGGAAAGTGCTAAAAAAATGTCAACCTTACAATAATATCAGCAAGAAATGTAACCTTTGTCTCCATGAAAAGTTTATTATTATCTGTCAAAAAGATCTTTGCAGCTTAAACAAACGTAACGAATTAGCGAGTTCATGCCCCCATAGAAACAGATTTGTACTCAAAAACCTTAAAGTAACGTAATCTTCACAACTGCTACCTAGCAACCACATTTTGTATATCGTATATCTTATATCTTATGTCTTATATCTTGTATTTAACCGCCAGCATTTAAATTAACGGTCATTCGATAAAATTGCCTGAAGAGTGTGGTCATCCATTGACTATACGAAACAGACCTGTCGCATTAAATCGATGAAATACTTTTGAAGCCTGGAACCTTTTTGAATAATTTTATATATGTATAGATATATATTTTGATTTTGTCTTGTCATTTCCAAACATGAGTTTGTAAATGAGCGGTTTAAGTGAACGATAGTAAACTTTGATTTCTTGAAGTTTTGCTTTGGTGTTTATTATGTGTTGCTAGCTTTAGCGTTTTTATCATAGAGCTATGGCTTGTCTTCTTCTGAAGATGAAGTCGATGAGATTTTGTTGAATAATAAAACAATTATCCTGCTCAATCTTGCGGAATATCCCCTGATTTAGCCAACTCGGCTTACGACCTCGTCGGCTAAGTATCAGGCGATATTCCGCGCGATTTCGCAGGATAATTGTTAAATATCGAGCTCTTATCGAACCATACTTCGACTACTGCTGCCCAGTTTGGGACGGTCTTAGTAACGAATTAGCCGACAAATTACAAAAACTACAAAATCGCGTCATTAGGGTTATCACAAAGTCTGATTATCATTCCAGTGCTACTGCCCTTCGCACTAGACTAGGACGGGATGACCTTTATATCAGAAGGAAAAAAAACTTAAAGCTAAATTAATGTTTAAAACTGTAAATAAACAAACTCCGGAGTACCTCCCAGACTTGTTTAAACCATTCAGCACTGACTACGGGCTAAGAGACAAGGAAAACAAATTTGCTCTGCCCAAGCCCCGTAGTGATTTTTACAAAAGCAGTTTCTGCTACAGTGGGGCGCTGTTGTAAAATAACCTTCCACACAATGTCAGAGCTATCAGATCTTATAAAAAGTTTAATGATGAGATCAAATGCCTAGTGCCAGCCTCGTATTCCCACACGGAAAACATGTAAATCAGTTTTTTTTTTTATATTTAACCTTTTTAACTGATGTTTTTACCATGTATAAAGCTTTTACTAGATAGCTAGATAGCTAGATAGCCTGTGATTTGCTCTACAAGATGAAGCATATATTATGGATTGTGGCGCTGCTGCGGGCACGTCTCCAAGTTGGAGGCCATCTTGGCCGCCATCTTGGATTTCACTTTAAATGAGAAATGATCAAAAACGGGGAAAATTAAAAACTTTTTACGATAGACAGAATATGACAAAGGTAAACACTTTGCTGCTTTCTGCCGACATTATTTGAGTTTTCTTTTTCACGGAAAAATGTTGAGAAACACGCATTTTTATTC
>OZ024895.1:29426374-29678874 GCA_964017195.1 Siderastrea radians
CGATGGCAATCGATGAGCTGCGACCACTTTTGTGTGATTATCGATTGGTCGTCGATTGGCCGATGCCAATCGATGCCAATTAACTAACAAGGCATCGATTGTCATCGATTGATCGATTGATTTTCCGATCATCGGTTTCATCGATTGTTTAAGCCCTGTCCAAAACCTTTGACAATCGCCAAAATTGACCAAAAAGTAATCAAAATCATTACTAAAATGAAGAAATTGCTTTACGAAAGTTATATCATTTTTCATTGAAAAGGTGAAAATTTAAAATTCTGATTAAACGGCCTGTCAAGTGGTTGACATGGTGACGTCAAACTTGTTGGTCAAGCCCCTGCTACGCCACATTGTTCCCAGATAAATTTTAGGAAACGTTACCAAGTTTGGTGACTTAAGCTTGCTTATTAAAAAGGTTATAAACATCCAACGTCAGTGCGGGCAGAATCCCCCCCCCCCGGTCTGAATAGGGTTTATGGGAAGTCATCATTTTCTTATATATTCAATACGATTTTTCGATCATAAGTTTCAGCCCTTTAAAAAAGGAATATTATTATTTGGAGACATCGCAAGAAAAATGGGAGAGATAACTATTAAGGTATTGATTAAGCCATAGGTCGGATGTCACTGGTTGTAATGACTCAAGGAGCAGCATGAACTGGTTTTTTTTTAATACGTTAAGGTCCAATGATGTTAATTTTGGAGTATGTGCCACACGGAGATTTGCTTGGATACCTGAGGAAAAGCCGTGGAATGGAGGATAAGTACTACAGTTGCCCAGAGCATTGTGAAGAGGAGGTCACTTCATATGATCTTCTCTCTTTTGCCCAGCAGGTTGCCTCTGGCATGCGTTTCCTAGCATCAAAAAAGGCATGTATTCCATTTCGAACTTTCAGTATTCGTTACAATTTATATCGACACAGTATGCTACAATTGAGCAGAAACTGTGCGTCAATGTCATAACCTATCAAATTGTCGCTATGCTGTGATTTCTTTGATACAATGCAACAACTCTAATCTGTTAATCACGAATGATGGAAATCAAGCAGCGCTAATAACGTTTCTCACGTGTTTAATGTCCATTTTACACTCTAGAATAAGAATACAGCGTTGCACTGATCTCCTTCTTCACTATTGCAGCTTAATTTGATAGAAATCATGCATCTCTATCTCTTTGGCCATTTAAATTTTTTTTTAAACCTGGCAACTGAAATATACGCATTTCAGTGCATTCCTTTCACAGAATAATCGATACCCCCTCCCACCAAACAAACAAAATTGCTCCTTCTAAAGGCAGGGCATAATGATCTGATAATGATTTTAGTTTTAAAGAGGATTTTAGTTTCCCTTGCAAACCGTTTTTACAGTGAATTATTAACTTAACAGTCTTGAACATTTTTAAATTAAAAACAGTGGCTTTAATTTGGGGTTTTCCTTGAAAGTTTTATATATGCCAATAAATAGGTTTTTGTTTTCAATTCTTCTGCCACTGTTATAGATTCTCCATCGTGATCTGGCCGCCCGCAATGTTCTTGTAGGTATGGGTGGAATATGTAAAATCGCAGATTTCGGACTGGCGCTCATCAGAGATAAATATCAGTATATTTACTGCACTGCGATAAGAAAGGTAAGTTCAATACTATGCACATAAAAATATTGACCTTTTAACATAAAACAGAATGCAATGCCTAAAGAATGGAGGGTAACTAATTTTTTGCTGTAGTATAGTATTTTCATTTAAAAATCAGGCGACAGTAAAGGCTAAACTAAGCGTATTTCATTTTGAGCCACTACTTTCTCCGCAAATCGCGAAAATAAACTCTTGCAAAAATACTGGACCGTTAGTTTGGAGAATGTAGGTGCACAAGTTCAACAAGTCAATTAATGTCGCATTCTTCTCTTGTCTCAAACAGGGCTTCACTTTTCTTTCTCTATCCGTAACACAAGTTCCTTTCATATGCGAAGAGACTTACAAGGAGAGGCTTCTACTAGCTAACAAACTTGATTCCGATATCATATTGGCACGAATTTCGTGATTTAGTCTTCTTCTTTAAGACAATCAATGGCCTGATTTACGTTGATAACGACGTGCTTCCAGCTATGAGTGAACCAAACAGGGTCCTCGCACAACAATAACGCAATCACTTTTATGCCAAAAAAAATGCAAGACGGCTACATACCAGCGCTCTTTTTTTGTCAAATCTTGCCGTATCTGGAACACACTGCCACAGCAGTTACGCGACAAAAACGTCGCCTTAAGGTTACCCTGGACCTTTATGGGTGTCCTCCAGTGTACTCCGGGAAAAAAATTCTTGTGCGCGCCATTTTAAGGAAAACACCGCAAACTATATATTGTTGGAAAGGTTAATAAATATAGATTTCGGAAAAATATGAAATGCCGTTTTTTTTTAATTCTGCAAAAGAAAATTGCAAAAATGACCGCGAAAATGACCATGCGTCATTCATTCAGACAAATGAATTAATAGGGTATCAAAATTCGGCGGATGTCTGTGAAATTTGGCCTGAACATTCCTTAGAATTGTGAAACCCAAAGTGTGTCGGGATTTTTGAAATTTATAATATTTCACCCGTGGCGATCTTCAACGCAATGCACATCGCGTAGTCTTTATTACTCGAACTTGACGGACTAATTAAAAGATAACCAGTCAGAATATCGAAAAATGCTCGAGCTCACAAACTCTTGCTGATTGATCCTTTGTGATTAACACTGTGCAGTTATTTTGCCAGTGCGCTTGGATTTGATACCCTGTTAATTCAATTGAATGATACATGGTCATTTTCGCGGTTGTTTGCAATTTTCTTTTGCGAAATTGAAGAAACAGGCAATTCATTTTTCCCCCTCCAAATCTACATTTATTAAACTTTCCAACAATATATAGTGTGCCGTGTTTTCCTTTAAAATAGCGCGCATTCGAATTTTTTCTCCCGGAGGACACCCGCGAAGGTCCGGAGTAACCTTAAGTACATACAAGGGGAGTTTATTAAATTATTATTTAAATGCTCGTTATAATATTTAAGACCAGGAAGACTCCTGTACTTCGAAGTCCATCTACCTTTTATGTAGCAGCGCCCGCGGGCTAGCGCGCTTTCCATCTTGTCTTGCTGCTTCAAAATTGTACCTAGTTTTTACTTAGATTTTTTAGGGGTGAGGAGACCACTGTAATTGGCCTTTGCTGTAGCGGCTCCCTAGCCATTATTTGCTCTCTTTTGTTCTTATTTATTTTTCTTTTTTTTTCTTGTTCGTGTTGTACATGGAGAAGCTAAATAAATAAACAAAATAAATAAACAAGGAAGTGGGAAGGCTTTCGCTTTTATTTGAGCTAAAAACAAGCGTCCTAAAAGTACCGTTCGAGCCTTGTGCTTACGTTTTGTTCATTTGCCATTCACAGGGCCGCTTGCCAATCAAATGGACTGCTCCTGAACATCTATTTACTGACTCACAGGATGAAGATGTGAGAGTATCGGAGAAAAGCGATGTGTAAGTACATTTACTGTAATAAAATTCCAGCTTCGTTGCAGATTTACAGCTTTTTTGAGTGTTATTTGCATAGCAGTAGCAACATGCCATCCTTTGACATCATCATGATTATACAGACAGCTTAAAGACCGTTAAAGCTGTCAAACTATGGTGCGTTATTAGGGTCAAAATTAAATTTACGAACTTTTTCCAGTTTGAAACGTCTTTTTGCTTGACATCACCTGCTAAAAATTACTTCCTTTTGCGCGTTTATTGAGGTGAATAGAGTATCACTACACTGAAAATTACTTGTGAAATGTTTGTCTGTGTGCTGTTTGCGAACCACTTTACGATAGTCACTTTGCACGCAAGTTTATTTTGTAAATATCTAAACTCTTAGCACACATTTTCTTGATAAAGCTCTGTTTTCAGTGCATCACTGGTGCCGTACTTCTTGCTCGGCGATGCAAACGAAATCACGCAGACTTCCGCCGATTTCCGGTTTATCATCAATGCAATTACTTTTGAAAAAGTCTTCGGTGACAAATTTTCAGCGAAAAATCAACCAGGCGTTCCAATGGCCAGACCACGTGGATTGAAGACACGTGATTCAAACTCTCCCATGATTCTTTTCAAGTCTAAACTGCCTCACCATTGTCACACCATTAGAGATTTCTCCGTTGTTATGCTGTTTTTCTCTTCGTTGTTTTGATTTCGCTACTTTTCCCAGATTAGTGGATCGAAATGTGTTGCAAGAGTGCCCTCAACGTCTGGTGCAGACGGCAGATTTTATCAGAAAAGTGGCAAACCGCACATTACTCTGGGAAAAGTAGGGAAATCAAAACAACGAAGAGAAAAACAGCACAACACGGAGAAATCTCTAATGGCGTGACAAATTTTGTGACAATTTAGGCTTGAAGCGCATCATCGGAGAGTTTGAATCACGTGACTTCCTCAAACCTCGTGGTCTGTCCATCGGAATCCTGGTTGATTTTTCGCAGAAAATTTGTCGACGAAGACTTTTTTCAAAAGTAATTGCATGTTGATAAACCAGAATCGGCAAAATCAGCGTGATTTCTATCGCATGGGAGCAAGAAGTGCGACGCCAGTTATGTACTGCAAACAGAGCTTGATCAAGAAAATTTGTACTAAGAGTTTAGGTACTTCAATACAAAATCAATTTGCGTGCAAAGCGACTATTGTAAGGTGGTTCGCAAACAGTACACAGACAGACAGACCAACATTTCACAAATGATTTTCAATGTAGTGATACTCTATTCACCTCAATAAACGCTCAAAAAGAAGGTAATTTTTAGCAGGTAATGTCGAGATGAACTTCATTCACAATTAACCATGCAGCAAGAGCGGCAATTGGAAAGTAATTGTAAGCAAAAGGACTTGTTTCGACATTCAAACTGGAAAACGTTTGTACATTTACTTTTGACCCCAATAACGCCCCATATCAAACTGGCAGTTTTTATGATCACTGTTTGACAAATAACTCAAAGTACTACGCAAGAGGAAGAAGAAGTAGAAGAAGAAAAAGAAGAAGAAGAAGAAGAAGAAGAAGAAGAAGAAGAAGAAGAAGAAGAAGAAGAAGAAGAGGAAGAAGAAGAAGAAGACGAAGAAGAAGACGATCGTTTCCCAAAATTTCTGTTCCCTTTGAAATACTTTTACTTCATCTCCCGCATGAGATAGCTATTTTGGTTTAAGCTGTTAAGTCTGAGCAGGTACATGGAAAATGTTAAATCCATCGACAGTATTTAACCTTGCTGAAATAAAAAGGACAAAGTTACTAGCATTAGATTGTCGAATCTCCTTAAGAGTTCAGATAAGCAAGATAGGCCCAAATCATTCCTCTCTTGTTTCAAATATCACATCATAAAACGGAACATACAAATTCGAGAAATCCGGAAAATGCGTTCATTCCGTATATTAAAATAAACTCTTGGTTCCACCCAGTATGAACAGAAAACCAACACTGGAAGTTGTCATTTTACTAACTTTATATTTATAAGGGCGGAAACAACGGATTATACGGATTTCATGGAAATATGAATATAAAATGAGAATAATATATTCCATTCAGACATATCCGCAAGAACTGTAAGTTCTACTCTGCGCAGAACTTCTCTTTTTAGGGTGGATACAACGGATTTCACGGAATTTACGGATTCAAAACTAATAATAACCTCTCTCTCTCTCTCTCTCTCTCTCTCTCTCTCTCTCTCTCTCTCTCTCTCTCTCTATATATATATATATATATATATATATATATATATATATATATATTTATATATATATATATATCCACCCTTAAAAGAGAAGTTCTGCGCAGAGTAGAACTTACAGTTCTTGCGGATATGTCTGCCTGGAATATATTATTCTCATTTTATATTCATATTTCCATGAAATCCGTAAAATCCGTCGTGTCCACTCTTTAAAAGAAGAAACGTCACCAAGGTTGAACTTGCAGTCAGTGAAAGGTGTTGCAGTATATGGAATGAATTAATCATAGATCATGATACTCTTTTGTAGATGGCGGATTCTACGGACATAGCGGATTCCACGGAAAAGTCAAAAACATATTAAATTACAGCATATTCCTCTACATTATTCATAACTAATGAGCATTATTCGATTTATCGAGCCTCGGGTTTTACGGATTTTATGGATTACAAGGAAACACGAATAATCAACACTGCATGTAGATGCATGATGCAATTCAGTAGTTATTCATTACTCGAGTTGGCTAATGACTGCTTCAGTGTCAAAGCGAACAATAAAAGTGACAACATTTTCCTCTGCAGTTTTTTCCACATCCAATTAAAACAACTGAAGCGCACTAGAACGAAGGCAATGTTTATTCAATGAGATTACGCAGGATTGCTTGCTATAAAAGCAGAACACTTTCTTGTGCTACATCAGTCGCAAGATGTTGAGGAGTACCAATTATCCCTGTCGGCAACAGAACAGTGAAAAAATTAAGGGCGCGACGTTGTGCTACTTGAGCCCACTAATTGTGAATAAGTGTAGCATTGTGAACGCAAAGTGCGTATGTAACGTGAGTGATGGACTGCAACGAGCATGGGATGAGGTGTGCAAGACCAGGGATGCTTGCGATAAGGCATTACAAGGTTTGTATTCACTGTGAACATTCTTAAAACAAGACGTATCACGTATCTTGTTAACTCTCCGAGTAAAAAACAACTGGTTTTTCTTTCCATTTTTTACAGGCGTTAAGAACGTGGCGTTCTTTTTTAGCGCCATAAGCACTCAAGGCCCAATGAAGACCTCTAACAAGAAGGGCAGAAATGAAGAGAATAATGAGGACAACGGTGGTGAAAGTGACAACGACTCAATAACACCAAGCCGAGTCTCTGGTACATCCAGTCAAACATGGATAACAAACCATCAATCGATTGTAAACAAAAAGTTGCGACCCGCCGTCAGCTATTGGATTGCGATGATAACCCCAAATGGTGCACCAGCAAATCCCATAACAGTCCATTGGGCTCTACTGGAATGTGGTGTAGATACAACTGCTAAACAGGTATGCACAGCATATTTTCGCTTGGTAGTAACACATGTCATTAGTATACAGATGTAGTGTCTGCCCATTTCGTTTGAGTCAACTTAGATCGCATTTACAGGAGTAAGGCACCAGAGAAATTAAGCTTCGCGTTTGTTTTTCTCGCGAAATGCAAAAAAAAAAAATCCCGTTTACATTTTGCCGCTTATACTTCAGAGTGAGTAGTTTCGTGTGTGATGTAAATAAGTAAATTATTTTCTATTTTTCTGATAGAGTTATTAAATAATTTGAGAAAAGTTAACAAAATCATCAAATCTGTGACGTTTACCGTTAGAACGTGAAGCTAAATCTCTCTAACGACTAGCCCTTAAAGCCCCGATAGTGATCAGCATCGAAATTCTCCTCACGATATTAGTGCACACTGGCACATACCAGCACTCGATGAGAATTTAAGAAAATTATCAACAAAGATGAACTGAACTTTATTTTTAAACATTTCCTCCCAAATAACATGAAGCAAAATGTCTTGAGACCAGTACGGAGAATTTGTGTTATGATGTTGAGGTTTTTAGCGACTTGAAGTCGAGCATTACATGTGTTTTTTTTTCGAGTTCAAAGGGTGGGATACATAAACTGCAGTGTTTTACAGGGATTTCTAGCCCTTACAAAAACTTACGAGAATTTTACTGTGGTGATATCGTAGACTTTAATTATATTTGATACCTTGTTCGCTGGACTATACTTATGTTACATTTGTTGGTGTTTACAACATTTTCGGATCTTCCTCGGAAGCCTTCGAAAAGTTTTGGGAACCTTCGGAGATCTTTGGAGATTTTCGTAAAATACTCGGATATATACATTTGTATGACCTTCGGACAGCATTCGGAGAATCTTCGGAAAATGGTCTGAACTCTTTGGAAAATCGTCAGAAACATCGTCATTAGTATTTATAAAATTGGGCAAAGTAATACATGATTGCTTGGAGATATGAAATTTCCCTTCTCGTCTTTTCCTCCATATCTCACTCGTTCGCTGCGCCCATAGGTGAGGTATCGAGTTGAACACTCGGAGAGCATTTTTATATCTCTGCGCGCTCACGTATTATTCTGTATATAAAGTGAACCGGAACTCAACTGTTTGTATTTCTATCTTTCCTTTGAAGATTCCCTGTCAAGAGGGCAAAGAGTCAATGGCCATGAAAGAGCTATTTAAAGTACTTAAAGATCATAGCAACAGATTCATGCAAGAGCTAGTTTCTTCATCGTTTCAACACTGCTTTTTGTCGGAAGTGGAAAGCATTTTAGAAGATCCTGACTCCATGGACATACAGGAGTGTGGCACTGAAAATGTGGTCCGTGTACGTCTCGTTCACGCTCCGTTCAGGTCTGTGCTGTCTGAAGCCATTGGAAAAATTCAACACGCTAACCTAATTATTGATCGTTTTGGCTTGGATTGTAATCAAGAAGCTAATTCAGCAAAAGAAAAAGAAGAAGAGCTGAGACTTGGCGACAAAATGACCGTCTTAATAAACGACATAGCCATAGCAATGAAAAAGTTGAACTATTCCCTTCACAGAGGGGCAATATACAAGAGGTGCGAAGGCGCCATTTACACGTTTTCCTTTAAATGTGATGTCAAGGTTTTCATCAACAGCTTGGCAGCCAATGAATCATTTAAATCACGGCTTCTTAAAGATATGAAACGTGTTATCGACCTGTTGGCTGATCGCAACTGCGAAGTGATCCGACCAATTGTCATTGATTACAACTTAATTGAGGTGAATTCAGGGTACTGTTGGTCTGTCGCGGAAAGAAGGTTCGTTAAAGATGCAATTGCTGCCGACAAAATAGGCCTCGTAACACCAAGAGCCTTCTGCCGTTACCACGCACTCAAAGTTCCACAGCCGAAATACTTTCAAGAAGTTCTGGAGAACAGCCTTTCAGAAGCTGAGACGGCAAATTTTTGCGAAGATTTTCTGCGACTGCTGCACTTTAACAAGAAGAAGCACAAAGAGAGGGTTCCATGCTTAGTTGGAGAGACCGATAGCGGTAAAACTAGCCTTTTCTACCCCATCCTTGGCCTCATTCATCACAAGGAACGTAGCGACCATCACAAAGCAGAAAGTTTTTAACAAAGCCATGATCAACAAGAACACAGAAGTGATCTTTATCGACGAGGCGTCTTCTGCAACACTCGACGTGGACGACTGGAAGATAATCACCCAAGGTGGCTACACGGCCTGCGACGTAAAATACAGAACAGCAAAGTCATTTTACAACCGTTGCCCGATGTTCATGACGGCGCAAAAAAAATTGGAGTTCCAGCCAGAAGACCAACCGGCGATGGATCGCAGGATTCGATATTACATGTTTAAATCCTTGTCGAGTCCTAAGAAGAAGGCCGCGGAATGGCTTCGAAAACATCCAATGGAATGTATTGCTTGGGCGGCATCGAAAGCTCGGGTGGTCAGCGATGAAGAAGAAGGTTCTGATGACGAGGAAGGAGAACAAGAATCGCAGAATGACGACGGGATCCTACCGGAGAGCGAGAAAGAAATCTTAAGAACTCTGCCTCTTGGCGACCTTCTGACAGAACCAAGATCCCGCAAAGAAAGCTCTGAAGAGGACACGATTCAAGATGTTGGCGATTCCGATGAAGACGAGACCATAACGACCTTGAAAGTTACTCTGGCACAATGCTCGCCTGACTCTCTACGTCACCGTCAGTTAAGTCACAGTTAAGTAAAAAGTGAATATTGCATGCGTATCGTCGTAAAACGATAGCGTTTCATTTCAGTGTGAAATCGATGTAGGGGCATGTAGTTTTCCCGATATCAGTTATTTAAAGAAGCAGAGAAACTTGATGTAAAAACTACAATAATAGGAAGCGGTCATCGAGTTAACAACAAGCGTAGAATATTTATTGCCTTTATTTGATGTCATGGCGAGCAAAACTAAAATGTGTCTGTCGATTGCAGTCAGTGTTGTGACGTTTGAAGTGTTCTTTTTCAAATACTATTCGTGGTATTGATTTTGGTCGCGTATTCCGTCCAAGGAGAGCGTTAACTCAGCCCTCTTCTTCAAAGAATCGGCCGCCCTTCCATCCTGAAATGTAAAGTCTGGATCCCTCAAAATAGCCGTTCACTGCCCGATTCCGTATCGTCTTATCCCTTCCTTTAGGAAATCATCCTCATCTGATGTGAATTTCAAAACCCGACGATGATGATTCCTTTGAATGCTCAAGGCATGACTGGGAGGGGTTTCCTTTTAGCGAGGGGTGCTTCTCGATTCTAAAATTTCAACTGCCGGTTCCGAGCTCGAATCGCTGAACCTCGAATTGACATCCTTGTCCACCTCCGACCCTTTGACACCTTGCAGTTTTTGTAGACACTCGTGAGCCTTCACAGCAACTTCGCGCGATCTCTGCTTCTGATAGTGAACTTTGGCGACCGCAGAACTGTGTTTTTGGTCTTCCGACAATATTCTTTGCTCCTTGCTAGAGAGCAGATTGAGGCTTTGCGTTTCGCCAATTTGACGATAGCGGGTCTGATGAATGTACTTTCCAATTGCATCAAACACTAATTTACTCATGACGTCGCCCAATTTGCTGTGCCGGCCTCCATTTCTCGTGACCAGAACGAACTCGCACTGGGGTTTTAGCAATGGCCTTACGAAATTTATGTAGCTATCGAGCACCTGCATGCTTGCATCGGTCAGAATTAAGGAGTCAAATCCATATTTGCTAGCAGTCTTGAACTTTTTCTGGTCGATGAATCCCCCGTTCTCCTTAATTAGCTGCTCTGACCATGTCCCCTGTCAAA
The DNA here is from genome assembly GCA_964017195.1 of Siderastrea radians. Taxonomy (NCBI): domain Eukaryota; kingdom Metazoa; phylum Cnidaria; class Anthozoa; order Scleractinia; family Rhizangiidae; genus Siderastrea; species Siderastrea radians. The sequence goes on from OZ024895.1 coordinate 29,437,205, forward strand.
TACTGATAAGTCATAGGCCGAGATCCCTTCACCTTGATGAACAAATACACTGCGACAAATTTCGTGGCAAATGTTAAGTCCGAAGGATTAACTTGACCTGGAATAGTTTTGCACGTCTTCACAGTGTTTTCTTAACGAGGCAAATGAAATGTCACCACTTCTAACACTTCTTCCATGGTTGCCCAGTGCCCCCTAGCATCCAAAGTTTCAATGTCTAGATCTTGTGTCCACTGCAGTCTCATCATCTTTGCCACCGTCTTGCCACCGCGCTCGTTTAAAGTACAACTTCGTTGAGGACAAATTTCGAAGAACTGTGTCTGATGCGCCGTTTATTTTTCTGAAGTCGATTAATTCGAAGATCGCATCAATGTAGCCCAATCGGCCACCGTGTCCGAGTTTGCATTCATCTTGCAAGTAGTCGATAAACTTGAACAACAGACTATGAGAACACAGGCTAAAGTCCAGCACTTCAAAACTCAATTCCTCTTCATCTTCGCAGCAAAATTTGAGAAATTTAAAGCATCTCTTGGCTATCTGCCGAGCTGCACGATCTTTCTTGCAACCCCCACCACTTCCAGTCAACCATTTCGTGAATAACTCGCCAATTTGGCTGGAAACTGAAAACGAAGGCATTACCCTGGCAGTTTGTTTTGTGATTTCACCCGATGTATCATCATCGGCAAGTTCTTTGGTACTTGAAATGTCGGGTTTTTCGTCAAAGAAAAAGAACCAACTGTGCTTGGTGTTCACATGTTTCCTGCAGCCACGCTGACTTTTAAATCCATCGTGATCACACGTTTGTATTGGACAGTGATACAAGCTATCTGTTTCTTCTTTTTCCAAGTGAAGCCGTTTTGGTTTTGGTGATGAGCCATCAATTTTCGACCAGTCAACCTTACCCTTTTTGCTCATGTCGGACATCTGATGATTCACACAATTTGTTCCACTTACATAAATAGTGAACAAAACACAAAGGCGACCAAAAAAAAAAACAATGGCTGCATTGTGCAAATTTAAACTTGCCCCAACTTGCCCCTACTTGCTCAGGCATGTGTCTGCTTGCCACTGTTCATTATTCTTAAGTAAGTTTACAAATTTAAGGTGATATATGGCGTTGGTGCGATTATATTCAACCTTGCCCGGGCAAGAATTTAAGAATTAGCTATTGACTCTGCTTCGTGTTGTTTGAAACTTAAAACACTACACCAAATGTTTTTGCCAATTAAAATGCGATAAAATCATAGATGGCAAGAAAAGAAGAATGTTTCTGTTGAACAAGATGTACAAAGGAACCGTCATTTCTAAATAGGAACCATTTTACATAAATCGGAACTAATGGTTAGGAACAAACTGTTCCACGTGCCAATAAAAAGGAACATTTCGTTCAAAACGGAACCGTTAATGGGAATAATTGTTCCTCAAGTGAATAAAAAGGAACCAATTTTTCAAAGCAGGAACAATGTTACAAAGGAACAAACGTTCCTTTACAAAAAAAGGAACGTAATTAATTGGAAACCAAAGCCCCTCGTCTGAGCATAAAGGAACAGCCACTCTAAAAGGGAACGCATTAATAGGAACAATTGTTCCTCAAGCGATTAAAAAGGACCAGAATGATAAAAGAGGAACAATACCATTGGGGACACCTGTTCCTAGGCCACTCATTTAGGAACAAAAAGAACCTTTCAATGTTAAAAATTCGGAACAAAAGGTTCTTTTTAGCTCTAAATGAACACTTTGTTCCTATTTTTAACAGCAATTTGTTCCTTTTGATCTTAAAAGGACCACTCCAAAGAGGAACAATCATCTCTTAATCGGAACGTTCCCAAAGCAAAAATGGGAACAGTGCTAAAAAATAAAAGTAAGTTAGAAAGCCACTTAAAGGATGAATAAGACATGCCAAAGCATCTTATGACTCTCTATACTGAACAGATACAACAGCCATTTTTTGATTGATAAAATCATGCTGGAACATGTTCAAATTTGGAAGTAAAAATTTTGGGAAACGTAGAAGAAGAAGAAGAAGAAGAAGAAGAAGAAGAAGACGAAGAAGACGAAGAAGACGAAGAAGACGAAGAAGACAACGAAGACGACGACGACGACGACGACGACGAAGACGAAGATGAAGACGAAGACGAAGACGAAGACGAAGACGAAGACGAAGACGAAGACGAAGACGAAGACGAAGACGAAGACGAAGACGAAGACGAAGACGAAGACGAAGACGAAGACGAAGACGAAGACGAAGACGAAGACGAAGACGAAGACGAAGAAGAAGAAGAAGAAGAAGAAGAAGAAGCACCGCTCCCCGATTAACTGGATAATGAAAATTGCGATGTAAACTGGCTCGATCGACTTCTTTCCAAGAATTCTGGTAGAACTGTACCGCTTCATTCGCAAGGCGTAAGCATAACATTTAGTCACTTCATCGTTCACTGAATTAGTAAATAAAGCTACAGACTGTCATCAAGAAAATTCGAGTTAATGACTGTAAAGATATCAGTTTAATACCTATGTACAGTCACTGTATCACTGAAAACGGTGGCAATCAACAGCTATAAATACCAATTACAAAATAAGAACTTGTTTGAATGTAACAAGAGGAACTGGCTGTTGACAAGTCCAATGACAAAACTTGGTTTTAGAGACTTGCGAAAATTAATTCTCAGTTTTAATGAAACATTGCACCTTTATTTCCTTTACCATCACCTTTCCTAGTTTTGTCTTTTGTTGTTTTTCGATACGATGGGAAGGAAGAGGCACAAGTGCCCAAACTGACTTAAACGTTTACAACTTTCTAAAAACAAGTTGGTGTGACAAGTCATTGCACATTGAAATTGGTGTTGCCTTGACAACCATTCTTTACTGTTAGTATTTTAGCATTTTGTGTTTACCAGTTTTCAATAACAAAAAGTTTAACGCTCAACTTTATTGTGGTAACTTTGACATTTTTAGATCATTTATTTATAAGTTTCATTTAAGATTGTTTAAGTGCTGTAATTTACTTTGTGGCCGATTTGGGTGCTTTTGGGAGGTTTGGAAAGATCAAGAAATCCAAGGTGGCGGATCCAAGATGGCCGCCATCTGCAAGCAGGTGCTAATTCTTATTTCATGTGATCACCTTAGCTCATGCTGTGGACCTCAAAGGAAACATTTTGGACATACAGTGGAACCTCGATTTAATGAAGTGCCAAGGGACTGGGGAAATTGGTTCGTTATATCGAGGGTTCGTTATATCGAGGTTCTTTTCCATACATTACACTATTACTGGGCTGAAAAACATCGTTCGTTATACCGAGGACTTCGTTATATAGAGGTTTGTTAAATCGAGGTTCCAGTGTACTATGTACCCTTAAGGCTTTAGTACTTTCTTAAATACCTTTATACTATAGCTTTAGTAACTTTAAATATTTTATATATTCAATCACTTTAATATTTTTCCAGTTAAGGAGGACCCCCAGGTTCAGCAACTCCATAAAAGTCAAGGCTAAATCAGGTTAAGCATTTTTTTCTAAATGGCTTAACCCTAACAAAATGGCGGTCACAAATGGGGCTGGATTTAAAAATTGTTGTTACGATATTTTGAAGAGGTTTAAATTTTACGGCTTCTTACTGAGAAATGATTAAATTTGCGTTGTGAAGCACACGAAGTACGCGACGATGAAGTACGTGACCTCATCTTGCCAGTATGTGATCTCACACATATGTCATGCTATAAATTTAGCGCCGAACTCTCACAAAACTTGTATAAAGTAACTAAACGGTAAATGGACAGCAAGAGAGGTTTGATTTCACACAACCCATAAATCGGTGTCATCCGAATGCATAGTTAGAAAGCATCGATACATTAATTTTGCTTCGCTGGTTATGTAAAACCGCTCTTAGTGAAATCGGCAGGGGAACCTATAATGTTTCATTAGCAGCATTAACCAATTCATATACCGTTTGCCTTATTGTATCAACAGATGGTCGTTTGGAGTTGTTTTATATGAGATCTTTACATTAGGTAAGTCTACATTTATCACCAGTACACAACCTAGCTTACTTTATTAGTTATTTACTTGTAGCTGGTTGAGAAATGATGCTCTTGACCCATACGATAAATTTATTGGGGATGGGATTTTGTTTGTAATGTTTCCCCAAAAAAGTAAAATTTTGGGAAAAAACAAGATAACGATTGTGAATGTCAAGCTCAGCAAACTGTATGATCAGTTTGTCCCCAGCAGCAGACAGAAACCAATTATCATTTACTGATGTGAGTCTAGTTCATAATCATCCTCACTCCGATTGGATGCTGAGCGAGCTAACATTAGATGGGTTCAGACGTGGCATACATTCATTCATACGATTCATGAAGGAAGTCCTTTATTTTTGTCGGTTTACAGCCAACTTTTCGTCCTAAGAGTGAATGGGTAGAAGCACCTGGAATCTGATGGTTACATTATATTTTGGCTAAAGATATAACGACAACCTTTGCCATTCTTACTGGTTGACGTTCGTCATTTGATTTGACAACTGCAAGCTACAAAATATAGTGGTCTATATTTAGTAGCTCAACTTTCTAAAAAGAGACTAAGACTATTTTTTTAAATTTATCTCTTGAAGGAGGTGTGCCTTACCCCGGGTGGAATGAATGGAAAGTGGTGTATGAATTAAAGGTGAATAAATACCGCATGAGCCAACCGGAGCACGTCAGTGACGAACTGTAAGTGAACATCTGTGTGTAGTTACCCTGCGCTTTCCAGTAAGCCCCTTCAAAAAAAAGGCTTCTGAAAAAATAAATAATCCCCGTGTTTCTACTTCAATTAAGCCTCTCCCCTATCTCACATTTCCCTAATATATAAGTAACCTAGTGTATGCTAGGGTAATTACCATAACTTTAGAACAAAAAGGACCCACCCCCCTTGGGTTTTTGCTAAGTTACAATATTTCGTGAGGTATATTATCATGGTATGACATCAATGTCATCACAAACAGTCCTTCTCAGGACTACACTCACCCAGACGATCACAATTTACCGACTTCTAAATTATCTTTGTAGAACTTTAACCCAATGTTGTTGTCTAAGAAGAATATTTGATTATAACGAATGATTTCCTTATATTTTCGTAAAGATTTTAATGGAATATCGAAAAAAAAAAGATTTACAAGACACACTATAATGAAATTTCATAACTAGAATGTGTCAATTAACAGTTATCAAATAATGCTGGATTGCTGGAATGAAGATCCCAACAATCGCCCAACATTTGGCCGTCTCCACGAAATAATAACTGGATTGCTGCAGGAAAAGGTAAGCAATGTACCTTATTTTACAGATTTTACACTGTTAATTGCAGCTTACAGTTTTATTTTCCTGCAAATTGAAAGAAGCATTGATAGTTCTTTTTTGAGGAGAAAACCATGCCTGACAATGTGTAATAAAAAAGCAAACGTAAACATTTTTCTCTACGTTGCTGAAAATCAGCAGAAACATGATCACTGAGATGTCCTTAATAACTTTTTAGTCAATGCCCTGATGGTATAAAAGATCATTAGACATTACTTTTTTCGCGTTTTCGAATTTGTGTATTTCAAGAGTTGCCGAATGACATAAAAGTTGTTGTTTGGGGAGCCATAAGATGGTAAAAGATCGGAGAGGCGCGCAGGGAAAACTTTCGTAGATCAGCTGGACGCTTTTCTTTGTCGGCAAGCAATATTTCAGATGACAACAGCACAAATATACTGGTCAAATTTTAATAGACGAATTCGCTTCATAGAGAGAGTAAACTAGAAACACAGAAGGACTGTCCTGTCCATTCTTCCAGAAGTTTATAAGATTGCCGTTAACTAAATTGTAGTCACTTCTAGGTTAATTGCACTTAAAAACATTACTCAAAGACTACCTTTCACTTGTTTCAGCATTACGTCGATCTGGATATGTCCAGGTACGAGCCAAGCCTGTACACAAATGTGGAGGATATCGCTGCCTCTATGGGCCAGGCTGTATCCCTTGAGTTTGGAAACATGCAACCAAAGAATGACCTGTCAAAAGATTCCAGTGATGCTCCTGAAATAGACAACGGGATTTAGCATGTGCAATAGGCACATTATGCTGGCAGTTATCATAGATTGTTAAAAACTGCACTAGGTATATTGGATTTCTATAATTTTGATTAGCTGAACGAAGCTAGGCTATCAGCTCATATACCTGCTGTGACCAAATATGGTCAATGAACACTCAACGACAAAATGAACAAAGTGAGCTGAAAGTTTTTTCCTCGCGAGCAACCTGGCGAGGTTCACTTGGCAGCGAATTTAAATAAAGCAGAATTTCCAACAGCGTCACTAAGACACTCCACAAATCAAAACTGTTCTGTAGTGCTTGATTTCTTAAAACAACAAGAAACTGTGCAGAAATAGAAATTTAAGCATTAAGCGTTGTGTTTACAATTAATTTCTTTCAGCGATCGTCACGTCGATCATTAAAATTGAACAAACGGTAGGTTTAATCAGGAAGGCTTTCCACTTCCAAATATCATGACAAGACAAAATAAAACACAATGAAATGGGGCAGAAGCATATAATAAAAACAATCACACCTTCATGGCTAGTCTGTGGGAAAATCATGAAGCGATCTAAACAAGTACTAAACATACTACCAAGGAGGAAGGAAGGTCGAAATTTTTTCGGCTATAACACGCAAAATTGACACTGGTTTACCTGCACTTGTTGTAGCTCTGTGTTCCAACATGTCCAAATGTTCAGATAGAAATCGGATGCCATGAGCAACGGAGCCGTTGAATCGCTTTCCCAGTTGTTTGAGTGCTGTTTTTACCATTTCATCCGCAACCTCTAAACCGAGAACAACTGCGTTTTGTGCCTTGCGTTTAACAAACTATGATGGTTAATTCTAATGTCCCTCGCTACAGTGATCTTGCTTCTGAGCTGCATAGAAATTACCTCTTCAATTCCAAATTAGTTCTGGCTTCACTTCGATCAAACACGCACATGATGGCTCCGTTGTGCAAACGGATTACAAACTTGTTCCGTTTCAACTCCAGCAGCTAATATGGTGAAATCGTACAGCTTCATTCCGCCTTGAACGATGATTACAATGTTTCAAGAAAAATCAAACACGTACCATATTTCAGAGCCAGTAATTAAAAGATTTTTTTCCAAAACTTGTGCCACTTCGTTCACTTTCGAGCAGTTTCATTGATTCATTCAGCTTTGTAATGAAACACTGCAACACTTCGCCCAGTTTTGGCGCCTTTTTCGCTCAGTCATGTGATCGATTCTTGTTCTCTTTTCTCGTTTTTTTCCCTTTCTTTCTTGATTTTTTTTTAATGGTGGTTAAGTTTTTAATAAAATAATTACTCTACTCGGGCTTGCTGGATATCAAATGATTACAACCAACTCGGCGCTACGCGCCTCGTTGGTTATCCATCATTTGATATCCAGCGCGCCCACGTACAATAATTGTTAATTAACCACTGGCTAGCTCGCTCAGTTGGTAGGGCATCAGATTTTACAGGAGGTTATCCAAAGCCGGAGCAACACTCGGGGTCTTTGAAAAACCATGGGCGAAATTCTTGACCTTTGAGAAATGCAAATATTAATAATAATAATAATAATAATAATAATAATAATAATAATAATAATAATAATAATAATAATACTAAATTTATAGAGCGCTATTTCTAGTGCTATCCAATAGCGCTTTACAATAATTTTAAAAATGTCACCAATAAAATTGATAAAAACGTAATATCCAAATATTATTATTTAAGCCTTGAAGTAATTGCTGTGACCTCGGATAACAAGGACGTAACGAACCCTGGCTGTGGGTAGCATTGAGAAGAGTGCAACAATGGACCCAAGAGCCACTGCCAGAGACGCCTCCACGAGTTTCGTCCGAGCTGTCTCAATCTCAAAATTGCATATAAAGCGTCATGCGAAGTAAATGATACGCGCCCTATATAATCACTTTTAACGGTGTTTTCCATCGATATCTGGTTCTGAAATAAATTCTGGCCAGGAAATTGTCGCATAATTGATTGAAACAGTCAACGCACGGCTACTTCACTCTTTGGTTGATGTCTTTAGCTTAGATATTTAAGACGTTAAAAACAATTAACAATTAACAATTGATAACAATTGGTTCATGCTTTAGCGTGCGTACGTCGAGTTATGGATGCACGCAGGAAGTTTGGAGAGCACGAGAGAAGCGTAAGAGTTGTTCGAGGCGCAGCCGCAGCCGCAACTCTATCTTCTTGAGTGCTCTCCAAGCTTCCAAGTGCATCCATAACTCAATGTACGCACAGCTAAGAGCATGAACCAATTGTTTTATAACACAGCCAGTGAAAATTTGTAATAAATATTATTAACATTACAAGTATGGATATAGCTATAACTACATAACTTCTTTACCTCTACATCGTAAAATTGTGTGGATCCAGGAAATATCAATACCCCTCTCAAGGAAGGTTTTTGCATCGGCTTGGACTCCCCCACCCCTCTGAAAAATCCAAGTTAGCTTCAAAGTCTAAAGGTATACAGCCTATTTTTTTTCCAGATTGGCTAAAAAGACCCAAAGCTTTTATGGGAAAGCACCCCCCCCTCTTCACAGGGGCATTACTAAACCACGAAACACCGAAACGAAACAGCCATTTTTTCTTATTATGTTTTTTTCAAGTACCGAAACAGCTTTTTTTATGAAGAATATTTTTTATCGTTGCTATCTGCAATGGCAAGAACGACAAGATACTGGCGCGTAAAAACGCGCCACTCGCTGTTATACAAATGTAAACACATTGACAAACTGCATGAAAACACCGACCATTACAGGACATAACAGTTTCTGCAAAAGTAAAGCCACTGCTGACAAACGAAACAACAATTATCATAAATTCAAACCACATATTATCCAAGAGTTAATCAAAGGACAAGCAAACGCAGAGACATCAAGACCAAGGATTGATAAAGTTAGTATATGTAATCGCATGAGGCCGAATAGAATTAAGGATAAATTTTCACGCGTATTTTCAAAATTTTCACAATTTGTGAAAACTTTGAAAATAGAAGTGAAAATTTAACCTTAATTCTACGAGGACTCAATGCGATTACTTGTTTATAACATAGAGGGCAAAATTTTCGGAAAACTTTCCATGCACGTTGAAACACAATCAGCCGGTCCTCAAGAATACTGAAAAGTACCCGCTCGTAAACAATTCACCACACAAGCAGTTTAACTGTTGCTCAGTGCACAGAACAAGAAAGACTGACCATTATGTAAATCTTAAGACATAAATACAATTCTAGTTCATTGACAAAACACACTTAAAACTTAAACCAAGTAAACTTTTATTATTTACCTGAGTTGCGAAGCTTCCTCTCGCTGGAAAAATTATCGACCACGTCGTTCCAAAGTTTTCGGTAGTTTTAAAACAAATGACCATTTGCTGTTTCCCGCAACACATATAGTTCACCTCTGGAATTTCCCTTCAAGCTAACAGCCGATTTTCATACCATTTTTACCAAACAACCCGGTTAAAAGTCAAACTTTGAAGCGATCCTTGTGTTGAACAACTCAAAATCCGTTTTTCGTTTCAAGACGCCTACTAAATGCAAATGGCGCGCTCTCGCGCTCAGCCAATCAAATGCGAGTAATTTTGGCGCTTGGCCAATCAGGAATTAGTAATTTTGCCCTCGTCCGAAAGAAAATTAAGCAAAAATGCCCTCTGTCTCAACCAATCAGCATTCAGTAATTTTGCCCTCTATGTTATAAATAATGTAATCCTCCGCAGTACCCGTAATAATTATGAACGAAAACAATTTCTACGTGTTACTGCAATACATCGGATAAACAAGTGTAAATTAAAATTACCTAGCATCAAAGTAAGACGCCCACCTTATAATATCAGGTAAGAGAACAGGATAAACAGTCCAATACCCACAGTTCGACGTAATGTTCTTGGTCTGAGTGAACCAAACATGCAACAACCTCAACACTTGCGTTTTGCGTTGTCACGTGATCAAAGATGAGGCGTTCGTCGAGAAATGCTGGGTATACCGTCCGTATTAATTTTTTTGTTTGAATAATCCAGTTTTTGGACTAAGTTTCTGGTCCGAAATTTCGTTATAGCTGGAATAAAACTTGGAGAAATCACTTACTGGTGATTCGCTCCTACTTACTATGTGTTTTTGAGCTGGCAAAAATACTTCTAGATTCTCCGTACCTGAATCATTCGAGTGATTTCTTAAAATTGCAAAAAGCAGTAACCAACACCTTCGCATAAAAAAACCGGGTACATAAAAAAAGCTGGTTCGGTACTTTTAAAAAAAACATAATAAGAAAAAAATGGCTGTTTCGGTGTTTCGTTTCGGTGTTTCGGTGTTTCGTTTCGGTGTTTCGTGGTTTAGTAATGCCCTCCTCACAGACACTGACAGCTTCCCATTACAAGGGGCTTAAATTTGTGTGTCTCTATGTCATATATGAGGCCCTGTTAGGGTCTCAGGATTATGGATTATCAAGGGTTTTTAGAGAAGGGATACGGATTATTGGCCACTAAATTTAAAGATTACGGATTATTTGTGTTGCATTTTAAAATTACTGATTATTATCAGTCATTATCACATTGATTACCTTTAAATAAAATGGTGTTAAAAGGTCTTAAAGAAGGACACATATACTTTATCTCCAGCGAGGTCTCTTGGTCAAAATTCCAGCCAAAGGATAATATTAATCCTGCTGAACGCGAGGCAAGCCCTGAAGCGTGATACCAACATTAACCTTAAAAAGGGTGACAAAGGAGCTACAACTGTAGCTCTTAACATTGATGATAAAATTAAAGAAGGTAAACCCAGCTAAATGACAGGGAACACTACACACCTCTTGTGAATCGTATGGTGGAGGAAACAAACCTAAGAGTTCAACAGCTTATTAGAGAACTCTACCTTCTTGGAAACCACATAGATGAAATGACCAAAACATGGCTTTGTCAAACACCACAGCTGCCCCATAATTCCAATATTCTACACCTTATCAAGGATACACAAACTAGCCCCACGGCCAGTCGGCCGGAAACCTATTGTATCAGGCTGTGATGCCAGGTCCAGTTGCAACAGAGAAACTATCATCATTCGTTTATAAACTCCATCAGCCTATAGTACAACAACAGAAGTCATGTCTGAGGGATATGACTCACTTCATCAATTTCTTAGGGAAAACGAAGGTTCGAGAAAACACAATCCTTGTTTCAATGGACATTATAAGCTTATATACAAATATATCACAAGAGGAAAGAATAAACATAGTCACTGTGTGCAATGCATACAAAACATTTCACGGAAATGAATGTCCTCTCAACAAATGTCTACTGCACGGAGCGCACTTTCTCCGCTCTTAGTGGAGAACTCCATCTAATGGAGAAAACTACCTACAAATACATGGAACTGCCACGAGCACCAACTGAAAATGGCAGTTGCTTTTGCAAATATTTTCATGGTAAGGTAGAAACAGAGATCTTTAATCAGAGCGCTTTAAAACAGTTCGTCTGGAAACGATTCATTGATGACATCTTCTCCCTCTGGGACATAGCCAGAGAAGAGATTAGACAGTTCAGTTTAACAAACACCATCAAAATATCAAGTTTGCGGCTGAAGTATCCGAATCAGAAACAAAGTTCTTGAACACTACTGAATACAAAGGCGAAAGATTTAAAGCCGAGTCGGTGCTCAGATGTACACACCCACTAAACATTTCAGTACACCCATTTTTCAACCCGCTATCCATCCGGAGTGAAAAGAGGCGTCATCACAAAAGAGGCTCAGAACTAAACATAAACATTATTTGAAGTGAGCATCACGAACTTCAAAACACATCTTCTTCAGAGAGGAGCTTCATTTAAACAATCCTCTTAGAAGTTACTTTTAAAACAGAAATCAAGCCCTCTGACAAAAATAAAAACAAGAAAATCTTCACTCAGCCCTTTGTAATGCAATATAACCCAGCTGTGCCGAACGTAAAACCAAGACTTATGAACAGCTGGCATTTTATAAAACAGCAACCATTGCTTAAAGTGCCACTGGGACGAAAATTCATAGGTTTATTTCGGCCAAATTCTGTCGCAGAATATCGCGTTTTGTTCATATTTCCCCAGAAAACTGAACAACAAACCTTCCATCCTAATATTTTTTAGCTGCAAAATCGCGTAAAATGTGTCCGCCATTACTGAAAACGTGTTCCTTGGTTATTGCGCAATTTAATAGCTCATGACGTCAGAGGCTCAACTCAGTCGCGTTTCCTTGTGTTTTGACTGAAGATGTCTATCGTCGACTGCGAAACCTCCGAAGAGTATTTCTACGATTCGGAACAGTCTTTAGCTTCCAAAGCATCTGAGGATTCGTTTCATTCGGCAAATGAAGAATTTTTCTTAACGTACGGTGTAAGATCTGATGTAAAGTTTCAACTAATAGTCTTGTCAACAAACTGTTTAAAGTTTTTTTCTCGCCGTATTATTTGAGTTATTTGGGGGGAGTCCTAAACATAAGCGAAATATGCTTATACAATGATTGTAGTTCAGGCCCCAGTTGCTCTAAAAGTGGATAACTCTTTTTCAACGGATAAGTAGCTGTCCGGCGGATAAAATTTATCGCTTGCTTCTTCTCGGTTGTTCTTGGATAGCGCTATCCAGCCAGCTGTTCAGCCGCTATCCAGCGGATAAAGTTGTCCATTCCAAGGTTGGTTGTGTAGCTTTTATCTACTGAATAAGCCTGTACATAGCCAGAAATTCGTGACGGCAAGCGGCTTGTACCGCGGGCACATAATCAAAATGGCGGCCAGAGCGAATGAAAGAGTAAGTAGCTTTTACAAGGACTTAAATTATGTGAGCAATGCAGATCTTTTGAAGAATCGGCCAGCGGAAATAGCCAAAAGGGTATTTAGTCATCGTAGGATGAAAAAAAAAAGGCAAATATTGTGATTTTATTCTTAATCGGTTTGTTGATAACTGTTCGATGTCGTCTGAATGACAAAATATAATATTTGTCTCTGCTCTGAGCGTACGCTCTATTTATCTGCAACTGTAATCCTTTTCAGAAAGAATATCTTATTCGATGGAAAGGCTACAGTTCACTTGCAAATTTGATTAAATTGGTGTTATATCAGTTCAGACATAGCATGCAGATATGAATTTTTTCCTTCCCGCTTTTTTTCGAAATCCAGTCGGTGCCCATATTCAGCGGTTTCTTTATGTTAGTAGGTAAGTACGTTATGTATGGGAAGAAACAAAATGGCTGCCAAGGAGCTTCTCAGTAGAAGGATAACAAACCGTTTCAGTAGCATTTTTACCTCACTAATGGCTCCATTTCCTCAATGTCGTACTTACAAAAAAGCCTGATCTTCGTCTCAAAAAGGCAGTGCCTTAGCTGATGTATTTTCGCGAGAAAAACATTTGTTTTGCGAGCTTAACATCGTATCTTTTGGATGGGAAGCTGGGGAAACATGTCGCAGCAAGGATTTTCTCTCCGTGCACTAAGAAAAGCATAAAGGTAAGCGCTGTTTTAAGAGGATATTGTGTCCGTTTCTAGTGATATTTCGATCAAAAAAGGCAGTGGCTAGAATAATATTTCCTTCATTTTTTGTTCGATAAAAATGTAGTTCGAACATTGCTTTATCAATTTTAAAGCTGGGGAAAGTCGCAATTTGAGCGACAACAACAAAAATTAGGAAAGTTTAAAAATGCTCCCTCATTCCCTTTACGTTCTGCCGCCATATTTAATCCGTGTTTGCGTGCTTTGCGCATGCTTCCCGCCATGTTGGCAGCCATGTTGTCCGAAATTTCTGGCTATGAGCAAAATAGACATGGCTATTCGAAGAATTGATCTTTTAAGCTGTGGAAATTTAGACAAAACACCCAGAAAAGCTTTAGACTTTGATACTCGCGAATTCTCAACCATGGGTCGATCGATGTTATTGTTGGTGTGGGAGAAAATAAAAGAAGCTATACTTTGTCTGCCGTTGTTTATGTTCATTATATATATTATAAAAAAAGCATTGAGATTTTTGGCCATTCTTGGCTTAGTCTGGGAAACTTTCTTGAAAAACCGTAGTTGTTGTAGTCAGCTGGAAGGCAGCTTATCGTGTCTATCATAGTACAGTGGTCACTTAATTAACACATTGAAACACAAGTGCCTGGCGCTGCTAAATATTTTAAACAGTTTTTATAGAACTCTTTTTCTGAGCCGAAAGAAGTGAAATAACTCAAAACCTTTTTTCAAGAACTGGAGGTCTTGTGTGACCGGAATCTAAATATTTGTAGTCAAAATTAAAAGCCACAAGGGAAATTTTCCGCTGCTCAACAACAACATGCGGACCGCCGAGGAAACGAGGCTTTCGCTTGCCTTATTCGCTACGTAAAAATAATAACTTGATATTTCATCATTTTTCTTAGTAGTTCATTTGCTAAGATTGCTATGACAGTTAAAAGAAATACCCTTGTTAAACCCTTAGACAAATAGTGGCGTGTGATATTTTTTCCCAACTTCAATTTCCACGCACCCACAATCCGATCTCTTAAAGCCTTTATCTCGAACAACAACAACAAGAACATTTTATTTGCATTCCCAATTACAAATGCCATTGCACATAGAAAAGAGAAAGAAAAAAAAGTTGCAAAATTGATTAATTTACAATTCCTGTATCTATTGATCCATTTCTTAATGCAAAAGCTTCGTAAATGAAGTAACCAAATTTTTTACAAGTGAAAGCGTCAATGCTATTTACATGTAAGAGAAATACAATTTTGTCATGAGCATTTAAGAATCGAAATCGGAATAATTACAAATAATATCGTCCATTAAAGATTTTCTAATTGCATCATATCTGTTGCAAGATTAGAGGAAGTGTACTTCGTTTCAACTTCACTTGAGCTGCAGCATTGACAAATTCTCAGATGCTGAGGGAGTTTAGGGGTGGAATGTCTCAATTATTAGGTTGTAATTACCTAACCTAAGTTTTGCTATTGCCCCAACAATAACGTCAATCGACTGTTCACCGACAGGGAATAGAGAGAGAGAGAAAAGTTTCTCCACATTCAGGATGGTATGTTATAAAATAAATGTCCATGCTTCCAAGCGACTACTGCTCTGAAATTAACACACGCGGAATTAAAAAAAGGAAAAGATAAACAGTACAAACTATATCGGCTTAATCACGGCGGTCAGGGCTGCATTCGCCGAGGATCTTCGCGCTAGCAGACGGCAGAACTGAGAGAGTTTTCCACGACGATAATAAATTTTAAAATACGTTAAAAGAAAATCAGTTTTGCACAATGGTGGATGCGTTAAAAAAGAAAAAACTATCACTTCAACTGCGTTATAAGATTAGGTGCCTTTCGTCTTGTTCGCGCAGATGTCTTTCCGGTTCTTTTTTCCATATGGTTGGAATGGGCAGTGGCATGATCGACCTCTGGGAACTTGCGACATGAACAGCCCTCTGGAAAAACTCGTCCTTGAAGTGATCAAAATGCCTCTCGGTTTGAAATTCGCACTATGTGTGAATACGAACATTGTCCTTTTTTCCATTGTGGGTCCGCTCGCAGGGCTTCGATGAAGCGAAATACCAGCTCGGTGGTTGGATTTATTGTTGTAGCATTGTACAACACAAGTGCTACCTGTCATAACTGCTACAGCAAGGAAGATTTCAATGTCGTGCAACAAACACTTGGCAAGAAATCTTTCCTCGAGGACTAGGTTTGAGGTAAGCCTCTGACGTCACTTCCGCTCATTCGCAAGCCAGCTTCCGGAACAAGGGCCAGTAATGGCGGCCACAAAATCTCGACAAAAACCGTCCGAAAAAAGCGACTTCTAGTCGTCGTAATAAGCTGAAATTTGGCATGGAGACTAAGAACCACAAACTATGTTCGAAAATGTAAAAACATGGAATACCAAAATTCTGGTCCCAGTGGCACTTTAATGAGCTTGCTCATGAGAGGAAAACTCTAGAAAGACTAAAACACGTGCGTAGGAGTCGCGCAGGCACGTAATTCTTTTTAACACTAAAAAGTGGATCACGTTTAAATAACACTCATCAAAACTGCAGTCACAACCAGTGGCTTGAATTTTAAAGCCATTTTAAAAGGCTAAAACATGCGCTCAAAAGTCGCGCATGCCCGTCACTGTTTTTAACAACACAGACTCAGTAACCACCCCTACACTTCGTCAGGGGTATGAAAATGCAACACTTGACATACCTTACATACTGTACCTAAGTTTATTCATGTGACACGAAATGGTAATTAGGGGTTACTGTAAGGGATTGTTTTAAAATTTTGTTTTAGGGATATATTTGTTTAAAAAATTGGGATACGGATTATTTGAAAAATTTACCCAGGATAATGGATTATTCAGACCCCCCCCCCCCCAACAGGGCCTCATATATGCTTTAATGCCTGTGTTGTCCTGGAAATAAATTGAACTTATACTCACTAGCAATAACTGTTAGGTATTCAGGGTTGTCTCTAACAGCCGGCAGTCGGTAGAATTTACCAGCTACTTGGGTCGTTTGTGCCGGCTATTTTTGTGATATTTCTATATTTTTAAAGACAAATTATTTGTCCCTTTACTGGCACAGATATATGTAAATGAAACTTATTTCCCATTGCAGTTTATTCACTTAAAACAATCTGGTTGGCACAGAGAAACACGATTATTAGTTCATTACGTTGAGTTCTGGGAATTACATGTAGAAAACTACTGAAGGCATGAGTTTATACAAATAAAATTGAAAAGTTACGATTTCTTTTGGAACTGACATTATTGGAAATTTGTGCTCAGAATCAAGGAAATTCCGTTCTGGGGACTTAAAATGTAAACATTTCCTGAGGGGGGCATGCCCCCAGACCCCCCTAGAAGGGATTGCCTTCGGCACTTGATAACCACTATCCAGCTACTTAGAAATTTTTGCCAGCTACTTGAAAAGTTTGGACAGCCCTGGGTAATAAATGCTATGAATGTGTGTGTGCAAATGAGACACTGATACTCGTGTATTTCTCGTTTTAAGCTGGGGGCTGAATAAACACTGGGATGCTGAAGTCGAAAGTTAAATAAATAAGAAAATGCAGTATTTCCATTGCCATACTACACATATCATTAAAATCTTTTCATTTGCTGTTCTTGCAGGCCTGTCAACCAGTTTCCACATGCAATCACAATTAGCATTTATAAATTGAAGCACAACCAGTAATCAAGATCACTGGAAGTTTTGGATGACGATGTTTGGTCGTACTTTTAAGAATGTCTAATACCTTCAACGCTATATAACCTACATGAATTTGAATTGTATTATTAAGATACAATGTTTTCTGGGGGGAGGGGCACTCCCTCATTGTGCCACCTAACAGGGTATGGTTTTCAGGGTCTTGCGTCTTAAACAGGGTATACAATTTCACTATTTAGCACTGTTTAGCGAGAAAAATAAAGTTTATGTATGTATGTATGTATGTACGTACGTACGTACGTACGTATGTATGTATGTATGTATGTATGTATGTATTTCTGGACTGAAAGCCTTGAACAGGGTGTGAACAATGGCAGTGAGCGGTCTACATCTGTGGTGCCAACATTTTTTTAAAATCTAATTCTACGGTGTCATTTACTCATAAACAAATGCTTTCTGAAATAATTTTTTTCTGGTCACAAAAGAAGGTCTCTTGTCTTAAACAGGGTAGTAAAATGAATGGATTTTGCCTTAAGCAGGGTCAGGGTTTAAAGGCCTTGGCAGCACACCCCCACCCAAACTTCCCTTCAAGTGCCAAGCGCTGCCCCCCCTCCCCCCTCGGAATGTTTACCACACAAAAAAGAAACATTTATTAGAACTGACTACACTGGTTTCACCAATCATGATCGATAACGGATGTGGGTAACCATGCATTTTTCAGAGATAATTGATCAAACATAATTCTAAAAAAAGCGTTTAAATACAAAGAATGTATGGCATTTTCTTTCCAAATTTAAGCTCAAATCTATGTGTGATTCGGTGTGATGCAACTGATATTGGCTACTCGTGCCGCCACCTCCATTAGCGCATTGATGAACCCAAGCATTCCGCCATCAGAAAACATCTAAGAGATGAGCACAATTTAAGACCAAATGATCTCCATGAGCATTACATTTTTCATCCAAAGAAATCCCGAGGAAAACTTGAGTGCCTACTCTATGAAATGCTCCTATAAGAGATGAGAAACCTACTTTGAATACGTTTGATGGGGGAAATTGCCAATATCATTGACATTTTTACAGCCGCGTTTTCCTCTATCTTAAGAAACAGAATACTAAGTAAATATAAAAATCTAGTCTTAAGACTTTTTAATTTCCAAAACAAATTCAAACAAAACTAATTTATTTATGCAAAGAGACCCCGCAAAAAGACAACTTATACTGTTTAAATAATTTATTATAACTACTCTAGCCTTCTTTGTCTTCTATGTATACCAAGCTCATCCACTGCACTATTTCATTTGGTTTTACATCCTTTCATTTGCATTAGAATCAGGCAGCAGTGGCTCGACCAACAACTGTTAACGCATAAGAGTATATTAATTTATATTAATTGCATGTATGGAAAAGTAGTCTGAAGCCTGACGGGTGCACTAATGTCTGTTCTATAAACCAAAAGATGTTCTGCTACCTTTCATTTCAAACTTGTTTGCTTATATCTGGATTATCTTCCATTTTTTGGCCTTTAACGAAACAAGAGGACTTCATTAAGTCGACTCCAGGAGGTACAGTAACCGTCCTTATTTCTTTCTTGTTTTGAAAATATGGCTTACCATCAGTCTTTGTTTTCTGATTTGGGCTCTCTTTGTAAAATCGTTTTCATGATATGAAGCCCACAACGACTTTTTCATGCTTCCCCAAACCTGTGTTTTAACAAAAGGAACATTTATTTATTTATTTATTATTTTTCATGTACGTGATTGTGACATTTCTCTTACATTTTAAAAACATTTTGCAGAAATGTGATTTAATTAATAACCTAAAAATCTTTCTGTAATATAATGTTGGCCAAAGAAGCTTATTTAAAGAAATTAAGGACATGAAATTACCAAAGTTAGTTCGCTCGATAGTTATTCATTTCTCTTGTTCATATTATTTTCAATGACGCATATCAAAATTGATGAAAAGGTAAAACCTGGAGAAAATTTATTTCCATAAGAATTGATTTTAATCTCTTGTTTTCCGATGCTGACTTTGTGATGTAAACTCTAGAACGAATCTGAGATTTATAATCAGATCATCATGTTCTTTACGTCCAAATAGGGAGGCAAAATTAACATTTTCAAAGCTTCCGCCAATATCTTTTCCTGAAAGATTTTTTTACTTTGTGTTTTCAATTCTAAGCCATTTGACCAAAAACAATTAAAAAGCATTATTTTACAATTTGGGCAATACATTTAATTTCCTTCCTTGTCAGAGCCAAATCAATCAAAAAATATTTTAGAGAAACATATGCATGAAAGACCTTCTGATTGTGTTAAATTATTTATGAAATATTTTAATAGTTTAGTGTTTTCCGTTGATGAACTTAATATAAATCAAACGTTTCATGGAGTTTTCACTGCTAACAACAAAAAAAGTGTTGTTAAAGAAGGGACCCTTTGGTTATTATTTAAAATCTTACAGGTTTTGTATTAGCTAGCGCAATTTGCATTACCGTTAAAGTCATGTTTTTAGAAAAGCAAAATTTACTTTCCTAAATTTATTTTCTTCAAACATTTTCCATGGAGTTGAAGATGTGACTATTAAATATAAATCACATTTGCAAAATCGTCATAGGTCAAGTATTTCTTATTAAATAAGTGCTTTGCTTCATAGCCGTAAGCAAACTGGGGTAAAGGAGCCTACTCTGCCAGCGTACATTAATACGTAAGTTTGTTTTAATTTAATCCATTTCATCGAATGTAAGTGACTGCTGACCTGCCTCTTTTTTGACGTAAAACTGTACTTCCTACTTCTCCTTTCAATTAAGTCTCAGTAAGTCACGCAAGCAGCATCAATTTTTTGGGGTTCGCGTTAGGGACAGACCATTAATAAAGTGATGAGGGTAGGGGGTTGGGGGGGGGGGCATTTCACTCTGCAAGAATTTTTTTCCGTACGATTTTTTTAAGGGGGGAGGGGCAACCTATACACAAATTTTTTGCTTTCAATTTATCTTCATTGTTTATTTCCTAAGCTAGTTAACAAAAAAAGTTTTTGTTATAACTCAGGTTACTCAAGGTCATTTATTATCACTATATTTATGGTAAAATGTGATATTTATCATTAAAAAGTTTGCTGTTCATGTTTAAAGACAAAGTATCTATTATCAATCTCCATTAGAAAAAAAAAGAAAATTCAGGACTGATATTTTGCTTTATTCTTGGCAATATTGTCGATTCGTGAATGACAGGAGATTTTATTACCTCTGATAAAAAAAATTGTCAAAATAAGCAGTTATAATTTTTTAAGGATGGAGAAAGTATGAAGTTATAAAATATCGTACTTAATTCATTTTAATGAGTATGAAATGTGCACTGCTTATCATTGTGTCAAATATTATTTCAACTCTGTAATAGAAGACCAAGGCAACAAAAGTAAGTATTTTAAATTCAGGAGTAATTTTTGTTTCCTGATAATAATAATAACACGTTTGATGACATCAGATTAGATCTTATTACATATATATTATTAGATGTTTCGCTGTGAAGTATCACCGTATATTTTTACGAGTTGTGCTGTATTTTGACGAGCCCGCAGCGCGAGTCAAAATACAAACCTTGAGTAAAAATATACGGCGATAATCACACCGAAACATCTAATAAGAGATTTATTATCCAACTTAACCTTTTTCAACCTTTTTAAGTAACTTAAAAGAAAAATACAAGTGTAACAGGATGAGCGCGAGCACGGTACTGTACAACAACCAACTGTACAATAACTAACTGTACAATATCATGGAATATTTGTACTCGTTTTGCGCGCTTTCTGTACAATAACTAATACAGCTGGATAATAAAGGTTTTTACATTTGAATAGATAAAAGGAGACAAAATAAAATACTGAAATGTGCACTGCAATAATGTCGTGGGACTGGGCAAATTAATTACATTCTGAACTTAAACTTCTCTTGACGTGTATATTAAAACAACGAATACATTCCTTCCGACTATAAGTTCCTCCCTCGACAACAACAACAACAACAACAACAACAGTAATAATAATATAGTAACGGTTTATTGACAGGGTTTCCATAAGGTGGCTCTTCACCTGTTTATCACTACAATTAAATATTACATTCGTAAAAAAAAGAAAGAAAATAAATAAATAAATAAAACAAAACAAAACAAAGCAATATTTAGGCTCAAGGCTTTTATTCAGAACCGTGGAAAGGAATGCACGAACACATCCCTTTAAGGACGGTGCCTCCTAATAGAGATGTATTTTTGCAGGGATTATGACTGTGGGGATAAAGTAGATGTTAGCAAGGGCTACTGGAATCCAAAAAGAAAGATGTGGGTAACCATGCATTTTTTAGAGATAATTAAACAAACATAATTCTAAAAAAAGCGTTTAAATACAAAGAATGTATGGCATTTTCTTTCCAAATTTAAGCTCAAATCTATGTGTGATTTGGTGTGATGCAAAGTATATTGGCTACTCGTGCCGCCACCTCCATTAGCGCATTGATGAACCCAAGCATTCCGCCATCAGAAAACATCTAAGAGATGAGCACAATTTAAGACCAAATGATCTCCATGAGCATTACATTTTTCATCTAAAGAAATGCCGAAGAAAACTTGAGTGTCTACTCTATGAAATGCTCCTATAAGAGATGAGAGACCTACTTTGAACACGCTTGATGGGGGAAATTGCCAATATCATTGACATTTTTACAGCTGCGTTTTTCTCTATCTTAGGAAACAGAATACTAAGTAAATATAAAAATCTAGACATGAGATTTTTAATTTCCAAAACAAATTCAAACAAAACTAATTTATTTATGCAAAGAGACCCCGCAAAAAGACAACTAATACTGCTTAAATAATTTATTATAACTTCTCTAGCTTTCTTTGTCTTCTATGTATATCAAGCTCATCCACTGCACTATTTCATTTGGTTTTACATCCGTTCATTTACATTAGAATCAGGCAGCAATGGCTCGACCAACAACTGTTAACGCATAAGAGTATATTAATTTATATTAATTGCATGTATGGAAAAGTAGTCTGAAGCCTGACGGGTGCACTAATGTCTGTTCTATAAACCAAAAGATGTTCTGTTACCTTTCATTTCAAACTTGTATGCTTATATCTGGATTATCTTCCATTTTTTGGCCTTTAACGAAACAAGAGGACTTCATTAAGTCGACTCCAGGAGGTACAGTAACCGTCCTTATTTCTTTCTTGTTTTGAAAATCTGGCTTACCATCAGTCTTTGTTTTCTGACTCGTGGCTCCCTTTGTAAAATCGTTTTCATGATATGAAGCCCACAACGACTTTTTCATGCTTCTCCAAACCTGTGTTTTAACAAAAGGAACATTTATTTCTTTATTATTTTTCATGTACATGACTATGACATTTCTCTTACATTTTAAAAACATTTTGCAGAAATGTGATTTAATTAATAACCTAAAAATCTTTCTGTAATATAATGTTGGTCAAAGAAGCTTATTTAAAGAAATTAAGGACATGAAATTATCAAAGTTAGGTCACTGGATAGTTATTCATTTCTCTTGTTCATTTTATTTTCAATGTCGCATATCAAAATTGTTCAAAAGGTAAAACCTGGAGAAAATTTATTTCCATAAGAATTGATTTTAATCTCTTGTTTTCCGATGCTGGCTTTGTGATGTAAACTCTAGAACGAATCTAAGATTTGTAATCAGATCATCCTGTTCTTTACGTCCAAATAGGGAGGCACCACTAACATTTTGCAACGCTTCCGCCCAATATCTTTTCGAAAAGATTTTTTACTTTGTGTTTTCAATTCTAAGCCATTTGACCAAAAACAATTAAAAAGCATTCTTTTACAACTTGGGGAATACATTTAATTTCCTTCCTTGTCAGAGCCAAATCATTAAAAAAATATTTTCACGGTGGGGCCAAACCACCCCCCAAATGGGTCATGAAATGTCCCGTTTTTTGGTTAATTTTTAATAATTTTGTTACTTTTCATCATTTCTTTACCAAACTTGGTAATTTGATATGGGTCTTTGTGCCAAACAATTTGACATGAATGGTGATGCCAAATGTCAAATTATGACGTCATAATTGGTGACGTCATATTATTCTCTAAAATAAAATTTTAGAATTTCTAAATTTTTTCTGGTGTTTTAGAAAGAACACGTCAAGAGGAGTTGAATGCTGAAAACCGTTTGTCGATGTGATAAATAATGGATGAGATATGGCATTTTAGATTTTGAAAATTTCACAGTCTCAAAATAGGGTCCCCCCCTTGTGTAATACGTTTGAATTTAAGTGTTGTTTTGTTGCGTCAACGACACCATTTAAGTTGCAGATAAGATGTCTTAAATGACGGAAGCTAAATGAAAAAGAAAAACTCGGAAAATTTTTTTCCTGCCAGAGCTAGAGCCCCCAAACCAGTTTTGTGACGTAATTAAGTGTCACGTGATCAATTATGCTCTTGCTAATATTATCGTTTTCAAGCCGAAAACTTAAAATCTAAAATGATACGATTTTTTGGAACAACAAGAAGTCCATTTTACCAGATTATTAGCTTGCATGGAAAAAAACTGTACAAAATAGATCAACAGGGTTGTTTTTAGAAGAAAAGTATGGTTCCGGGGGGGACACTTTAAATGTCTTTAAATTGCCATAACTCAAGATACGTTTGTCTTAGCGAGGTACGGTTTTCAGCATTTTACTCCCCTTGCCAAGTTCTTTCAGATGACATAACTTTTTATTTCAAATTTGAAATTTTCAGTTAACTCGTTTTGTGACGTCAGCCATTATGACGTCACAATTTGGTTTTTTAAGTCATTCTCATACTTAAAATAAATTGGGCGACAACCCAAGGTTTTTTGCCAAGTTTGGAAAAGAAATATGAAAAAGAAGCAAAATTAGTCTAAATGACCCATTTGGGGGGTGGTTTGGCCCCGCCGTGTTTAGAGAAACATATGCATGAAAGACTTTCTGATTGTGTTTAATTATTTATGAAATATTTTAATAAACACATTTAGTGTTTTCCGTTGATGAACTTAATATAAGTCAAAAGTTTCATGGAGTTTTAACTGCTAATAACCAAAAAAGTGTTGTTAAAGAAGGAACCCTTTGGCTATTATTTAAAATCTTACAGGTTTTGTATTGGCTAGCGCAATTTGTATTACCGTTAAAGTCACGTTTGTAGAAAAGGAAAATTCATGTTCCTAAATTTATTTTCTTCAAACATTTTCCATGGAGTTGAAGATGTGACTATTAAAATATAAATCACATTTGCAAAATCGTCATAGCTCAAGTATTTCTTACTAAACAGGCAATGGAACAACACTAAGAAAGATTTGATTTTATGACTATATTAGAAGAAGAGTGAGATTGAGGAGGGAGGTGGAGGTGGAGGTGGGTGACAGCAGAAATTAGTTGGTATGACGTTTTCCTATTGTAATGCTATTGCCATTCAATATGACTGAACTGCAATTTGTGAATGTTTGGCTAGCACTTTGAAAATACCCACGCGTTGATGGCTTATGCCTTTTTGGAACATAATAGTAAGGAAGCGCACGAGTATTTCATTTCTTATTTCCCTCATTTCTTGTTTTCCTTTTGTTTGTTTCCGTTCCAGGCACAACCTCACCTCCTCAGACTGAGGACCCAGGCAGAGACAAAGTAGTGTATATCGCCACACAGAAAGATGTCAAGTTTGATTTTGGCGATAAGGTGGACTTATATTGCAAGATATTAAAGGCAAATGAGCCCATCACTGCCCAATGGAAAAGAAATAGCACACAGAGGATCCTTAAGACGAAGAATTATACGGCTGAAGTTGTTTTGAATCAACCTCTTTACAACCAGTTTCATCATATAATTGATCAGGTGTCTCTTGACGACAATGGGCTGTACACTTGTGAGGCTACGTACTGGAACTCATCCAAAGTCTATGAGGATTTCTACGATCTGAGAGTCAGAGGTATGCGCTTTAATTCATCTTAATGTCTACGTCTATGTCTATTTCAATGTCTATTTCTCATTACACTACCAAATAGACTGTTTTCTAGCTATTTACTTTCCACACAGGGCCCATATTGTCAAAAACAGCGAAATGGTTTTACGTGGCAAACAAACAAATAGTTTTCAATAGTTTATTGAAACAAACCGAAAGCAAACAAACAAATAGTTTTACATGAAATTCATGATGCAGGGCAAAAACATCACATAGAAACTATTAATCCGAGTGGCAAAAACTCAGCGGCGGTGCAAAATATTTAAAATAATAAAAGTAAGGGACAAAAACACGTTGTTATCTGAAAGGTCATAAGCAAAGTTGGCTTCCGAAAAATTATTAACTAGAAAATTCCCATTTTTTAATACTGAATAGTGCAATGAGAAATTTCCCCGACAAAACATGCCGGAAGTTCGATCAAGTGTTTCACATTTGTTTGAATGATCTTCTGGTTTCGAAACACGATTAAGCGGAAGTTTGGTTAGACTAAGGACAATACTTCGTTTTGTGGGCTTCCCACCCAACTCCTAACTATATCCTGTAATTGTTTGCAGAACCTCCTGGAAGCAGCAAGAACACAGCATTAGTGGTGTCTTTAGCAATTGTATCTGCCTTTTTATGCCTGATGAGTATTGCGATTTTCGTGGTTTACTGTAAAAGGCGAGCTTCAGGTTTGTTTTAAAAGTAAGGGTGTAAAGATCAAACTCTCCCTAATTGGTGCCAAACGAGAGAGACGAAACTCATTTTTGTCACTTATTTTCCGATATCTATATCAGTTTAGCTCACGCTTGTTTTTTTTGAATTTTTCCAAGACGAGTTTTCAAGCATAGTGAGAATCGATTGCTGTCGTTAAGAGATATGACGTCATAACTAGGTGGTCAATCCATTTTTAAAGAAACATCTGTGAAAAAAGCACAACATGTTCACTAAAAGCAGCAAAGTCTACTCTACATGTCCAGCATGATAATTTCTAATTTTGGGAAAATTCCAAGATGGCGGCCATCTCGGGTGATGTCACAGGTCCCCAGCTGTGACATCAGCTGTGACAAACTCTCCCTAATTGGTGCCAAACGAGAGAGACGAAACTCATTTTTGTCACTTATTTTCCGATATCTATATCAGTTTAGCTCACGCTTGTTTTTTTTTGAATTTTTCCAAGACGAGTTTTCAAGCATAGTGAGAATCGATTGCTGTCGTTAAGAGATATGACGTCATAAGTAGGTGGTCAATCCATTTTTAAAGAAACATCTGTGAAAAAAGCACAACATGTTCACTAAAAGCAGCAAAGTCTACTCTACATGTCCAGCATGATAATTTCTAATTTTGGGAAAATTCCAAGATGGCGGCCATCTCGGGTGATGTCACAGGTCCCCAGCTGCGCCGCAACCCTTAATATATACCTCATCTTGTAGAGCACATCACAGTGTGTTAAAGAATTCATCTGTTGAACTCAACGGATGAGTTCTTTAACATACATTCCAAAGCACTCGCAAGACATTTAATCGAGAGCGGTATCAACGCCGTTTTATTAAAGAAGAATTTAAAGAATGTACGCGGAATTCCATTTATCAAATTCCTCGAAACATATATGAAAAAAGAGTCTAACAGAATCCCTTTTGTAGTTACATTTAATCCAGCCCTTCCTAGCATACGTCGACTCATTTTCAAAAATCTAAACATTCTTCGTTCTTCACAGCGATGCAAAGCAGCATTCCCTTCTCCTCCTCTCGTATCGTACCACCGATTTAACAACCTACGTGACATGCTAGTCAGGGCCACACACCGCAGACCACCCCCCCCCCCAAACACCTGGAACTTTCCACTGTGACAGAAATAGGTGCAAACCGTTTCCTTTTATTACAGAGGGAACCACGTTTTACACCTTTTTCTCGACTAACGAACAAAAACGAATATGACATCACATCTCTTGCTCATCTTCAAATGTCATACATATGATACAGTGCTCCAGATGCAAGGCACAATACGTAAGAGAGACTTAATGACACCTCAATGTCAGATTTAATAATAGTAATGATGATGATGATAATGATGATAATAATAATAATAATAATAATAATAGTAATAATAATAATAATAATAACAATAATAATACTCAGATTGAGAACACAGACGCATAATCGAAAAAGCCATCACACAACGTCACAATTTTGATGAACCCGCCGCCGTTTCAGATCACGTATAACTCTACCCGGCCATTCAATCAACGACATAGAAGTCATTCCCCTGGAACTCATCCACTCGAACAGAGACGGCATTGGAAAAGCTAGAAATAGCAGCATTTTTAATTTCAAAGGGCAAGACTCTTGCACCCCACGGGATGAACCGGCAGACGCGATGAAACTTCATAATCTATTTCTATTTTTATAGTGGCTGTCTAACACGTTTCTGCTTTTCTGTCTTTGTCAACCAATCATATATTTAATCTTTTCATTTGTATCATTTTAAATCTTGTAACCGTTTTATTTCATTGTTACCCCGCCGTTAGTACGGGGTCTAGTAATAGGCTTTTTTTTTTGGTGGTCACTTGCCCCAGACCTCCGCTCGGTCAAAACAATACTTGCCGGTAATCTTCATTCGTTTAGCGTTTATTCGCCAGAATTTTCGTGAAATTGGTGTAGAAAATTTCTGGCGATTTAATGGCATAAAGACCCCTTCGATAAAAGCAAGAACGAAGGTGCTAGCGAGCTTTGAGGGTGGCATGAATTCGCTTAACTTGCCCTGGCACTTAAATATTACATCACTGAAACACAGAAGCCGATTCGGGAAGTCCCTTGCTTTCGCCAGATCATTCATCGACCTAAAAGTAGACTTGAACGTTTCTTTTTTCGGTAGATAACCGTTCCCTTGAGATTTTAAGATTATTTTTCTTTATCAATAAATCTCATTTCCGCGCCCTTGTCAGTTCGTTTTAAAAAAGGTGACGTAACTGAGTCACGCTATGGTCAAAACTATTTCGTCACGTTCCTCTTCGCGCGTGTCAGAACAGGTGGATGGAGGAATGAGGGATGGGAAAGGTGCTCATACTATTAGGGATTTATGTTATCACAAGCAGGAGGGTGCAGAGAAGACGTGGGGGGGAGGCAGCAAACATGTCAATGGTAAGATAAATTACCAACTTCAAAAATCTACACCACTTGTGCTCATATCTTGAGTGACCGTGCTGTATTTTGGACAGCGAGGGGGGGGGGGGCGCAAAAAACGGCGGGGTCCAATGCCCCTGGGGCTTTTCTTGTATTTTTTGTGGTGGTCACTTGCCCCAGACCTCCGCTTGGTCAAAACAATACTTGCCGGTAATCTTCGTTCGTTTAGCGTTTATTTGCCAGAATTTTCATGAAAGTTGGTGAAGAAAATTACTGGCGATTTAATGGCATAAAAACCTCTTCGATGAAAGGAAGAACGAAGGAGCTAGCGAGCTTTGAGGCTGGCATGAATTCGCCTAACTTGCCCTGGCACGTAAACATTACATCACTGAAACACAGAAGCCGATTTGGGGAAGTCCCTTGCTTTCGCCAAGTTGAATAAATCAACAGTGAAATGCAAGCATTTTTTTTGGCAGTTTTGCTTTGCTCTGCCAAATTCTTTAGGGAAAGTCGTGTAGAAAAGTACAAGAAATTCAGTGGAGTTGACTTCTCTTCGATGAGAGCAAGGACGAAGGTGCTAGCGAGCTTTGAAGCTGGCATGAATTCGCCTAACTTGCCCTGGCATGTAAACATTACATCACTGGAACACAGAAGCCGATTCGGGGAAGTTCCTATCTTTCGCCAGATCATTTATCGACCTAAAAGTAGACTTGTACGACTCCTTTTTTCGGTAGATAACCGTTCCCTTGAGATTTTAAGATTATTTTTCTTGATCAATAAATCTCATTTCCGTGCCCTAGTCAGTTCGTTTTAAAAAACGTGACGTAACTAAGTCACGCTTTGGTCAAAACTATTTCGTCACGTTCTTCTTTGTGCGTGTCAGAACAGGTGGATGACCAGGGAATGAGGGATGGGAAAGGTATTCATACTATTAGGGATTCATGTTATCACAAGCAGGAGGGTGCAAAGAAGACGTGGGGGGGATGGCAGCAAACTATCAACAGATTATCAACTTGAAAAATTTACACAACTTGGGCTCATATCTTGAGTGACCGTACTGTATTTTGCACAGCAAGGGGAGGGGGAAAAACGGATGCGTCCAATGCCCCTGGAGCTTATGTTGTTGTTTTTCTTCTGATGGTCAATTGCCCCAGACTTCCCTCGGCCAAACAAAGATGCGTTGCAAGCTTTCGGTCAACATAAGCAATATCTCCATTCGTTTAGGATCGATTCGCTAAAATCTTTATGAAAGACGGTGTAGAAAATTACTAGGGATGCAATGGCCTAGAAATCTCTTTGACGAGAGCGCTAGCACGGACAAAGATGATAACAAGCTTTGAAAGGCGCCGATTCGATACCCTAGCCTGCTAAACAGACATTATTCAATACTGAAATGCTTGCATCTCTTGGCAGTTTTGTTTTGCTTCGCCACAATCTTTAGGGATGTTTGTGTAGAAAACTACAAGGAATTCAATGGGGTTAACTTCTTTTCGACGAGAGCAAGGACGAATGTGCTAGCAAGCTTTAATTTGAAAGCTGGCACGAACTCGCGATCGCTAAAATAGTAGTTATGATGTAAAGTATATGTATGAGTGCCAAGAAGTAAGCAATACTGCCCTCCATAATTTCCTCCGACCACAGACCTTTAAAAAAGAAATTAGAAATGAGAACCAGGATCAAAGAAAAATCTTTGACCCCAGCGTGATTTGAACCCAAGACCTCCGGATTAGATCACCGTCGCTCCACCAACTGAGCTACGAGGCCAAGCTGGGAGCAGGTATCCATCCGTTGACCGATGAGCAGGCAGACTCTCAATTTCCGTTTGATGGTGCAATCGGCGTGGCGTTTGATGGTGCGTTGAAAGTGGAAGTTCCTGCCATCGAAGGAACGAGGGGAGAGAGAACAACGGCGGGGTTAATGCCCCTGGGGCTGAGCTTTTTGTAGCCCGTGATGAGGGTGACTTTTGTCTCACGTACCGGAAATATTGGGCAATAAAATTACCCTTGTCTGCTGTCACATCAGCCTAGCTTCAATATTGCTGACCCTGATCTACACCAATATCCGGCTATAGTTCGCTGCTAATTGTCCAAGTGGTCTTTGCATTATTTAAGAGTTACCTCAATAAAAAAGCATGTATGTCAAACATAATGTGACGTATAAAGAAACGAACTAAAACAGAATAAGGATTCTTACACTGATACTTTGGGCCGTTTTACCTGGACAAACAAGATTCCCATAAAAAATTGAGCTTTTTATTTGTAATGGTCTACTTGTTTTTAAGTAATAGTCTTTGATATGTATATAATTTACTTTGTTTATTGCTTTACTTAATATATAGATTTAGCCAAGCCTAAAAGCGAAGCTCCACACTTTGTTTCCGCTGGTAATTATTAATCTCTGAAAATACTCTCATTGAAGAAGTTAAAAAAACAAACAACCAAACAAACAAACAAATTTTACCCCCTCTGGGAATCGAACCCAGGACAACTGGCTCCGGAGGAACGCGCGATGTTCAACTCGGCCACGCTCGTTATATCAACAAATCTTAAGTGCTAATTTTAATACTTATTCAGCTGTTTATCGATCGCAGCTCGATCGCAGCTCGATTGAGGTAAAAACACGGTTTTTTTCCCTGGGAAAATGTGTTCTGACCGCAGCAAAAACGATAGTTGTGGACAGAAAAAAACAGAATGCACTAGCTCTGCTATATTTGGCGTCGGCTACAAACTCAAGCGATGTGCCGACTGAGTTTGCAGCAGAACACAACAAAGACGAAATCCTCCAAGGTAATTTTCGTAACTTGAACTTTTCGCCTTCCACCAAAAAGTCACCAGAGTATTGCTTTGAACTTTTTCTTTCCATTTATAGATATTAGATATTTTTCTTAAGTTTTTAACTCCACTTCTGTCGAACTGAATAGTATTGCTAAATAAGCTTTTAAAAAGCCTTTTTCTTAAAAAAAAAATCCTCTTTCGCGACGGTGGTCATGCGATTTCCTGCCAAGAAAAACGCCATTTGCCCAAAAGCACCGCGGGATTTCCCGCCAAGAAAAAATGGCATTCTCCCCTCCCCCTCCGTCGAGTTGCTTGGGATTCCCTTCCCCTCCCCTGATTTGCTTACTCATGGTGCTCCACTCTGCGGCCTTCGGGCGCAAAGGAGCTCCGCTATAAAATTAAATTACTTAATTTTCCATTGTTTCTCTTGTAGCCCAAAGGAATGATGCTCCAGGTGGAATGGCAGAAACTCCTGCACTTGAAACGTAAATTAAATTAATTACGATAATTATTTCACAAGTAGATACTACTAAGTTTAAGAAGTAATTGTCTTAAACCATGGTATTGAAGTCAGCTGGCAGCCGATGTTATACGGCGAGACTATATGCAGGGACTGTACTTAAACGACTCCAGAAGAGTAACCTTACTTAGTACAATGTGAGACACCTCTTCTTGAGATACATTTGATTCGTAATCAGAAACACTGGAAAATGTAAGATGGCTGTATCCACATTGTTTAATATGAACAATATGCACGTTATGCACAAGACCATTTTAGTGATGGAAGGTCACAGACAAATCTACTAAACATTATGCATTACGTGTCACATTGTAGCGTTATGTTTCTCATGACACTTACAGGAATGAAAGCACAATGTGTAAACAATTCCGTTTGTGAAAGCTGCAAATATTTCACTGGTTTGTTACCTAGTGCTATGTCAAAAGGATTTTCACGTTTGGAATGAAAAAAATGTGCTGAGATTTGTTCACGAAATTCATATAGAACATCAAGAGAAGGGAGAAGGGAGAAGGGAGAACAAACCAATTAATCAATTTTTCCAAGAAACAAAGGAGAAACTTGAAAACATAAGCCTAATCTTCTCAAGTTGTAATCCATTTCCATCGTAGCGATCCGCAGCGGGCCAACCACACTTAATTTTAGCTTTACAGAACTGGTAGAGCAATTTTAAAGGAAACTGGACCAGTATGTTCGGGTTTCCTATGATTGAAATACATCATTTACCTTTTTCAAGTACGTACACTGTAATTGTAAAAGTAGGTGTTAACAATGTTACATTTTTTGTTCTACTCCAGAGATGACTCAGACAAGCGATACCTTTCAGTGACCTCTTCATGCTGGGAAGTTGCGTCCAGACAAATCAATCTACAAAACGTTCTCGGAAGAGGTTCATTCGGTGAAGTATGGAAGGCTGTGGCCTGCGGATTAAAAGGAATCCCTGGTAAAACAACGGTGGCTGTTAAGAAACTAAAACGTAAGATCACGCTAAACACAAGTAATTTTCAGCTTTAAAATTAAAAATTTATTGCGTAGAAATCATACGCCGAGAATGGGCACAAGTGTAGCAAGCACAAGCAGAAGACGACATACATGGGCGCAGTGTTTTAAACACTAAAATGTCCTTTACACGACGATGGTCCGTTTTCATCTGCAATTACACAAGTTAGTTGCTTTCACATTTGCATTGCATGCACCGGTTTACCGTTACAATACTTGCTTTGTATTTGCGATTATGCTGATGCTTATGTTTGTGCTTATGCTTCTATACATGTTGTACACGTATGCTTTGCAGATAACAGTTCCGACATAGAAAAGGAATCTTTGAGGCAAGAAATTGAACTGGGCAAATCTCTGAATGGAGACGGACATTCGAATATTGTCAACTTCTTGGGATGTGTATCAACATCTGGTGAGACATTGTAACCCTCGGGCTGCCACTGGTTCCATTAACCCCCTTCCCCTCCCCTTGTACCACGGTGGGGGTGTGACTTTGCTTGTACGTCCGAGGGTTAACTGATGGTGAAGAATGATGGAGGTGGAACAGGGAGACGAAGTCAATGTCAATCTTCACCCACAATCATTTTCTTTTTCGATTTTTTCGTGGGGATTTTCAATGCACCCAATTCGTGAAGCTGCTCTTTAATCTTAACCCTTCATAAGGGGCTTTAATTTTTCGTAGCTTTCAGCGACCCAGCTTGGAGTCTAAGACATACGCCCATAAGCGTTTTTTTTTTTATAATATTTAGCCCTCCGGCGTACAAGTTTTGGGAAGCTAAGGGGGAAGTGATGTAGCGCCCTACAAGGTTAATTGTTATATTTTTACAAGAGAATTGTGTCATTTTCTTCAGGCCTAGCGTCAAAAATGCCCATTTCTAATTTTCAGTGAAATCCAGGATGGTGGCAATCTTCGCCACAATTCCGGATGACGTCACAGCCCCCAGCTACGGCACCTCCCATAAAATTTACCTCATCCTGTTAAGCACGTCACAGACTATCTACCAAAAGTAAAAGTATAAAATGGTACAGGCAGATCCCAGCACGGGCAACATTAGGGACTAGTTCCACCAGTATCTATATACATCTACATTGCCTTATCTAGGTTTTAAAAAGTGGATTGAAGAAAGTAGTCGGAGAGGAAGACATGATTCGAAGGCCTAACATAAGATCTGACATGGTCAAATGACATTCCAAGGTCAAATAGATATCATAGGAACTGAGAAAAAAACTTACATTTTCTGTGTGTGATGGTTCTTGTAGAAAAAAAATTTGACTACTTTAGGGATTTGCCTTTTGGAAATTTACTACAGGCCACAACCATTCTTCTTCTTATGGTAACTTATTGATTTGCAGCTCCTATGATGTTAATTCTGGAATATGTGCCATACGGGGATTTGCTTGGCTACCTAAGGAAAAGCCGCGGAATGGAGGACAAGTACTACAGTTGTCCAGAGAATTGTCAACAGGAAGTGACGCCATATGATCTACTCTCTTTTGCCCAGCAGATTGCTTCTGGCATGAGTTTCCTAGCCTCTAAAAAGGTGTGTGGTCCATGTTTATTTTTCGTAAAACGATCATGGCATCGAATGTATCATCTTTGAAAGCCAAAATACACTAAATACATAATTAGCAAAAAAGGTTTTTACAAATAATTATTCGAGTGGCAAATGAGGATGTGAGACTCCAAGGGCTTTAAAAGGATTTTTTCGCCTGTCTCAGAAAAAAAAAGAGATGGTGGTTGGTCAGCTTCGTTGGTCAGATTTCGTTGGTGGTCTAGAAGAATTCATATGTGATCTGCGCACTTAGAGTACGAATAAATTTTGGACTAGAAACCTGCCAAATCTATAGGACCTTGAACATCACTAACTACAGGACCGCGTTGTTATCTTGATGTTGAAAATGCACAAACCAAACGAGAAAATTTAAAATCACTTCTGAACGATGTAGTCTAGCAGCGTTCATCTTTTAATCGCATTAATGTCACATTAAAAAAAATCGCCTTTTTCGGTGAAGAGAAAAACCGCTCATGCAATTCATTTTCGAATGCATTAATCACTTCTTTAATACGAGGCAAATTTCACCATCAAATTCACGGGCAAAAAAATGAAAATTGCATCACAATCGTCATACATCATTTTCGTGTACATGGCTTTAAAGAGAACGTTTTACCCGTGTAATGTGCTCTATAAGATGAGGTAAAGAACATTGGTTGTAGTGCTCTTGGGCGCCTGTGACGTCATCCAAGATGGCCGCCACCTTGGCCGCCATCCTGGATTTTATCTAACAAGAAAAGTTACCAAAACCAGCTGAAATTTAAAAAATTAACGTAGATATGTAGAATTGAACAATGTGTTGCTTTTTTTAACTAGTTAGGCTTTTTTCAGCTATTAAAGGTGAAAACACGCAGACAAAAAGGCTTGACAACCTGCTACTTATGACGTCATATTTCGTAACCATAGCAACTGATTCTCGTCATTCTGGTGTCAAAATGTGTCTGGGATATGCGCACAGCTACTGAAAAGGGCAGGTGCAGATGAAAATTCAAGCAAAACCTTATGGGGGTCGCATCCACCTTCCCTAACACTTTTACGTCCAAGGGTAAAAAGGTAATGACGGCAGTTTAAGTGTAGAGAGGCTGTGTACGTGATTGCTTTAAACTTAAGTTCTACTTAATTTTCCTGCCACGTTAGATCCTTCACCGTGATCTGGCCGCCCGCAATGTGCTTGTGGGAATGGGTGGAATATGTAAAATCACAGACTTCGGACTGGCGCTCATTAGAGATAAATATCAGTACCTTTACTGCACTGCGGTAAGAAAGGTAAGATTTCAACAACACATGCATGAAAAAGGAAAAGTTCAAAGGCTAGGTGAAAATGACGTACACATACAGATTTGACTAAAATAAAGGCGATAAAATAGAACAAAATTGTAACTAAATAAACTTATAATTTAATCGCCTTAAAAAGGTTCTCTTCCCCTTTCAATATTTAATGTTGCACTGTTTTGGATAATCCCATACAAACTAATATTGTGAAGGGTACGTGAGTCGCATTTGTGCCAACCCGATACAAGGGAATACAAAATTTATTATGATCCACGATTAGAGTTCCTGACAGTAGTTGTGACGCGTTACATTTGCGTGTAGGGCTGTCGCTCCGCGTCACGAAGAAAAGGTGAGAGAGCTAGTAAATGAAGCTATTTCACTGTTATGCTAATAATTCTATTGGTTCTCGTTTAATAAAGGTAATTATTTATTTTCTGTGGATTGCAACAGGGCCGCCTGCCAATCAAATGGACTGCTCCCGAGCATCTGTTTAATGACTCTCAAGATAAAGACGTGAGAGTATCGGAGAAAAGTGATGTGTAAGTATCGCCGTTGGAACTCGATTTTAAAAGCTCACTCTACACTACAACCAGTACCAAGCCAGCATCTCATTCCAAATTTGCTTGTTAGGTATTTACCCTTTCACTTCCAAACTTCATTTCGTGTGATTTTTAAAAGATTCGAGTCCGTATAATCAGAAAAAAAAACAATGTTACAATGCAGTACTTTCCTGTATACTATTGGTTTTGTTTTCAATACGGCATAGGGAAAGTAAATGCTTTTCCAGGGTTTAAAGGATAACGGCTTACTAGCAAAATAGAGGTATATAGATAAAAAATTATAACCATAATGATCATAAGGATAAGAAATAAGGCAGGTTATCTAGAGAGGCGTAGGGATCAGAAAGCGCAGAATTTGTGTACACCAATTTACGACAAACTGCACCAATATTGTATTCAAGAACGTTGTCTTCGTTCAGTGTATCTTCAGTTTATGCATGTTATCAGTAACTGTCGATTTGTTAAATCAATATATTTCATTGCACCCAACAGATGGTCCTATGGAATAGTACTGTATGAGATCTTCACCTTAGGTTAGTATTATTAATACATTTTGACGCATCGGCCTGTTATTTTTTTTTCATTTGCTCCCAATGGTAAAGTCTTGAAATCCAAATCCTCGAAAACTCGTTTCTGCTACAGTAAACACACACAAAAAAGGGCAATCAGCGAAATTATACTCCTGTGAAAATTTCATGCTACACGGTAAACCTAGAAGTATAATTATCCATTCTTGTAGGAGGTGTGCCTTACCCCGGTTGGAATGAATGGAAAGTTGTTTATGAACTGAAGGTGAATAAATACCGCATGAGCCAACCGGAGCACGTCAGTGACGAACTGTAAGTAAATATAAATGTGTAACGCGTAACTGTACATTTATGTGACACAGTTTGTCTGTAGTTTCCTTTTAATATAATTTTAAAATTAAATTTGGGCACTTTTTTAGAGTTAAAGGTTTATGTACTGGAGGTGGAAAACTTACCAAAAGGCATAGTAATGTAAACTAACTTCTTATTATTGACAGTTATCAAATAATCCTGGACTGCTGGAATGAAGATCCCAATAATCGTCCCACATTTGACCGTCTTCACAAACAGACAACAGAATTCCTTCAGGACGAGGTACAATAACAGTAACTGTCCCTTTCACGCACTTTCAGCCAGTTTGGTGGGAAACAGCTTACAGTCCTAGTTGTAAAGGTATTTCCACGTGTACCACGGTGCGATTTGACCTCGCGCGTCCTTTCTGCACTCATTATTGATGATTCATTTTCAAAATATAAACACACTTGGTGTGCACATGATGTGCCATAGAGGAGTGGTGAAGGGACAGATATCGCCTGAGGTCTGAGGTCAAAGTGTGACACATTTCCGAGCTGTTAATTAACCGTCGGGCGTACAAGTGAGAGGTTGACGCCACCCCCGTAAGATTTTTCTTGAATTTTTTCAAGTCGAATAATCATCTACGTCTGCCATTTTCAGTAGCTGTGCGCATATCCCTTAGAAACGTTTTTGACGCAAGGTTGCTGAGAATCAGCTGCTATGGTTGCGAGCTATGACGTAATACGTAGCAGGTTGTCAAGCCATTTTTGAAGAAAAATGTGTTTTTTTACCCTGAAAAACCAACAAAATGTTGAAAGAAAGCAGGAAAATGTTCCATTGCGTCAGATTCTACACGTCTTCCGTTTTCTGGTATTTTCTAATTTTGAGTAAAATGCAAGATGGCGATCGAGATGGTGGCTATCTTGGATGACGTAAATGACACCCAGCAGCGCCATAACCCATAACATGTACCTCATCATAAAGAGCTTACCACAGGCTTTCTACGAATGGTGAAATGTTCTCGAAATATTGTAACATAACGAAAACCCAAGGGGTTCCATCAACCCCCCCCCCCCCCTTTGTACCACGGTGGGGGTTGACTTTGCTTGTACGTCTGACGGTTAACCCTTTAAGTCCCAAGAGTGACCAACATCAAATTTTTCTTCACAATATCAATACAAAATCAAAAGATCAAGTTGTGAGAATGAATAAAATGATCGCCAAAGGGACATTGGTTTGATCTTTTAACAAGTTCTCCCAAATAGTCCTGTAAACAAATGTATGGAGATCAGTAAGGGGAATTTGTCTGTTAATACTGAGACATAAAGGGTTAAGGACAAACAGTAAAAAGTAACTGACGCATTATAATTATGTCTTTTTACTTGTCTCAGCACTATATTGATCTCGACATGTCCAAGTACGAGCCAAGCCTCTACACAAATGTGGAGGAAATGGTTGCTTCTATGAGCCAGCCTGCATCCGTAGACCCTGGAAACACACAACTTGAGAACACTTCAAAGGATCTCACAGCCGCTCCAAACAAAGACAGCCAGCTGTAGCACGGTTTAAAGACATTAATTTTAACTTTTTTTTAGGTTGTAGTAGTCATATGACAGAAACGCCACTCATATAGGAGGCTAAAGACGATTAATTTATCGTCTGTATCCAGATAGGGTGAGGGGAACGAGCTTTCTCATTAAGTAACAGGGGTATTCGTCGGAATTACATGTTCAATGGAACCCTAAAAGGTGCCAGGAGCAATTGTCAGGGATTAGCTTAAATTTATTTTCACTCGTAACTCCCTAGGAGGTATATTAATTCTAGCAAATAGCTGCTTCGACTTCTACCCTAAAAGTTGCAAGGTTAATTCTTTTGCTGGTTATTGTAGATCTCAACACGCTTAGCGGTATAGTTGTAGTCAGTCTGGCTCTAATAAAATACAAAGAACGCTTTTGGTTTTCGAGAAAGTTATGGTAGCACAGAGTGCTACCAAAAAAAAAAGGAATATAGAAGGATGTGGAAGTAGACACGGCTATCCTGCACTGAATATTAAACATAGTGTGAACCGAACAAGGAGCCCTACGTGGGAGGTGAGAACAATGGATATCGAGGATATGAAAGCAGAAAAGTCTCCTAGATTTATTTTGGCAGCCTTAATCATATAAAGTTGTCTTGGAGTTAACATGGCAAGTTGTGTTTAGGACGATCGAATTGAATTCTTCTGGACCCTGTGGTTTTAAAAAGTCGCCAAATTCGAGAGTTTTTCGGCAAATGTTTAGAGGGTCCTATACAAATTAAGCTCAAACGAAGCCTTAAGTAAGTGACCTGAGTGGAGAGTCTCGTGTGGAAGATGTCTTTCTACTATTGTAGGGAACTTTCCAAGGTTCAAGTTTTCAAGTTCAAGTTTCAAGTTTTATTAAACGACATTAAATGGAATTACATACATACTGCTCTAACCGCAAAGAGCAAAGGTTAATCTAGGCTTGTAGAGCAAAAACTACTTTTAATATAAGTTAACTTAGTGTAACTAGACTGATTGCTTTGACTAACAATAATTCGAGAATAGCGAGCATGTGTTTGTTGGCATCCGCGTCATAATTTCTAATCATCGCCAGATAGCCAGCGATAAATGCCGGCATATGCAAAGCATTGATTTCTGGGCTAGTGGACATACCTGGCACAAATTCCTGGGACCAATCTATCGTTTTCTTCTTAGCTGTGTCTTTAATTGAAGAGTTGACGGCAAACGAAGTACGTCCAATTCAAGTGCAATCTTTTCCTTTTGGTGCTTCACCAACGCCAACTCTTTATCTACAATCCTGGCTTGAACGTTTGGGACACAGCCAAATTTTTAGTAACACGTCAATAATATCTTCTCCCCCTCCCTCCCTATGTTGACTGTCAAGAGTCCAACACATTTCGGATATCTTGTACAGTTTCTGTACTTCAACATTGTTTAGGGGGAGCGGGGGAAAGAACTCTGTAAAATGCTTTTGGGGGGTTTATATATGTTATGGCCTATTCTCAAGTTGCTCACGAAAAGATTAAGAAAAGGCTAAGTGTCCCTTAACCAATTGGCCAGGATTGTAGTCGATCTTGTCGCACTGATTGAGGAGAAGGATCGCGAAGAGCGAAGGAAGGTTTGGCTTCGAGTTCTTCTAGTTGTCGAATTGCGCCAGGTGTTTAAACAAATTTGGATGCGGGAACGTGTAGTCCGCCTTATCCAGTTTTGATCTTGACTTTTGAACAGATTTTGACTTGGATTTGTAAGACATGGCGATGTAAACGAGGTTGGAACTAACACTACAGAATGGCTACGAGAGTCGAGAGGGCGATCGTTCCCGGTAAGATTACTAGGGCGAAATTACTAGCGACCGGACTAGCTGACGGATTGAGCAATCTGAAAGTTGAGACTATGACACCTGGCTTAACTGGCATTATTGTACTGTTATAATATATTAGCCCTATTTTGCCTGGGCTTCTATTGTCCCCACCAACACCCACCCCCACCCACCCCCCGTAGATCTCAAAAAGTATTCACGCTCTTGCAATGAAACTTGGCAGGTTTTTAGCACGTCATTAGCTTAACAGATTGGGATTATGACGTGTCATGGCGTCACAATGATGTCATATAGCAGCCATTTTGAATTTTGAGGCCACCGGCCATCTTGAATCCCGAGCCTGCAGTTAAACAGTTGACAATGAAGACATCGAAGAATATGTGAATTTGTTGTAAAAACATACTTAATCCAAGCAAACACAAAAAAGTAAAGGATTATCTTCTTCTCACAAACGAAGGAGAAAAAACTGAAAAAAGAAAGAAAATAGTCAAAATACCTCCTGAGTAGACGGTTGCTATGGAAACATCAATCATCACAGACACATCATTGACACAGGGAAATTTCCTCTGATCAATTTCAGGAAAAGCCACTGGGGTTGGTGATTATTCGTCCAGCCGTTTAAAAGTTATAATTCGTTAAAGTCAGCGCGTGCACAATGTGCGCCCCCCCCCCTTTCAGACTAAATAGGGTTAATATAAAGTTAAAGGTAAAGTTAAAGTTTTTAATTTATCTATCATAAATAAATAAAGAAGAATGTAATTTGGCTGAAGAACCCTTACTTAATTTTTCTTTGTTTAACCTTCATTTCGGCAAAAATGTAATGATTGAATGATACACAGCAATCAAAAACAAATCTGCCAAACTTTTTAACGACAAATGGCACCCTTTTATACTGTAGAATTTTTTCCACCCATTTGATTTGTCCACTGTTCCCCTACCTTACTGCAAACATCCAATGTTATAATCTTACAGCTTTGTTTTTGTAAAGCATGTTTTGCATTTAATTCCTTCATGTTTCTCTACAATTTGTTTTCATTCAATGCAACTACGTACTAGCCAATTATTATTTCATTTACTTTGATGTATTTCATTACTGTTATTCAATTTTCTCTTTTTTTCTTCGCTGTACATTTAGTTGCTTAAATAAAGCTTATAAAAAAAAAAGAAAGAAAAAAAGAAAAAAAGAAAGAAATTATAAATTATAAATTTGGGCAGTTTTAGACGTATCAAGGGCAAACGATACGGCAATACGGTAACATAAATTAAGTAATTTATTTTAAACCTTTGAAGTATGATGGGTGCCTCAACGTGATCGTCCTCAGCTTCCAATATCGATAGCAGAATGTCATGAAGATATTTTTTGAAAACCTTTTTTGGTAGTTGGCGTATTTTAGTAGTGAGACTATTTCATAATTTGGCTCCAAATCTGGTGAAAGATCTAATCTTGAGGTATTGATGAACGGCTTTTCGTCTTTCTTTTTTAGAACTATTACAGTTAAGGGTTCACAGTTCTTTTAGAAAAATGCGATAAGTGTGCATGAACTTCAATTAATGTGAAACGGCTTTTGGACTCGTAGAAATTCAAGGGATTCACATTGTTTTTGCACAGGGCGCCCTCTTTTCAGCGAACCTCCGTATATTGTCTATTTACCAAATAGAAGATGGTGTTCCATGTTTTCTAAGAAAATAATGCACGTTTGAGGTCTAGAAAAACTGCTAGTGGGCGCAAAAGCGCAACGGCGCGAGTGCGTTAAGCGGTTTTTTTAAGACGTTATCACCTAGAGGGCAAAATTACTGATTGCTGATTGGTTGAGACAGGGTATTTTTTCTGGATTCTCTTTCTAACGATGGCAAAATTACTGACTCCTGATTGGCCAAGCACTAAAATTGCTCGCATTTGATTGGCTGAGCGCGAGAGCGCTCCATTGGCATTTTATAACGTAAGCGTCTTGAAGCGAAAACACGGATTTTCAGTCGTTCAACACAAGGATCGCTTCTCGAGTTTGACTTTTAACAGAGTTGGTTGGTGACAATGGTATGGAAATCGGGTAATAGCTTGAAGAGAAATTCCATATGGTAAACCTGAATGTTTTACGGGAAACAGAAAATGGTTATTTGTTTACAAAGTACTGAACAAGGCCCCTCAGGTGGTTAATAGTTTTCTTCAGCGAGAGGAGGCTTTGCAACTCGTGTGAATAAAACTTACTTATTTTGAGTCTTAAGCGTGTTTTGCAATGAACTAGAATTGTATTTACATCTCAAGATGTACATATGTATATAATAGTCAGCCTTTCCTGTTCTGTACGCTGAGCAACAGTTAAACTGCTGGTGTGTTGAATTGTTTACGAGCGAGTACCTTTATTCTGAGGGCCGCCTGATTGTGTTTCGACGTGCATGGAAAGTTTTGCGAAATTTTGCCCTCTGTGTTATAAACACATAATCGTATTGAGTCCTCGTAGAATTAAGAATTGCAAAAGACATTGCTGTCCCATATCTAAAACCCAAAAGACAAGTAAATAAAACTCGAGACTTGTAGGTCTATAATGCAATAGAAAGAAATGAAATAATCCGTATCAGACAAAAGATGCGAGAACCATGAATGACCAGGCAGTAAATCTTACAACCACTTCAATATCGTATGGTATTCATGTCCACTTTTTCGGTACATTAAAGCTTTTTCGCCACTTGCAAACTTAAATAATTGGAATTTAGGCTTTATCTCCAAAATTTAACGTCAACATGAGATAACACTGGAGGTTCCCTTTGAAAAGCTTATGGCTGTCTAACTTAATGCAAAACACGAATGTTCGCCATATTGAAGCAGATGAAAAAGAAAAGTACTGAGCCCGGACAGCGGTGAAATGATTCTAACTTTAGAATTACCCACATGATATCCAATAAAATTTGAGTGCTACCTTACCCGAACAACCAAGGGCGTTTGAAAAGGCCAAGGCCTTCGTCCAAAAAAATGTTGCTTTGGTTGACACTTCATTCACAGTGCCTGTTTTAGGTCAGAGAAGACCTTTCGTTTTAGCAAAGAAGTTTGAGTAGGATGGATGTTCAATCAGCAGTGACCACAGAAGAGTTAAAGAAACTAACGACTTTGTAATCACATAACTGGAGAATGTAAGTAGGAAAGTTATGTTGCAGGAATCAACGAGGAACGACAAGTGCCTATTTTTTGTTTTATTTTAGTAGACAACTAAATCGTTGCGTTCAGTATTAACTCGTGAAGGCGCAAAGAATTAAATGAGTTACAGGAGTAACATGAGAAAAATTCGGGCGGTTGATCCCACATAAACATTTTCATTCCTCTGACCAGTGCAAGGGCACTGAAATTCCAACACTTCTTCATGTTGTAGGCGCATATTTCATAGCTAAACAAAATAGCGGCTATCGCGGGGAAAATACTCGAGTCCTGGAGCATCGAAAATGATTTCAGATTTCTCTCATCTATGAACAAAGTCAAGCTATATCTAAAGCGGTCTATATATTTCTTTTATCTACTACGCAGGCGCTCTCATAATCGTCACCCAACGTTTCGTCCGTCTTCCTTTCACAAGCCCCATTCTCGACTCCAATACACTTCTGATTTGCATAA
The DNA here is from genome assembly GCA_964017195.1 of Siderastrea radians. Lineage (NCBI taxonomy): Eukaryota > Metazoa > Cnidaria > Anthozoa > Scleractinia > Rhizangiidae > Siderastrea > Siderastrea radians. The sequence goes on from OZ024895.1 coordinate 29,480,938, forward strand.
CCGAGGGAGCGAAGTGCTATGGGAAACTCCACGTGAGGGTTGCCAAAACCTGGCTATTTGGCCTTTACAGCGCATGCTCCTTAGCCAAAGATCACAATGACGACGCTAATTGGTGAAGACCGATTTTCTTGGAACTAGAACGAATGTTTCTGAAGATACACATAGCCTTGATGAGAGAAACACGTTTTACGTTCGTGTTACGGACTTTTCTTGGGGGCGGGGGGGGGGGGTTCGCTCATGGCTGCAGCTCGATTAACTGTTTCGCCGCGCGATAACGTCGATTACAGAGCTCTTTCTTTTTCGCACGACCTCCTTTTCCAACTCCTCCGCTCCAACCAGCCTCGCGCCAAATCTTTTTCGCGCCAACTGTGTTTTTGGTCTTTTCGTTGTAGCTTTTTATCCGAAAATAAAAAATCGGAAGGGGATCACGTGTGATCAGATGTGGTCTTCCCTGAATTTCGTAACTAAATAAGGGCGGTGAAAGTCAAACTATCATTAATTAATGAGTTAGAGAATTATGATTGATATACCAGTCGGACTGAGAAGCCGTCGTTAGAAAACAGTTAATTTTGCTTTGCATTTTATTGGCAGGAATTATTATGTGCCACCGTCGCTTTTATTAGATTATATAGTCTGCTAGCAGTTTAATATTCTTTTCTTCTCCTCTATCATATATTTCACACCATTCACATGTGCTGTTGCATGTTGATGTAGATAAACTTGTCAATTCTTAAGAAAAAAAACAATAAAATGCATTTAAAATCAAGCGAAAGTGAAAGTAGAACGCTAGCTTGATTAAAAGAAAAAAGACTATTTTCTAAAAAATGGAGACATAATTGACCTTTTTTACAGCCGCGGTTTCCGCAATCTTAGCAAAGAGAATACTATGTAAACACAATAATCTATGCTTGAGGTTTTTAGTTTCCAAGAAAGGCCTCAAACAAAATAAATTGAAGTACTGCTGAGAGAATCCCAATAAAAGACAACCACCTATGCTGAAATAATTCATCAAAACTAATCAGCCTGTCTTTGTTTCGTGTGTATACTGACTTCATTCACTGGACACGTTTATTTAGTTTTACAATTGTTCATTTGCATTAGAATCAATGAGGCGTCACTGGGCGGACACAAAACTGACATTTCAAAAAAGTATATTAACTTGCAGAAATGAAATAGTGAAGCCTGCCGGGTGGACTAAAATTGTCCTTTAAAGCAAACGATGACCTGGTATCTTTCTTTTCAAGCTTCCATGCTTATATCTGGATTATCTTCCAGTTTTTGGCTTTTGACGGAACAGGATTCCTCGGGGTTGGCTTCAGGAGGTGCAGGACTGAATATATCATGTAAGCCTTTAGAATTATTTCTGTTTCTTGATAAAGAAAATCAAGAGGTTAAAATTACGTTACAAGTTAGGTAGTGACTGTTTTCTGTGATTCACGCCTGCTGTTTGTGAAATCGTCCTTGAAATGCAAAGCGGACAACAAACTATTCTCCCATATATATGTTCAAAATATATTTTATAAAGTGCCATTAAACCTGAAAATGGTGTTGTAAATATTAGGTTGCCAAAGAAGCTCACTTAAAGAAGTATAACGCCTGAAATTACCAACTCTTAGTTGCATGATAGATATTCATTCCTTTACCTATTTTCCCCAAAACCTTTTATGAAATTTGATTTAAAAAAAAAGTAAAAATGATTCCAAGGTATTTATTTTGCAAGTTTTTGTGATGTAAATTCTAAAACGAATTAAAATTTTACTGACTCAGAACATTAAATTCTTGACACCGAAAAATAAAAAAAACGGCGAATAACAGTAAGAACAAGGCGCCGCAACGCCTATGCCTATAGGAAAAGTGAGAGAAGCTTGTAATTTTTACAAAGTTTATACCCGTATACGTTCAATTTTTCAGCATTCCACTAAATCTAATTAAAAAGCATTACATCACATCTATGAAATACATCAATCAAAAATGTATTTTAGCAAATTACATGCAAGAAAGAACCATTCTGATTGTGTAATTATTTACGATATTTCAAAAAAGCACATCTTAAAGAGGTGTCCGGTGATGGATTTATCAATCAAAAGGGTCACTATGTTTTAATAAAATCAAGAAAGAAATTCGTTTTTGCACTATCGCGAAAACTGGAAAGCGAAGTCGTCAAAAGTAATTGGCCTAAGCTTTTGTAGTACACCTGCCTAGTCTCTTTGTAGGCTGTCAGAATTGAACACTACTTTGTTGATGCAACACAATTGACAATTTTGTAAAAGTAGTTGGAAACGTTGAATTGGGATAAGAAGCTAAAAATAAAACATTGAAACTGAAGATGATCTCGTTTCGAAACAATGGCGAAGTTTTGCGTTGATTTTACACAAAAATGAGTTTGCATGATACCAGATAACGGTATAATTTTTCGTACTGGAATTAGAATCTCGATCCAGTACAGTTCACCTCGATACTTTCAGAAACACAAGAGGGTTTAAAGGTCAAATAAACCCAAAATTTCGACATTTTTTCTTTCAATCCAATTTACTTGTTATGTGTTGATTTGGTATCAAATAAACATATTCTGAAGTTTCAAGTCAATTGGACTTAGGATCACAGAGATAATGGCACGTGAAAAGTGCTACTTTTTGGCCTTCATAATCGTAGAGTGGTCGGGAAAGTTGTCGGTAAATTGTCGGAAATAACAATAGTGACGTCACTGTTGGCGAGCTGGAAAATTGGGGGGATTCGAAGTGTGAGGACTTGAGCGGAAAATCATGGTGTTTTTGTGCTGCTATGAGAGTAAAGTAAGTAATTTTAAGTTTCCAGAAGATCCAGAACTGCCTCAACAATGGCTCAAAAAATAAAAGGAGGATCGTTTCAACACACAAAACACTGGTTCACGTGTCTGTGCAGACCAGTTTACACCACAGGTAACTAAAGCGATTCGATCAAAAATAATCGGCGGTTTTCCATGGAAAATACCTAAAAATCGAAATAAAGTTTGAAGAACCTTACCTGTTATGTGTTTGCTGTGTTTTTGCCGGTTTTCCGAGCTTGTGGAGGTTGTTTTGAGCGGTAAGTTACAGCGGTATAAACCATCCATGTCCGCCCAAGAACGGAGCAACTCTACACGGGAATTCCAATTGCGTGTTCAGCATTTGCACAACGTAGAAATTTAGAGGTAAGAAGTTTGCATTTTGTTCAACATGACTATGACTAACTTGTATCTTCTGTTGGTTGTTAGCTCTTTCAGCTAGGTTTATTTGAGAATTATAAGTCATAGCAGTTACTAAGCACTAACAATAACCTCGGATTTTTGGCGCATAAATTAGGCTTCAATAATTATAAACAAACGTAAATTTCGAGCTCTGAATGTAATATTTTTCACACACTAAAATATTTAAGTTTTACGGCTTTCATACAGCGGCTGCACGCCCTTCTTAAGCCTCTCACAAGCCAACACTCAAGACAACCAACAACATAAACCCAGATTTAATAAACTGGCCTCGTTTGGAAAGTGTTGTGGCTTTCCACTGGCAAGCAGGTCGCAAGTGGGGGGGGGGGGGGTACTCCGGATTTCAAGTGACGGGGATAATCGAAGGATTTTTTTGGGGGGTGTTGAAATTTTCCATCCCGGAATGTTTTTGGGTAGGAAAATTTGGCAAGTATTTTTTTGGGTAGCTTGATTTAAGCAGAGATTTTTCGGGTATTCAAAACAATCTGAAGAATTGTGGTAGTGCCTGTGTATCCTGGCCGCGTAGTTCTGCGAATATTAAGTACTGACAACCAAACTTGTTTTGCAATTGTTTTAATTATATTTAACGATGGTGTCACATTACATTGCATCTGTTTCATAAAACCGGCTATATAATAGTCTGCAAAGTGTCCCGGGTGTATTTCACAAGGCTTCAATTCATTCAACTGATTTCTCATCCATCCTGTTTATCACCCGGCTTTATCCTTACTGGAATTCCCTTTTGCTGTAGTGAATTCTTGATATCTTTCGCATATGTCTTGTGGGTTAATCCTTTCTGGAAATTTCTGAGGCGCGAAAATTCGGCATGGGATTTTGGGGGTTAATTTTTGCCCCAATTCGATCATCCCCGTCACTTGAAATCCTTAGTACCCCCCTGGGAAGTAGGCGTTCCAGGCTGTTCCATGTTCATGATTTTTAGGGGAGGCAGAAATGACATCATATCAAGACGAACATGCCCCTATCAAGTTTATGACAGGTGTATCACTTAATATAATTATGCTATCTAAGTACTTTCAGGAGGGGGAAATGGTTGACCCATAAAAACTGAAGGAATTGATTGTTGTTTAAAACAAAAACAAAAAATTCTTTTGTGGGTGTCACATGTGTTCCTTGTCACTCCAAGAAGTACTGTTCCTGCCAGCATGAATTTCTGACATTATAGTACCTTAAAACCCTAGAAAGTATCAAAACACGCTGACAATGGTCATTTTTAATTCAAACACCCTAAGTGGTACCAAAGCATGAATTGTATTCACGGTGACCCCTTCCCTACACTATGGGAGCCCCTCCCCTCTCACCTCCTAGGTTAAGTACCACTCTGTAGTAATTGAAGAAATTTATACAAAGTTTAGAAACATTTCAAAGAGTAGTACAACTGTCAACCAAATGTGATGTTAATACTATCTAGCAAGACAGCCAAGCTGTTAATGGACATATTCAAAGCCCTTTCAGTTTCCACTTTTACTTAAGAAGCTCATTCTCTCTCATTTTTAAAACCAGACAAGATAGAATGGCTACTGGGATTTGTCGTCCCAGCTTCATACGTATCCACTAAGTGTATTGCCTATAAGCAACATTACTGTATACGTTCTGAGAAGGAAAGAGGAAACAACAGACTCATAAGAAAGATACACAGATGAGTAAAAGGTAACTCATCAGTAAAAGGATTAAATAAATATGTCAACTACAAAAATAAATCTATATTAAATAAATAAACAGGTTAGCTAACCAGTAACAACAGTAGAAAAACAACATTAACTTGATTTCACAGTCTTAGAAATAATGAAATCACATTTGATTTGTTTAAGCTAAACTTTGAGACAAAGGAGTCATAAAGTGCACAAGGTTGCTAAGAACTTAACAAGGTATACTGTTTATGTAATCATGTTCATTCATGTATATAGGGTTTTTGTAATTGTCATTTCATTATTTTTCCTTGATCTTTTACTACTTTTATGTCACCTTTTGTCAAATATCTTAGCACACAACCTCATAAAGTATTTAGCACACAACCTCATAAGCATTGCAACATCTCATCATGTATTAATGAAGGATTTTTTCTCATGAACACAATTTATAGGTGATTCATTTTCGGACGAAAAGATGTAATTTTCCCTCCCCATTGGTCCTCTGGTTCCTCCCCTCCTCCCAGAGGTTTTTCTTTCTCTTTTCCCAAACAAAATTCAACTACAAAGCAGCTCTCAGTGTGCCCACTGTCAGACCAAACATGTAATTTTCTTTACCCATCTTGAGAACCAGATGTGTAATTTTTCCCACCCATTTTCAGAACTGACAAAACATAACTGTCACTCCCAAATCAATTACCATTTTCAGACCTGACTTTTAAGTCAACAACCATTTTCAGAACCAAAAAGGCTTTAAAACCATACTCATTTGGGCTGCACCAATCTATACATGGAGTTTTTTCTCTGCTCGCCCCCCCCCCCCCCAAAAAAAAAGAGCCCAAAGCAAAATACGTACTCCGGCCTTCATTTTCAAAACACTGATGATAATCTGTCTCAATGACAGCTGGATTTAAAAAATTCTGTCTCTAGGACATAGCAGGTGGTATCTTATCACAGGATTTGGGAATTGCACGACACCAAAACACTTTCTCGCCCAGCTGACATTAGTACACAGTTGCCAACATTTAAATGCACCTAAATTTTGAGCCTAAGATTGTATACATGCAAAACAACAAACAAACACAGTCACTAGTAACACTTTGCGATGTAGACAGATACATTCAACAAGATTGAAATACATTCAACAACAACTGTAACCTGTTTGCGGCTATGTTAAAAATTTGAGCTGGATTTCCTGCCGCTGTTGCCGCGAGGATGAAAGCCGTACTCACACAGGAACCATAATGGATACATGTATAAGAAGCTTTGCTTTACTCTAGTCAGTCTAGTCAGTAAGGCATAACAACAAACATCGATCATGATAAGTGTACAAAAGGGCTGCAAAGAACAACAAAAATGCCTCAAATAAAGTGGTAACGCATTTATTAACGATTATACGGCGAACTTTTACAGTGTAATGAATAAATAAGCTTAAACGCTCACGATTAAACTTTACCAATTCCGTCGTTTACTTTCGAAGCCATTGCTGTCGGTCGAATATCATCTGAGATTTTGCAGTCCGATTCTGTGGCAATTAGCTCAAACTATTATGGCTCTACATTAAATGCCACAGGTTTGAGCTACTCGGCCATTTTCAACGCAAAGAAAACGGGTGAAAACAGAGAATTTTCCAAAAAATTACAACAATACTGTTCAATACTCGCCTTTGGATCTTGAACTTTCTTTGCTCATCAACCAGCTGATCAACAGTGACGTCACAGAATCAGCGATCGTTCCATTCCTTCCATTTAAGCGCGCGGTCATTTCAGAAACGATTTCGTGAAACCTTCGGATATCTTCGTACTTTTGGCTTTATTACTCCTTTTAAGGTCTCAGGAAGGAAAATTTCGGACCAGTTTGGCTTTATAATGATTTCTTTTTGTGTCAAGACGCGTTTAAACGGCGAAAGCGGAATTATCAAAATTTGGGTTTATTTGACCTTTAAGGAGTCGCACTGGTGTCATATACAGCGCCCCCTTAGTTGAAGTTTTGTTCATCTGTAATGTCAGTCTAATTTCCTGAAAGTGGGTTGTTCACATGAAGTGAATCGTTGTTCGAGAGATGCAACTCGTGTATGCCGAAGTAGTTTATTACTGGGATGTTTTACCCTAGGCTGATTTGTTTTCTTAGTCTGGCATTTTTTCAAGTTACGTCATCTTTAATCATTGCATTCCTAGCAATTTCATGAATACGCAAGTTTGTTTTTAGTCCAATGCATCGAGAGTAGCGAATGCCCATCCCGCGTCAGTTACGATGACAGCGAAAACTCCACCTTTATAGCTCTTCTTTCAACTACGTCTCAGAACAACATTTCAGAAATTCTACCAGGTAATGGAATTAGACCAACTAAGTTTTAATTAGAAGGGCGGTGAAGCTATTTAAAATGGGGTGAATGAATGTGTGAGAGAGGGAAATTGGTTGGTATGACTTTTCATAATTATAATGTTATTTCCATTCAATATAATGGAACTGCAGAGTGTGAATACTTCTTGGCTGGCCGTTACTAGAACTTTGAAATGGCCAATGCAATAATGGTCTAATCCTGTCGGAAACTACAGTAAGATTTTATGCGAGTGTGTCATGATTTTTATTACCCGTATTTCTTGTTTCAGCTTCAGGCACAATAGGCTCGCCCTCCCCGGCACAGAAATCAGACAGAGTCATGGTACATACCTTCACGCAGGAAAATGTCACATTTGACACTGGCGATAAAGTAGACTTAAATTGCACGATATTAAAAGCAAATATGTCCATTACAGCCAAATGGATAAGACATAAGACACGGGAGGTCCTTATGACGAAGAATTATACGGATGAAGTTGTTTTCCAACCTGCTTACAATCAGTTCCATCACATAATTAATAAAGTGTCTGTTGATGACGAAGGGCGGTACACTTGTAAGGCTACGTACTGGAACTCTACATCATCCATTGATTATGAAGATTCCTACAATCTCAAAGTCAGAGGTATTTGTCGATAGTCATGTCTATGTCTATGTCTATGTCTATGTCTATGTCTATTCTATGTCTATGTATGTCCATGTCTATGACTATGTCTATGTCTATGTCTATGTCTATGTCTATGTCTATGACTATGTCTGTCTGTGTCTGTGTCTATGTCTATGACTATGTCTATGTCTATGTCTATGTCTATGTCTATGTCTATGTCTATGTCTATGTCTATGACTATGACTGTCTATGTCTATGTCTATGTCTACGTCTATGTCTATGTCTATGTCTATGTCTATGTCTATGACTATGTCTATGTCTATGTCTATATCTATGTCTATGTCTATGTCTACTGTTCGTGTATATGTATCGTTTTTTTACTGAGTAGCCTGTTTACTAGCTTCTTCTTTTCCACGCAAGGGCCCATGTTGTCAAAAACAGCAATAAATGATTTTACTTAGAAAAATATTGAAACAAAAAAAAAACAAGCAGACAAATAGTATCACATGAAATTCATGCTGCAGCGCAAGAGAATCACATAGAAACCGGGTTAATCCAAGTGGCAAAACACATTCGTGGTTCAAAACGTTTAAAACAATAAATGCAAATTGCACAAGCACGTTCAACTTTTGTTATCTTAAGAGGCTCTGACTGTAAATATCGAGAATCAGTGGACAGGCTCAAAAAATCGAAAATCCTATAACTTGCCAGAAGAACACTTTTGGGGAGCTATCTTCAAAAATATTATTTAAACTTTCTGGAACTCTATTGTTTTCGAGAAATTCGGAAAAAACGGTTTTGCTTAATTAATTATGCAAAAATCAGGCTTAAAATTAAACAAATTGTGTGCGTTTGCTTTTAAACAATTTGCAACGTCAGAAAACAATTTTAATTTTAGATGATAGCAATTCTCTTCTACTTTCTAACAATGGGAGTTACCTGGAGTTTCGCTTTATTTATGTGGTTTGCAGGTGGCTCTTTGAAACAAAGGCATTTGACGCACTTCGGAAAAAGGCAAAAATTGGGTAACTTCAGAGGCTGAAAATGGGTCTTGGTATGCGAATACCAAACTGAAATAAGTACTGTGATAAAGTTCGGTCCTGATACTATTACAATATGAAATAAAAAATCTGGGCAATTTAGGCTCGCGCTGACAAAAACAAGAATTTCCGGACCAGTGTTGCCAAAATTTGCATAATTTACATAATGCATGGTTCAATTCTACCTGTTACCATCCCCCCCCGGGCACACCCCCGGGGATTTGCAATTCTGTTCTCACTTGGCGGTCTATTCCCCACCCCCGGGCACGCAGAAAGAGACAATTCCCCACCCCCGGGACTCCTCATCGACCACAAATACGTTGTTTTGTGTACAAAACAAAGATGACGATTTTGATTTCCGTACACTGGCAAAACCAGACGTTTTGATAAGAACTTAAACGCTTTTCTAGAGTTTCTTGAACGAAAGAGACTACATGTAAAATATAGTAAAAACATGAACACTATATTTGAAACAGAAAACTGAAGAAAAACCTCTAACCGCACTGGCATACGGCTAGCGAGTAAGGAAAGGTCTTCGCCCCGTAATTTATTGCAAATATAGCCCATACGCACAAGAGGCCAGTGAACAAATTGATGGCAGCATTTTAAAGCAGTTTTTCTTAGCTTGTTTCATAAGAATAAACACTGGACTGAGACTTCTGTTTATCATAAAGCCGTGCATCCGTTTTCATAAGCTGAAGAAATATTTCTTTACTTGTGACGAACGCCATCCATTCGAGTACACATCAAACGCATATTCGTTCAGATTTTAATTTTGAGAGATTATTCTTCTCTAACCAGTCTGCTACAAATTCTAGAGATTCTCCCTGGAAATAAGCAGCCTTTTTCACGCGGTTCGGCGTCAACCGAGAGGTGACGTACTTCACAAGAACAACAAGAAGTTATTTTCAATTTGCCCCGCCCCTCCCCCCCCGGGACAAGACCGCTTCAAACAATTCCCCATCCCCGGGACCGAAGAGCTGGACTTGTCCCCGGGGTTGCCCGGGGGGGGGATGGTAACAGGTAAAATTGAACCATGCATAATAGGAAATATGAAGTATTAATGGCAGGGCGACTTGAAATATGACAAATTCTTTACCGTAACTACTTTTAGATAGACTTACTACTTAATCTTGCCTTCGCTGGTAACCTTCTTTATCTTTCTGAAAAATTACGAATGAATTTGGAAAATTGTTGGTGAAACTAGAGTGCAGTGAGTAATGGTATTATGTCATGTCTAAACTCTGAAGCACCAAAAGCCCTCTTTGCTATACTTTATTATTTGCAGTTTCGTCGGGAAATTATTAATCTCCTCGAAAATTTAAATGGTTTCTTTTACAAATCATTTAAATTGACGAACGCATATAAATTGAGAGCTAAAAAAGAAGTCTACTTGGGCCGTGTTGGCAAGGAATACCAAAGTATTGCTCAAAATAATGTCACGCAACAGCACTGTACCTTCATAACGTGAAAATATTCTTAGCTATTCTTCAATGAAAATTTTATTCCCCTAAATGCAAACTGTTGAAGAGTTCTCAGCGTTCTTGCAAAGTAAAACCAAGCAAACTTTCTGTGCATTGATATCTCTTAGGCCCCTTCTAAAGATGTACAGCCGCATACTGAGACAACTGATATTGGAATACATCACGCTGCCAGGACGTCCGTGGTTTGCGCTGTATTAAAGGATACGATCTATAACAATACAAGAAGTGTGATAATTGATAGAAACAGCACTTATTTTGACAAATACTGAAAAATAATAACAACTTCTGCTTTCCGGCCAAAACAGCGTCGTTTCAGAAAGGTACCCAAAATCTAGCACTCTGAAAACGGAGCGATTGAATCACGTATGACTTGCCTGTCGGATACCCATAGGGTTTAATCCTCCCAGTGGAATGTCAGCTGCACATGACAGGACGCCTTAAACACAGGGATGCGTAAGGTATTTGCTGAATAACTGGCAAGACAACATGCTCTGTCCCAACAAAAGATGCACGTGCTAAAAAAGTTGCCATTAAGTTGACAAGAATATTCACGTGACACCGGTCACGCAACAGCTTGTGTAGAACTTTTAAAACTTCTTCTCCTTCTGTTTAGTTTTACGTAGTAACAATATAAGCAAAAATCAATGTAAGAATAGATTGAAGCAATGTTTTAGTGCATTCCTCGCGTGTCTTCAGTGAAAAAAAATCCTCGAAATTGAGCTCCCTAAACCAGATAACTTTCGAGAACACCTACACCAAAAATTAGCATTATGCATATTTGGGCAACACTGGTCCGCGAATTTTTGTTTTTGTCAGCGCGAGCCTGAATTGCCCAGATTTTTTATTTCATATCATAATAGTATCAGGACTGAACTTTATTACAGTACTTATTTCGATTTAATATTGCATATACCATTTAGGCCCATTCTAAGCCTCTGAAGTTACCCAATTTTTGCCTATTTCCGGAGTGCGTAAAATGCTTTTGATCCAAAGAGCAACCAAACCACATAAATAAAGCGAAACTCCAAGTAAGTCCCATTGATAGAAAGTAGAGGAGTATTGCTATCATTTAAAATTAAAATTATTTTATAGCGTTGCAAATTGTTTAAAAGCAAGCGCACGCAATTTCTCGAAAACAATAGAGTTCCAGAAAGTTTAAATAATATTTTTGAAGATAGCTCTCCAAAAGTGTTCTTCTGGCAAGTTATCAGGATTTTCGATTTTTTGAGCCTGTCCACTGATTCTCGATATTTACAGAGTCTCTTAAATGTCTTAAGCAAAGTCAACTACCCAGAGATTATTAACTAAAAAATACCCTTTCTCCTTAAAAGTGTAATGAGAAATTTCCTTGAGAAAACACATTAAAAATCCAAGTGTTTCACTTTTGTTTGAATGATCTTCTGGTTCCACAACACAATTTTAGCCGGGACAATTCTCCGTTCTGTGGGCTTCCCACTTCACTGCTATTCGTATTCTGTAATTGTTTGCAGAACCACCTAAAAACGGCAACAGCACTGCATTAGTGCCCCGTTTTAGGCTTCTACACAACAGTTCTTGTATAGCAAAAATATCTATGACAACTTCGTAGAAAAGTCGGAAACGTTGAATTGGAATAAAGAAGCTAAAACTAAGACACTGAAACAGAAGATGATCTCGTTTCGAAACAATGGCGAAGTTGTGCATTGATTTTACACAGAAATGAGTTTGCATGATACCAGATACCGTTATAATTTTTCGTACTGAAATTAGAATCTCGATCCAGTACAGTTCACACTATTAGTTTCAGAAATATAAGAGGGTTTCGGGGGGCGCGCTGGCGTCTTATACAACGACCCCTTAGTTGAAGTTTTGTTCATCTGTAATGTTAGTCTAATTTCCTGAAAGTGGGTTGTTCACATGAAGTGAATCCTTGTTCTAGAAGATGCAACTCGTGTATGCCAGAGTAGTTTATTGCTGGGATGTTTTACCCTAGGCTGTTTTGTTTTCTTAGTCTGGCATTTTTTCTAGTTTCGTCATCTTTAATCATTGCATTCCTAGCAGTTTTAGTTCATGAATACGCAAGTTTGTTTTTAGTCCAATGCATCGAGAGTAGCGAATGCCCATCCCGCGTCAGTTACGATGACAGCGAAAACTCCACCTTTATAGCTCTTCTTTCAACTACGTCTCAGAACAACATTTCAGAAATTCTACCAGACAATGGAATTAGACCAACTAGGCTTTAATTATTTATTTATAAGAGCGGTGAAGCTAGATCAAGTGGGGTGGATGAATGTGTGAGAGTGGGAGATTGGTTGGTATGACGTTTCCTAATTATAATGTTACTTCCATTCAATATAATGGAACTGCAGTGTATGAATACTCCTTGGCTGGCACTCTGAAAAGGCCAATGCAATAATGGTATAATCCTGACGGAAGCTACAGTAAGATTTTATGTGAATGTTTCATGTTTTTTTCCCCGCTATTTCTTGTTTCAGCTTCAGCCACAACGGTCTCGTCCTCCCCTACACAGACATCAGACAGAGTCAAGGTATATATCTTCACGCAGGAAGACGTCAAATTTGACACTGGCGATGAAGTAGACTTAAATTGCAAGATATTAAAAGCAAATATGTCCATTACAGCCCAGTGGATAAGACATAGAACACGGGAGATCCTTGTGACGAAGAATTATACAGCTACAGTTAATTTCCAACCTGCTTACAAGCAGTTCCATCACATAATTGATAAAGTGTCTGTTGATGACGAAGGGCGGTACACTTGTAAGGCTACGTACTGGAACTCTACATCATCCATTTATTATAAAGATTCCTACAATCTCAAAGTCAGAGGTATTTGTCGTTAGTCATGTCTATGTCTATGTCTATGTCTATGTCTATGTCTCTGTCTATATGTCTATGTCTACGTCTATGTCTACGTCTATGTCTATGTCTAGGTCTATGTCTATGTCTATGTCTATGTCTATGTCTATGTCTATGTCTATGTCTATGTCAATGTGTATGTCTATGTCTATGTCTATGTCTATGTCTATGTCTATGTCTATGTCAATGTGTATGTCTATGTCTATGTCTATGTCTATGTCTACATGCCTATGTCTATGTCTATGTCTATGTCTATATGTCTATGTCTATGTCTTTGTCTATGTCTATATGTCTATGTCTATGTCTGTGTCTATGTCTATGTCTATGTCTACTGTTCGTGTATATGTATCGTTATTTTACTGAGTAGCCTGTTTACTAGCTACTTCTTTTCCACACAGGGGCCCATGTTGTCAAAGACTGAGCGAAATGATTTTACAAAGAAAAATATTGAAGCAAAACAAAAGCAAACAAACAAATAGTATCACATGAAATTCATGCCGCAGGGCAAGAGCATCACATAGAAACAGGATTAATCCAAGTGGCAAAAACACATTCGTGGTTCAAAACATTTAAAACAGTAAATGCAAATGGCACAAACACGTTGTTATCTTATAGGTCATATGCAAAGTCAACTATACCTAAAAATTATTAACTAGAAAATACCCTTTCTCCTTAAAAGTGTAATGAGAAATTTCCTTGACATAACACATTAAAAATCTAAGTGTTTCACTTTTGTTTGAATGATCTTCTGGTTCCGAAACACAATTTTAGCCGGGACAATTCTCCGTTCTGTGGGCTTCTCACTTCACCGCTATTCGTATTCTGTAATTGTTTGCAGAGCCTCATGAAAACGGCGACAACACCCCATTAGTGGCGTCTTTGGCCGCTGTGTCTGCCCTCTTCTGCCTGAGTATTGTGATTTGTGTGGTTTACCATAACAGGAGAGTTTCAGGTATGTTTTAAAAGAAAGGGTGGACCGATCAAACACTCTGAAATTAAAGCGATACGACAGAGAGGAACTCGTTAAGAACCACGGCACATTGACTATGCTTGCGCCAAAACTATCTGATAATAAAATAGAAACTCTGCTTACCGGCTACATGGACACTGTCGTATTGCCGGACACGACTTGCCAAGTAATATCATAGCTAAAGTTAGAGTCCTGGATGAAATAAGCCACGAAAGCCTAAATGATAAGGCTTTGAGCTGTGCACATATACTAGCAGGGAAGATATATTTACAGTTCGTACACGCAAGGAAAGAACTCGAACAAACACGAAACATTCGCCTCACTTCTTATCCCAAGTGATAAGGCGTGCAGTATCAAACTGTATAGAAACGGGCAATAGATATTGTGCGTATCAATACGTTTAAGAATTCCTTATCACTGGTTTTAAGCTTATAGTTACTGTAAAGGTCTCAATTGGCCCAGTGTTGTCCAAAGCGTCTCTGATCGACATTCATCATGTTTGCTTTATTCATTGACGTAGTAAAAAAAGTTTGCGTAGACTGAGTTAATGTGTGAAGAGACTGTTGAAACGATTAAAATTGGTGACCTATGCATTTTTACCGAATGTGAATGAAGGGCAGTGGCGTGTTGTGCAAGTTCAGCGTCTAAATAAGAACATTTAGTATTTTAGTAATATGGAGTCCAGTCTAAAGTTCAAAATCTACGAAACTGCGATCAAGTTGTTATTGAGAGGATGTTGATCATGTTGGCGCGAGCAAGAGGAGGCGAGCGAGGAATGGGAGACTAGAGGTCGGTGATGGCAGGCAAAAAACGTAAAATCAAAATCTACTTTCAATTTTCTTTTTCAGAACAAAAAACAAATATGCAGCAAAGCTAAAGGATGTTAGAAAGCTAAAATAACTAATGCAAAATAACTAATGTATATAATTATCAAGAAAAACATATATTTGACAAACATTTTGACATGTTAAAGATGGGCAAATTAAAAAGAAAATACCTATTCTTACAGTTATGTTTTGGGTAGTTTTACTTCTATAAACAAGATACCAATACTTTTAAGTATTAAAATTAGAATTAAGACGGAATCCATCAGGAAATTGAGTAACTTTAGCTTTCAGTGGACAAAGACCTGGTACCAGAATAATTTAAAGCATTTTGCATTCTTTTTTACACTTTTTAAGAGCTATAGATGTAATTTGTTATTTTTAATAGCCCCAATGCAGTTCTTATGGGAGCCCGAGAAAATATATTTCAAATTTCACGAAATGAAATCTTACGCCTAAAATTTTTACCTGTGTTTACACAATAGCCCTTTTCACAGTTCACTTTTCTCATTTGCATTACAATATAATTGAACGTGAATGTGAGGCAATTTCGGGCAAATAGTGCAAAATTGCCCGAAATTGCCTCACATCCACGTTCAAAGTCATTGTAATGCAAATGAGAAAAGGTAACCGTGAAAAGGGCTATTCCTGTCAAATTTGAAATTTAATCTCTCGGGCTCCCATAAGAAATTGTCTTTGGTGTTATTACAGATAACTAGTTACGTCTATAGTTCTTAAAAAGTGTAAAAAAAGAATGCGATATACTTTAAATTATTCTGTTACAAGGTTTTTGTCCACTTGTTACTCAGTTTCCTGATGGATTCTGTCTTAAAATTCAGCTTTACTTGTGTTATGTTCTGCTTGTAATAGTCTTCGATATGTATAATTTACTTTGTTTATTGCTTTACTTAAATTAATGAATTTTCCAATGTTTCCCTTCTAGCCCAAAGGAATGATGCTTCAGGTGGAATGGCAGAAAATCCTGCACTTGAAACGTAAATTAAATTAATTACGATAACTATTCTATAAGCTGATAAATATTTACTTAGTTTTAAAAAGCAACTATGACATTGAAGTCAGGCAGCCGTTGTTACAAGTTGAGACTATATGGGGCTGTCTTCCAAAATTAAAGGTCACTTTTTATGTTTCGATTCAAATTTCATGACCTAGCTAAGTTAGGCGAAGAATATTTTTAACTACTCCAGCAGAGTAACCTTAGTTGGGACAATGTGAGACGCCTTTTCCTTAGATGTGTTTCGGAAACATTTGAAAATGCAGGATGGTGGATCCCACATTGTCAATATGTCAAAAAATCACGTACTATAGACCTACCATAGGATATAGAATGGATGGGTGTATCGGCCAAAAAAACGGCGCAGGTGTGTCGGCTTCAAAAAAAAAAAAAAAAAAAAACGGTCTGGCAAGGGCAAACTATCGCCCACTTCTGCAGTTTTAATATGACATCTATTTTGCACATGCAGCAAAAAGTTAAAAAGGTTGAATGCAGTGTTGTGGTAGTTATCAATGATTGTAAAGACTTTCGTTTCTGAAAGCTGCAAATATTTAACTAATTTGTTTTTTTCCTTAAGCTTAACTTTATTGCATTTTTGTCCTACTTCAGTGGTGACTCAGACACACGATATCTTTCACTGACTTCTTCATGTTGGGAAGTTGTGTCGAAACAAATCAATCTACAAAAAGTTCTGGGAAACGGTTCATTCGGCGAAGTTTGGAAGGCTGTGGCCTGGGGATTAAAAGGAATTCCTGGAGAAACAGAAGTGGCTGTTAAGAAACTAAAACGTAAGATCCCGCTTTTCAGCTTTTATAACTTATTGCGTTCAACGTATACGCACAAGAATGTCCTCAAGTGTAGCAAACACAAGCAGAAGATGGCATACACAGCTCAGTGTCTTTAAAACTTAAATCACTTTTACATGACGAAGGTCCGTTTTCCCCTGGGCTTAATTAGTTGCGTTTACATTTGCATTGCACCAGTTTACATTTACAATTCATGCCTTCAATGTGCGATTAGAGCGCTTTTCAAATGAGTGTCGTAAAACCAAAACCAAAGTAATTACCCCAGCCAATCACAACAAACACAAATTACCCAATGAACCAATCAGAACTCGAAGCAAATACATGTAACCAGCGCCAAGCGCGGGAAAACGCGCGAGCAAGTGGCGATTGGTCTGAGTTTTACTTCTGATTGGTCGTGAAAGTGGCGCGAGATTTTTTAACCAATCACAGAGTGAAGTAAAGCAAAACCAAAGCAAAACGTGAATTGCTTTCGACACTCAATTAAAAACCGCTCTATGCTTTTGTTTATGTTTGTACTTATGCTTGTGTACACGTATGCTTTGCAGATAACAGTTCCGACACAGAAAAGGAATCACTGGCGCAAGAAATTGAACTGGGCAAATCTCTAGATGGACACAGACATCCAAATATTGTCAACTTCTTGGGATGTGTATCAACAACTGGTGAGACATTTTAACTCCTGGCGAAGACTGAGTAACGAGGAGACTTAGTGGATGTCAACCTTCACCCACTACCATTTTTTTGTCGATTTTGTCGTGGGGATTTTCGTGGCACCCAATTTGTAAAGATGCTCGTTAAACTAAAACCCCTTCATACGGCGCCTTTTTCCTGGCTTTCTGGGACCGAGCTAGAAGGTTGGCGGATTGTGCCCCGCCCCCTTAAAAAAGAAGCGAGGTGGAAAGGTAATACAACACCCCCCTACGTTTTCCAAGTGGATTTCTATCAGAATCTGCCCTTAGCACATCCCTGAGACACATTTTAACAAACGTATGGTGATGATCCGTTGCTATGGTTACTAGTTATGATGTCATATGTAGCCCGTGGTCGAACCATTTTGGAATAAAATGACGTTTTTTTCATCTTTTTTTCGGTGATAAAGCGCAAAAAGCAGCGAAGTGTATAATTATGTCACATTTTAATTTCCATCGTTTTTTTATAACTTCTAATTTTGAGTAAAATTCAGGATGGTGGCGATCCTCGTCGCCATTTTGGATGATGTCACAGGCTCCTCAGCAACACCACTACCAATTACATTCACCTCAGTTTGTACAGCACACCAAAGGCTATCTATCAAAATTAAAATTATTTCGCAATATTGCAAAGCAACAAGAAGCCCAGGGGGTCCATCAACTCCCTCCGCCCCTTCCCCCCCTGTACTGGCGATGGGTGTTGGTCCACAGTACGACCTGTTGACGATACACTACGCCAAAGCTATGTCATGATTTTCCAACGACGACCTCCTTGATCCCCCAGCTGCACTCACTATATTGGATATCTTAATCAGTCCAAAACATGGGAAAACTACAATATTACCAAAATGAATTGAAATCCAAAGCAATGAAGCACTAAAATGGTTCAGAAATCTCAAAAAAAAATACAGCAGTCACTTCTACGTAGTGGACGTTTTTCATTAAAAAGACAGAAAAAAATTTGTTCCTTTTTCTGCCAAATTATGGTTGCCATGGTAGCATCATCTAAGGATCGATCAAATAAAGGAGAAAATTTCAGATCAAACCGTGAACCAAATTGTTTCCAGACAAATTTTAGGAAGAGTCCCAAACTTTGGTGGCTTTTGTTTTTATATTGTAGAAGTTGTTAACGGTTAAAGCCGGTACAGGCACAGCTCAACACGGACAACATTACAAATGTATTCTTTATACTTTACTAGTTCCATTGATAGTGAGATTGCCTGATGACTGTCTATATACATACACCTAGCTCTGGCTTAGCTGAGGTTTGAAAGTGGAAGAAGGGAGGGGTCGGAGAGGAAGACATGACTTCTAGGTCTAATCATTAGACGTCGTCCTATACTTTTCTGTGATCCAAGATAAACTCTGACTTAGCCAAATGATAGTCGAGGGTCAAATAGACATCATAGGAAATGCGAATAAAGTGGTACGTTATCTCTTTGATGGTATTTGTATAAAAAAGGGTGGGCTACTTTAGAATTTGC
The DNA here is from genome assembly GCA_964017195.1 of Siderastrea radians. Lineage (NCBI taxonomy): Eukaryota > Metazoa > Cnidaria > Anthozoa > Scleractinia > Rhizangiidae > Siderastrea > Siderastrea radians. The sequence continues at coordinate 29,499,922 of OZ024895.1, forward strand.
CTTTAGGACGTTAACAGACCTTTTAGCAAATAAGTTTTTTTCTTTTCGTAATTGATTTCCAGCTCCTATGATGTTAATTCTGGAATATGCGCCATACGGGGATTTGCTTGGCTACTTAAGGAAAAGCCGCGGAATGGAGGACAAGTACTACAGTTGTCCAGAGAATTGTCAACAGGAAGTGACGCCATATGATCTGCTCTCTTTTGCCCAGCAGCTTGCTTCTGGCATGAGTTTCCTGGCCTCTAAAAAGGTGTGTAGTCCATGTTTATCATCAGTTCACAAAATGAATAGACCGACTAATTTAGCATCAAAGACAAGCAAAGACTAACGACGCTATAATGTCAATGACGCTATTGTCAATAACTTTGAATATGAACATTTTCTGCAAGTACACAGGGGGCACTCACATCAAATAAGTGGACATGAATAAAAGATTGAAGTTTGATTACCTTTGTTACAAGTTCGTGTCTTTGATCGGGTAAGGTGGCCATTTTGAACAATTCCGGCACGGTCATCTTTTCGAGTTCTGGGACAGAGAGACATTCGGAAACCTTTCGTAAACTCTAAGAAATAGACAAGGGATGAAACTGGAAGGAGAGCCTTTGAATATTGTTTAATTACAAAGCTAAATCTCCCTCGCAATTTCACGAAAACAGGTTTGTGGCAAGGTAAGAGTTGAACTAATTATCTGCGGGCAAATTTTGTCAGAATATTCACAAATGTTAACCTTTTGACGTCGTTTACCAGATGCTTGATTTCGTAGCATGTCTGCCACCATCAGGGGGTCACGGAAGTAACATATGCGAATACTTGAGTGACAGATTTAAGGCAGAAGTATAAAGTTCGAACGTTCTGATTGGTGCATTTGAAATCTGCAACGTTTTTCGGAGCAAAGGCACGCTCAATTCCATGTGAGGTGAGAACATTTTCAGTTGTTTCGAAGAAGAACGAAAACCTTTCAGTTTTTGAATGTACACTAACAGTTCATCGAACAAACCTGAAAAACATTAAAATATCCTGTCCCAGCGGTCAGATAACGAATTGGCCGGGGCAATCATGAGTTTTGCTTTTACAGTTTGTACTTTCTCTTCCGAATAAAGCTGTCTGGAGGGTTATATTTTTATATTTCTTGTTTATAAGTTTCATCAAAAGCGCTAATAAGTAACCATGACCTGAAACAGGGCTGTAAATATGTTGATCATGATATTTTTGCCTTTTCCCTAACGAGATCAGAATAATCGCTAGTTCCCGTTAGCCGTTTTCATAAAAGGTCGTTATTAAAATAACGAACGTCTTGTCTGGAGCCTCCTTGTAATATGACTTCCGGTAATCTTTCTGAATCTACTTCCGTGACCCCCTGATGGTGGGAGACATTCGACGAAAGCAGTCGGGGATTTTCATCCCTTGTCTATTTATTATTCTCATCGAGCGATCGAAAAACATCTGATCTTCTTTACTCGCCCCAGACCACGAAAAGATGACCGCGTCGGATTTTTCAAAATGGCCGCCATTCCCGATCAAACACACGAACAACAAAGCTAAGGTGAGCAAACTTCAATCTTTTATTCATGTCAACATATTTGATGTGAGGGCTCCCTGTGCAAGTATAAGAAGCAGCGTCCGCTCAAATTTACATATTGTGAGTTGTCTTGACAACGGCGTCATGATGACTCCGAAACCTCGGTTTTTATCGTTAGTTTTTGCCTGTCTTTGCTTTTCTAAATCGTTATTAATTTAGGAACATTTTGGATAGCCAAGACACTGAATACATGAATGGCCAAAACGTTAGCCAAAGATCACCTTCTAACGCATTGAAGCTATCTGGCAAAGATGGAAATGGGTTCCAAGGTTTTTAGACGTTTTTCCATCGTGTTTCAGATAAATTAATCAGCTTTGTTTGAAAAGGTCTTCTCTTTTGGTTGCATGGATGGTCTAGAGGCACAGATTTCTGATCTGATCTGGGCACTTACATATAAATATAGCAAATTTTGGACTAGAAAACTATCAAATGTATAAGACCTTGCCCTTTTAGTTTATAAATGTCCATGAAGAATGAACATCACTAACTACAGGAACGTGTTGTTTGAAAGCTTTTGTCGTGACTTTCAAAATGAACAACCCAAAAACAAAAAAATCGCGATGTATTCAAGTAGGAAAAATAATAAAAGTAGTGTTCACCTATTTAAGTGCATTGATTTTAGGTAAAAAGTTGATATCTTTGGTTAATAAACAAAACTGCTCTGGTCCATGTAGGTCTATTTTCTAGTGAAATTTTCCTTTCTTTGAAACGACGCCAAGTTCGATGCCATTTATACAGATAAAGAATATTTAATATGTCAAGGGTTTTGTAGTGCACATCGCTTCAAGAAGAGGCTTTAGTTAACTAGGAAATGACAACAGAGTAGTAACATATTCCAAGTACCTACAATACACATGAATACACATAACAATGAGATATGGAAGGGTGAAAATGGGTGCTGTCCACGAGTGTGGACAGCGGTATATTCATGTGCATGAAGGTCTAGCACCGCGTCATGCCACTGGGGGTAGGCGGGCGGGTTCGTTCCTACTACCAGTGATGTCGTAGGAGAAATGTGCACAATAGAAGAAAACATGATAATATATACAGCGTAGAGAATTGTGGGATATATATTGTTATGTTAATATTCATTTATTATTTCCGGTACTTGAAATAGGTCGCAGTAGAGCGGTGGCGCCAGCCAACGTGTCCCATAACATCCTGCAGTCCCGCGCCCGCAAGGGCGAGGGTGATAGCGCAACCCGATCTAAAACCGTGAAGTGTTGCTGCTTGTGCAAGGTTTCCTTCGTCAAGGTAGACTCTGAAGCGAGAATCTGCCGCCGAGGATGAAAAAGGTCTATCAACAATCTCCCCATCTGGGGTAATAGGGCGGAATAAAAAACCGCTTGTAATGTCAATACCTATACCCTTTGCAAAGGTTACGTAAAGGTCAATTGCTTTAACAGGGCATATATCGGCATTCTGGTTGCGACGAATGGCAAAAAGGTTCGAAGAACCATCACGTAGAGTCTTCCCCCAAACATGGTTGAATAGTAAACCGCTATTATCCGGGAAGCGGAGAATTTCGGGTGTCTTAACCTGACTGAGATCGCCGGGTCTATCTCCACTGAAAAAGAGTGTTTTGAAAAAGGCCTGGTCTCTTAATAAAACAAACATGTCAATCGGAGTTAAATCCTCTGACCGCAATTTACGATCGATGAGGTGACTTAACTGTAAAAGATCATTAACGAAAAAAGGAGTGGCTTGTTTGGGTGTTGCTTGAGCTTGCAACTGTTCTGCGGTAACACACTTAAGGTATTGTTTTAGTGAAAGATCGGTAGCCGGATTCCCCAGCATAAGTCTTGGGTCCCATTCTCCTCTCCTGCCGACTTCATTAAAAATTGTACACAACTTTCCAATCAAGGAGTCCACGGTGCCAAAAGCCAGACGCGTTGGACATGGACAGGGAAAGGAACCTTTGCGTGCGTAGAATTGACAACCGGCGTAATGAACTTTTGTCTTCCCCTTTTGATCTTTCCATACCAAAAAACGACATAGCTCGCGAGGAGTAACAGTGGAAATATCCTTTGGGAAAGGAAGGGAGGCTAAGAAGAACTCCAATTCCTTTTGAAGGGACTACTTTTGCTTTGAGTAGGACGTGTTAGCAGATAGGCTCGCGATTTGTGAAAGGCGGTTATCAAGAGCAGAGACGTCCAGAGTAACGTCAGTCCTTTGGGTATGGCCAACGGTTAGGATTTTCCTCTTGTAACCACAATTCTGACAGTAACGGAAAGTGGCGTCATTGGCATATTCACAGCGAGGACAAGAGACTGACTGGCAAAAAAGTTTAGGGGCCGTTGGCAAAGGCTGAAGGGAAAACGAAGAAGGAAAACAAAAAATAAATGAACAAAATTTATTGTCACTTCGATCATTACAAAGTTAAGAAAAAAGTTACCAAACATTCTATAGAACAAATACAATCTATAATTGACTATCAAAACAAAAAACTGTTCTAGCGGATGTACAGATCATTTTGATAAGTATATGTTCGCAAACAACAAATATATAACAAAAGGCGCAACAAATGTCTTAAATTCTGAAAGCCCAGAGGTCCCATGGCAGTTTAAACGAGTCTGAGAAACCATGTGGAGAAGGCGTAAGAAGCGCGCCTTGTTCCCCTTTGCAAGAAAGCTTAAGAGAAGCGAAAGCCGAGTGAAATAGAATTGGCCACCAGTATCGTCTAGGGTGAACATCGGGGACAACAATAGTGCATCGCAAATGATTAGCCCGCAGATGATTAAAAACTTGCCCAATCAAAAGTATAGGAGGAAAAATATACGGGTTACTTAAGATGGAACTACGATCCGGGTGGTCAAAATTTTGCGCAAAGAAATCCACGCCAGAGGAACAGGGGGTAGGATACGGTGTAAAATGAGGCAAGGAAACCCCATTGAGATCACTTTGAGAGTTTGAGTCCAAAGGCATAAGATCGACAGAATGACCATGTAAACCGCCAAAAGAAGGGTGTGATTGAAGGCGCTGCCACAAATGAAAAGCTAACTTACTGTCAGCAGGAGAAAAACGACGTGAAGGCTGATCAGCAGGATTAACACTCGAGGGGATATGGATAACTGAAAGGTGCACATTAAGGTCTAGGACCACTTCCGCTAACCGCTTTAGCGCGTCAGAAAAAAGGCTCGATCGGGCAGCTTGAGACTGCCAGGCCTGAACAAGGGATAGGTTGTCCACATAAGCATCAACCCTAGCGTCACGAAGATCATCACGAAAAGAAAGAAGAGTGTTGGTAAGGGCCTTGGTTTCTTTAGTGGCAATATCTAACACTGCTGTAGAAGGCGTCCAATAGTCGGAAACACTGACACGACTTTTCCGGGGAAAAAGTCCTCCCCAAGCAAAAGAGGACGCGTCCGAATAAACAACGAACTGGAGGTGTCGCTCGTCGCGCCACTTTCCAATTCTAGCGACAACTGAAGGATCTGCCCAATGCTGCACTTCAGCTCTGAGCGGAGGCGAGATGCGAATAGGCTTAGAGGATTTTGAACCCTTGCTAATAGCGAGGTTCATCTCATTGGTATAAAGGCGAGAATCCTGTACTGCAAGGCGAAAAGAAATACATTTACCCGCGAGACGCTGAAGGGTGACAGTCGAAACGCAACTCCCACAGAGAATTGAGTTTACCAAAGCAAGAAAACTGGTTTGCTTATCGGGAGGTAAGTAAAAAGCTTCTAGGTCAGAATCAGAGATAAAACCGAGGTATTTTATTCTTTTTTGCGGGGTGAAAACACACTTTTTTAGTCCAAGGGTGTACCCAAGAGAAGTGAGGGTATATGCAGCAAGGAAAACCGCAGCCTTGGAAGCTTCAAGACGTGTTTCGTCAGAAGGGGTAGCTAAAGTACTCGCCGAAGGGTAGGAGGTTTTGGATTGCAACTCACCATTGTGCCTATCGTCAATATACAAAGAACATGGTACTCCTATTGAACGCAAAAAATGCGATACTAGGAGACCTGTAGAATGATAAACATAGGCAGAGATTTTCCAACCAAAAGGAATGGTGTTGGAAACAAAATACCATCCTCTCCACCTAATGCCAAAGAAAGTACGACTAGACACATCCAAAAGAATATGATCATAGCCAGATTTATCGTCCAGCGTTGTCTGGTAACATCCTTTTGTGAGGTATCTGGGTAATTGCGATAAGTTGTCCAAACGAAAAGGGCGGTCAACCATCCAAAGGTTCAGAAAGCGGTTATCGTGACAAAGGCGAGGTTTTGTCGGTTCAACAGTCAAAGGCATGACGAGATGTGGAGGGTCCACCTCACCAACCCTCCCTAAGACTGATATAGCGTCACTACACACCCTTTCAAGCAACGTGTTGACAATAAAATCAACAAAATTATTACAAGATTTGTTATTATCAAATTCAATACGGGGGGGAATAACAGAGTCATAAGCGCGTCCCTTAAAATGTCCTTTGAACGGCCGAAAAAACTTGAAGAGAGAGACTTTATTCTTAATCCAGTCAAGGACTTCATCCGCGCGGTCATAGGTACTGAGATTCGCAATTTTCTCCCAGACTTCGCTGTGAAGGTGAAGCTGACCAGCAATGAAAACATCAGGGTTGCGGAAACGGAGGGTCGTAATGTCAGGGACAATCTTCCCGGAACAAATACTTTGAACAAAGCCAAAATCGAAACAAGGGGCTGTCATTTCCACCTCAGACTCTAGTGGCCACATATCCATGGTTACCCACTCATTGACTCTAGACTTGAAGACAGCAACACAGGGAGTGGGATCAAATGTACTGTGCTCGGCACGAGGCGTGAGCGGTTTTGCTTGATTCTACAGGGCAAAACAGAAAAATGCTGGAATTAAAAACCCAAGTAGAAAGAAAAAGGCGAAAATGTAAAGTAAAAAACAAAATAGTGGCCACCAGAGGAGGAGGAATGACAGCTTGACCCAGATAAACCGGGAGGAGAGTTGTACCCCTGTTTCAAGCGACAATCCAACTCAACTGGTAACAAAAGGAAAGGGAAACGAAAAAAGCCGCAAACAAGAAAAACAAAAGAAGGGAGAACAAACGCTAACAAAAACTAAACAACAACAAAAAAACACTTTATTATAACTCGATTCAGCATGAGTTGACAACATTTAATAGAAATTATGGCTTATTTTGAGGATGAGCAGATTTTGCATTTTGAAAGGCAATGCAATTTCTTAACAAATGCTGACTAGAACCACAAAAATAGCACAAGCTTGAGCGGACACGATGGGCGGGGTAAGGTGCCTGACTGCGTCTGGTCTCATTGAAGCCCCCACTACGACGAGAAGTGCCTGGGTTACCAAACTGACTGGTGTTAAATGGCCTCCATACTTGAGGGGGGGAAGACTTATGATCAGGCTGCATATGCTTCAAAAGCTTGTTTGTCTTCTCAAGGACTTTACTCTTGACTGGATCGCCAACCAGAGCAACCAACAAGTCTCTCAAAGACTTCTGTGGTAAATTCTTAGCATGTTTCTGGATCTCATCGAGGACACACTCATACTCTCTTGCTTTGTCATGATTATAGACCTTTGCGACTTTAACAAGCGCCTCTAGGTCAAGTATGGCGTCTTCAGGATCAAAGCGTGTCTTCTCAATTGTCCTGTGGAGGGTCTTAAGGGTTAGGGCCACTGGATTTCGCACTCGAGTGGCATACATCTCAAAAACAGACGTAAGAGCAAAAATAAGCTAAAACCAGTAAATGAAACGGGAAGAAAGGAAAACGGTTGTTTTACCTCAAGCGGAGGATCAGGGACTGCATGAGGTCCAGCAACTTCAGCAATTTCAGCAACTTCTGGTTCGGCCACGTGTGCAGGACCCGGAGCAGGAACGGCAACCGCCGGTTGAGGACCTTGAGGAACAGGCAATTCTGCTTGGGCGTTTGCTAAAATATCTTGAGCTCTAACTTGCAAAGGCCGTTGGATTTGCGGCGGTTGGGCCATGACGCGGTGCCAACAGAGTAATGACTTCGTTCCTACTTCCAGTGATGTCGTAGGAGAAATGTGCACAATAGAAGAAAACATGATAATATATACAGCGTAGAGAATTGTGGGATATATATTGTTATGTTAATATTCATTTATTATTTCCGGTACTTGAAATAAGCTTAGAGATTAAGCTAAGACGCTGTGTGTGATTTCAATAAACTAGTTTTCCTTTCATGTAAGATCCTTCACCGAGATCTGGCCGCCCGCAATGTGCTTGTGGGAATGGGTGGAATATGTAAAATCACAGACTTCGGACTGGCGCTCATCAGAGATAAATATCAGTACCTTTACTGCACTGCGATAAGAAAGGTAAGATTTAATGATAATACTTAGATCCGGCTAAAACAGAAAAAATTGGCGTATTAAAGTCTATATAGGTTTGACTAATATAACATCTATAAAATGGAAAAAACTGTAACTACATAAACTTCAATGTTGCACTGTTCGGGTAATCATATACAAGCTAATATTGTGATGGGTAAGAGAACTGCAATTGTGCCAACAATATATAGAGGATATTACACGGCGGCGCGAAGATATGAATTATAATTTCGAGTGGTAAAATATTGTTTTTTTTTACCACGAGAAAATAAAATTCATATCTTCAAGCCACCGTGTAATTTTCTTTTTATTTAGACAAGAGTAGTTTTGCACAAACAACAGTGTGAAAAGCAGGAAATGACGTCATCGATATCCTCACTAGTGAGGATATGGAAAATATGCCACTCAAGTCCCGGATGTAGTTTCATATGAACTTTACGAGTGGTCTATTTTCCACTAAAACACTCTTGTCTATATGAGAAAAAGCTTATGAGATGTTTGCAAGGAAAAGAGAAGCTGGTAGTAGTTGTGATGAAGTACACTCGCGTATACGTTTGTCGCACAGAATGTAAAACATCTCTAAATCGTTATAGGTGAATTGACATAAAAGAACTTCAGGTTGGTAATTTAACACCTTGTCCTTTAATAAAATAAATTATTTACTTGTTGTTGAAACAGGGCCGGCTGCCAATCAAATGGACTGCTCCTGAGCATCTGTTTAATGATGCACAAGATAAAGACGTGAGAGTATCGGAGAAAAGTGATGTGTAAGTATCGCTTTGAAAGACAACGTTATGCATGTTAGTACGTTAGTTATTTAGTTAGTTAGTTTCAACTCTGGAGTCTCTGTGTATCCATGTGGTATTCACATTGGCTTAAGGGACGTGAAGGCTATGGGGTTTAACTCTATTTTGCCGGGGCTTTTTTTGAGTTTCTGAGGCTGGGGGTGGGCACCCCCCCCTCCCCCCATGGTATTAACACTCTTCAGATGAAACTTGGCACTTAGCACTTCATCAGCTTAACAGATTGGGATTATGACGTATAATTTATGACTTGTTATGACGTCACAATGGCATCACAAACCAGCCATTTTGAATTTTTAGGCCGCCATCTTGAATCCCGAGCCGGCAGCCATACAGTTGACAATGACGACACCGAAAAATAAGTGAATGAAACATACTAAATCAAAACAAGCACAAGAAAGTGAAAGATTATCTTCTTCTTACAAACGAAGGGGAAAAAACCTTTAAAAAAAGACTCAGAGACGGTTGCTATGGAAACGTCAATCATCATCAATCATCAAAAGTTTCTCTCGTAAATTTTGGAAAAAGTCGCGAGATTTGGTGATTGTTCGTCTGACCATTTAAAAGTTATAATTCGTTAAAGTCAGCACGGGCACAGTGTACCCCCCCCCCTCCAGGATAAATAGGGTTAAGGGATGCATGCTAGAAAAATGAATATGGGGATAAGAAAATAAATATTAAAATGATCACAAGAATACGTGACAAAACAGTTATAAGCGATTTAACTTTAAGGATAAAAAAAGCGCAGAATTCATTTGCACCTATTTATCAAAAGCAGTACCTGTGTATCATCTTCAGTATATTTTCAGTATTTGAATGTCTTCAGTATAACTGTGTTTTTTGTTGAATGTTCCATTATACCAATAGATGGTCTTATGGAGTCGTTCTGTACGAGATCTTCACCTTAGGTAAGTGCAGACGTACAGTTTAGCACTAAGACAGTAAAATTGTAAAACCTGTTACAATTGTTTAATGCAGCGGCTGTTTAATTTTTGCTAGGATAATGGCAAGTTGATTATATGAACTAAATCAATCTTTTTTTTCTCACGACTAACGCTATCGTCAATGTGTGTTAGAAAATTCAATTAACTCGAGAAGACCGTTATGAGAAAATGTGCCTTTTGGATGGTGTACTGCCGGTACTGATCAGCCATAACATACGCGAAAAGGCCCATCAGCCTGCTGAAGAGTTTTACGCTGGTGGCAAACTGAGCGAGGCTTACAGAAACTTCTGATCGAGAGGACTTTTTGGCCAAAGTTTATAAATGAAGTGAATCATCCCTTGACATGCTGACATTCAGTAAAATGTTCTTGGCTGACAAATCTGCAATTATAATGCCCGATTCAGCTCCTGACACTTCGTTGACCATTATTTGTGTTTCTTATCCCAACCCAAGCCTTAAAGTATTGTTATCTCTCCTTATAGGGGGTGTGCCTTACCCCGGGTGGAATGAATGGAAAGTAGTGTATGAATTAAAGGTGAATAAATACCGCATGAGCCAACCGGAGCACGTCAGTGGCGAACTGTAAGTAAATATAAATATCAGTTATCAAACTTGTTGGCGTCGGATGAATAAAATATTTTACTCCGTAGAATTAAAAAAATCTAAGCGGTCACTGACTTACCTTCCCTCACCAAAAAAAACAGCAAACAAATAGCAAATGGACTATGCATAGAATTCTCTTACGCTGAATGACACCATGGCCATCGACTTCAAATAGGGGCTCTTATAGGCGTGCCGACCTTTGCAATTTTGGCAGGAGGAGGAGGATGGGGAGGAGGAGGAGGAGGAGAAGGGGGAGGATGAGGAGGAGGAGGAGGAGAACGAGGAGTAGGTGGGGGGGAGAAAGAGGTAAAGGTGGATTTGAGGAAGAAGATGAGGTGAAAAAGAGGAGTAGGTGAAAAATGAGTAGCAGGTGGATTAGGAGGTGGGAGGTTTGTTTTGTAACCATTATTTTTTTTAAGTTTCCATTGTTTATTACATATTATATTTTTATATTTCATTATTATTGATATTTTAATATCAAAAATATCAGGAATTTTAAAAGGTCTGGATAATAGCAGTTTGTAAAACTCAAGAACGTGGTGTTGTTCTTTATATCTATATTTTTCCTGTTTCGATCTTGGACACCTTCTTTAGCGTTAAAGCTTTATGTACTGAAGATGCAAAATGCACTACAAAACACTACACTTACAATGTGAACCTTGTAAATTGTTATTAACAGTTACCAAATAATGCTGAACTGCTGGAATGAGGATCCCAACAATCGTCCAACATTTGACCGTCTTCACGAACAGACAACAGAATTCCTTCAGGGCGAGGTACAATAACAGTAACTGTCCCTTTGACACACTTTAAGAAAGTTTGGTGGGAAGCAGCTTACCTTCCTACCTTCCTATAGTTGCGATTGTAAACAACATCATTCCTCTTGCACCACGGGGGGGGGGGGGGGGGTGCTTGAACTTGCCCGTCCGAGCTTCTGTAAATTGACCTTTTTAACCTTTTACACACCTTACAAGATTAATTTGAAAATATAAACACGTACTCTTGGTGTGCTACAGAAGAGCCGGGGAGGATCACGTATCGCCTCTGGTCTGAGGACTAAGTGTGACGTATCCCAGGCTGCTACGTAAGGGCTAAAAAGTAAAAACTAACATTGACGTATCATAATATCTGTCGTTTATTTGTTTCAGCACTATGTTGATCTCGATATGTCCAAGTACGAGCCAAGCTTGTACACAAATGTGGAGGAAATTGCTGCTTCTATTAGCCAGCCTGCATCCGTAGCCCTTGAAAACACACAACTTGGGAATACTTCAAAGGATCTCACGGATGCTCCAAACGAAGACAGCCGGCTGTAGCACTGTCTATAAACGTTTATTTTAACTTTTTAGGTTGTAGTAACTATGACAGAAATGTCACTTATACGGAAGGCTAAAGGCGATATAGGTGGGTTCATACTAGCGGAATAAGGAGACCTTAAGTATGGCCGGAGCTCAAGTACACTTGAGATCTTGCATGTTACTTAACATGATAAGCGTTCACATTAGAATTCAAAGTATGCTTTCAAGGTAATCGGGCTGTCAATCAAGTTAAGCAGCAAATTTTCCACTTGTATTCATGCGACCTCGAAACCTTCAAATTGCTTGCCTTTTATCACGGCTCACAATTATTTTACTGCAATGTCAGAGAACTTTGCTTTTCTAACTTTATCACTTTCACGTTATGGAGGAAGAATTTAGAATTAGGCGGAGAAACAGGCAAATGTTGTTGCTGATGATTATGACCCATATGAATGAACAAAACGCTCAACGGAGACGAAGAGCTTGGGTTTGGCCTCGTCCACAGAACTGGCTTCGATACTTAATAGCAAGTCCAGGGCTTAATTTTATTTGAAAGGAACATTTCAGAGTCAGCCGAGAAACATTTGAATACTTATGTGACCTTGTAAGAGTAAACTTACAAAAACAGCACACGAGAGCGTGTTTGATTGACGTCGGTTTCCGGAATGTGTTTTGATAGAGCATAAGTAGGCTCGTAAGGATGGTCTGAACCAGACTTGAGAGTATACTTCGGCTCCTTTGAAGGAAGTGTGTTACCATGACCACAAAGTAGGCTACTTGAGCTGAAATTAAACCCGTTCACATCTGAAGTACAGCTCAAGTGTACTTAAGGTCTACTTACTACCCTAGTATGAACCCAGCTATTTTAACGGCTGTATCCAGAGAGGGTGAGGGAAACGAGTTTTCATATCAAGTGACCGGTGTATTCGTGGGAACTACACGTTCAACGGAACCCTCTAACTCCCAAGGAGGCATATTAGTTCTAATAAATAGCTACTTCGACGTCCTGTCCTAAAAGGCGCAAAGATAATTGTTTTGCTGATCATTGTAGAGATCGACACGCTAAGCGGTAGCTGTAGTCAGTATGGCTCTTTGTTCGACAGAACAAAAAACATTTTTCTCAGGCCACTTAAGACATGGCTAGAGCTTAATGTCCCTAACCCTTTGAACGAACAGTGGATTTAGAAGGATATGGAAGCAGAACAATTCAATGCCCTACGAACAGAATATAGAAAGATGTTGAAGCAGGAACATTCAGATTGTAACATGTTTTGTTTCTAACATGGTGAACCAACAACTTGCGAGCCCTTAGTAATTTGGTCTACGGCCCGCGGTCTGAATTCTAAACATGTCGGAAGCCGAAACAAGAACCGTACTTGGGCGAGGAGAACAAGAGATATAGAAAATACGGAAATTTACAAGGATTCTTTTTGTACAAAGGTGTATTGGAGTTAGCAAGGCGAGTTGTGTCCAGTATGATCGAATACGATTCCTCTGAACCCTGTGATTTTTAACAGTTGCGAAGTTCAGAGTTTTTGGCCAAATTTCTGCAAAGTTATTACTTCAGTAGGGAGATTTTATACAAAGTAAGCTCAAATCATGCTTCATGTGGCCAGGTTGCGGAAACTAGAGCCGAAGATAAATCTTTCCACTAATGTTAAGTGAACATTCCAAACTTTTACGATTATTACCAGATAATGACAGAAAGTTTCCGTTTCATATATTGAATAAACGTCGACAGGTATTTTCTTCGAGTCCATTAAAGTGCACCTAACCCCAAAATATTTTTCCGCTAATATAAAACTTTGCACCTATTTAAAAAACATTTAGCTGTTATTTGCAGTTTTTGACTTTTTTTATGGGCTTCTAAACTTACGCAAAACTAAGCACCATTTGTTGCACTTGTTGGGTCTATTCCTGATTTGACGTCACAAACTGCTTTGTATGCATGTTTACAAAAAGTTAAAGAGATGCAAATCAGTTTGTGATGTCAAATCAGGAATAGACCCATGCTCCTCACTAGCTTGGTCGTGTAACAGATGATGGCCAGATTTCGTAACTTTTACAGCCTACAAAAAGTCAAGACTGAGGGGGAGTTCATAAAAAAAGGCGCGATGATTTTCAAAAAGGTGCAAAGATTTATCTTGGCGAAAAAAATAGTTTGGGTTAGGTGCACTTTAAAGGGGCTACGTCACGAGGAATTTGCTGTTTTAGGTCAATTCTGTGCTAAGATCATTACCTAGTGCCTTCACTCATACACAAAGTGCTCCTTTAATACTATGAAGAAGATATCAAATGAGTTTTATCAGCGACAGCTCACCATAATAATTTTTTTGGTGGTTTTTAAGAACATAGCATCAAAACTTGAAAAAATTGGCCCAATTTTTTCAAGTTTCAATCCATTTCCATCCTTGCCATCAGTAGCAACACTGGTGACAGGAAACAGTTTCAGTGGCGTAAGATAGTCTTTAATAACAAAGCTACACCATCATTTTTGGAATTCAGTTGATGCGAAGACACCTTTAGCTTTTTAAAACGATACTAAAATAGCGTGACATAGTCCCTTTAAGTATAAATTATGTAAATGGTCTTTACAACTAGTCAGAACTCACGTTATGCCCCTTATTTCTTTCTTAAAAATTACATCTATAATGTTTACGATGCCATCACTATTATTAGTTTTATTGATCAAGTTTCGTGAATCCTCACTTTTAGATAGCAAAAAAACTAGAGCTCTAATTACAAGCTTTTTTCGTATATTGTATGCATATGTCACAGAAAGAGAGCAATATGCAACATAGCGAAGTAGATGGACTATTCTGATTAAATATTGTTGAATATTTTAATTGTTTTTGTTTGTTCAGATAAAAAGTTAGGAAAGGAACGTAGTTGTCCACCTTTGCTGGAAAACAACTCACTCTGTAGAATTATCGTGTGCATTCTCATCATCATAGCTCTGCTCTTTTTTTTTTTTTTCACTTGTAGCTATTGGGTATGATGGGACGGTACTACATCTCTTCTTTTGAGATTTTTGGTTTGTGTTTTTCTTGTTGCTGTTGTTGTTTCTGTCGATAAGGTAACTGCGTTGTACTGTTTTTTGTATATATTGAGCTTAGAAGAAAAAAAACTGTCAGTAATAAATGTACTTTGGGAGCCTTATAAAGGACATATACCTAGTTGTGAGTTTTCAAACGATATGTTGTTGTCCTATATATTTATTGTCCTATACATTTCTACAACGCAGTCGATTTTTTTAAAATTTTCTTGGCTTTCCTTCTCTTTTTTGATACTATCACAGCTAAGGGTCAACATTTCTTTTAAAGCGTAAACTTTAATCTAGAAATTCATGTGAGACTACTTTTAGACTACGTTGAAATTCAAGGGATTCAAATTCTTTCTTCACGTGGCGCCCTTTTCTCAGCGACACTGCATCTGCCGCATTACAATATTCGAAACTAGAAGCTTCTACGGTGATAGTGTTCCCTTTCTCAACTCCAAATCTACAATTATTTTCCTCCCACTGCACTGTCTCTCATTTAAGGATGCTTGCAATATCTACCCCGGGTTCCGGCAATTTTGCATGTGTATAAATGGAACGTCTTTTATTGCAGTCCGTGTTTATGACACTTAAGTCTACCGATGCGACGAATCTGTTGCACGCTTAGTTAAGATGATTACACAGCCAAGAGGTCGTGATAAGCTGCAATTTCCAAAGTAACAGACCCCGGCATTCTCTCGCTATGTTGCCGTCTCCTTCCCATCAATTGATGTTGCAGAACTACAGTCCTGTTGTTTATATCGACGGACATTTTGGCCTGGCCCAGGAAAGAGTCACAAAAGACATTGCTGTCCCATATCTAAAATGCAAATAACAAATAAATAAAACTTGTTACTCAATAAAGTCGAGTAACACGAGTGACCAGAAAGGGCGTTAATTTTTACATCCACGTCAAGATTTTGGCAAATTAATGCGTTTACCAGGAAAACATGCATGTGAGTGTTCACACAATTCACACCTTCGTTGGATTCAAACCAGTTCAATTCTTATTTCCTTCTCAGTCGATCTCTTTTTAACGTATAAAACTTGATATACTGACATAACATGGACATAAGCCGTTTTTCTAGTCATTATTTTTTTCAAAGTCTAAACGCAAATTTCATTTATCGGCAAAACAGTAAAACTGCAGCGGTTGCTTCTAACAAAATAACCATAAATTAACCGTTAAAAAGCTTATGGTTATCTAACTCAACGCAAAACGCAAATGGCCGCCATATTATTGACAGAAAAGGCGTTAAAAGAAAATTCTGAGCCCGCACAGGGGTTATCCTCCTGGAAGTCAAATGTTCATAGCTTTGAAATTATCCACATGCAATCCAACAAAAATTGAGTGTTTCATTACCTGTACAACCAAGTGGGTTTCCTTAGGCCTTCTGACGAAAAACAAGGCTCCAGCGTTCCATTCTGGATTAGCAGTATCACTGAAGGTTGGAGTCCTGACCGTCTTACCTTCACACTTGATCAGGGCGTAGGGATCAAGACCTGAATAATGCATGAACAACTATAATAATAGTAAATAAAGTATTATAGGTCTACTAAATAAATAGGTGAACGGATAGAAACGGACGAACAAACGAGCGAACGAATGAAAAATGAATGAATGAACCAACGAAAGAACAAGCGAACGAGCGAACGGATGGATGGACGGACAGACGGATGGATGCATGGATAGATGGTTGGACGGACGGATGGATGGATGGATAGATGGATGGATGGAAAAAATAAAGACAAAAAAACAAACAAACAAACAAAACGAAAACTTTCAGTAGCAATCACCGTATCGAAAGATCTGTCTTCATGACAAGATAACCACTTACTCAGTAACGCATATCTTTTTTCAAGACCAGCTGCAGACTTGACTAGTACTGAGAGGACACATACAGGAGTGCGAAATCGAGGAATACAGCAACAGATCTTACTACCAGTGGGATGATCCTTCTCCAAGACCCTTGGTTTGGCAAGGAAAAAAAGAGGAAGAAAACAAATAGAATTTTGATTTTTCATTTGGCCATTTATGGTCATTTTGCAGCGTACAAAAGAGTACCATAGCAATACAAACCTATTCAGACAGCAGCAGCAACAACGACAACAAACATTATTTAGACTCGAAGACCGGAAAAGGAGTTCACGTGGTCTTTAATATTGGCTCATAGCGTTTTAATATCTACTCTAAAGCACAGAACTTGGCGACCTAACCCGGAATTTCTCTCGGAACAGTTTTGTAAGAGATATCACTATTTATGGTATTTTCTGTTTCCATGGCAACCACGAAATTTTTTACAACTTTATAATTTTGCCTTTTTTGATGAGAATTTTTATTTTTTTGCACTACGTTTCCCAGTGTTAGATCATTTTAGTGTTCTTTTTCGTGTCAAGTATTGCGGCTTTATGAAGTTTTATAAAAATCAAGTAATCCAAGATGCCGCTCTCTTTAAACCCTTCGTCAGGTGACGTCATCACTTTACGATAGAGATAGCAAACGAGATATTGTTAGGCTTACTATAAACCATAAAGCTTCGTTTAATATGAAAACAACAACGTAAAAGTGAAACGAAAACGGCTGATTGAGGCACTTATCATAAGTAGACTTATTCTCGTTCTTTCGTGCACTTGTTAATGTGCTATGTGTGAATGCCACCGCAGTGTCAATGTTGTCTGTGGGGTTTCTAAACTGTCAGTTTCCCGACATTTTTTTTTTCTGCAGTGCATCATATGAATATTGTTCTGGTCGGAAGATACAGAACCACCTTGAAAAAAAATTGCGAAAATCGGTCAAGGCTCCTTGAAGCTCTAAAAACCTCCTGCGGACTTTCTGTAATTGTAAGGTAGTTAACGCTCTTTTAAGTACTTACATTGCATCAGACGATTTTTCAGTGAATATTCTCATCATGAATTTTCCTGGCTCGTGTGGATCGTAGGTTGATGGTACTACCACATATCGCCCCTCCTTCATCTGATACCTGTTCACCACTTCTCGCATGTTTATAAAGATGGAATCACCTGCTTTTTCAAACATCGAGTGTATGCGGTACTTGCGATTCTCCTCTACCTGAAGGAAAAAGAGTCATCTTAAAAACAATAACAATACTAATGAATTCATCTTCAAAGAGAAGATGGTGCAATTGTGCTTGGACTTTGGCTACCATTGACCTGTGTGGAGAATGTCTTTATATGTGGAAGTTTCAAGCATGCACATGCTTAAATATATTCAGGTATAGTAAACCTCGTATTTCTTTTTTCAAAATTTTGTATTTTGGCTCACACAGAAAAAGGAAAAAAGAACATTAATACCGCTGGGAAGTTCACCTATAAATTAGCAGATCCTGCGAAACTCAGAAGTGTTGCATCTTGCGTAGAAGCGAAGATAAATGACAGCCAACTTGCAAGTTATCTCTGCTGGCATACAAGGTCCTCAAAACTTACTCGCCTTTATTATCTCACTTAGATAAGAAATAAAGCTCAAATTCACGGGTTCACGGGTTCACGGGTTTTCTTGATTTCAAGGTGCCTTTTCAAGTGGCGTTGATATTTTTTTCTCTCTGAAGCGAAATATAAAATTTGAAAAAAAAATTACGAGTTGGTCCTCTTGAAACTGCCACCACATAGACGAACCTGTTGGACAATCCAGATTTAAATGTATAACGCCGATATGGGAAGCAAATTTGTACAAGGGTGGACAACAATTGCACCGTTCGGTATAACCATTGCTAGGAACGGATGAAACGATTCTCTGTTATTTCTTCCTTCTCCATTTATAAATTTAGTTTTGGGCTTAATACCTAATAACGTTTAATAATTATTAGTTGACATTTCTTTCACGGAAGTCAGATTTTAAAACATTTCCCAGATGTACCATTAGATCTGAGTTTATTTTTGTGAGTTACCTTCATGATGTAGTAGCCAATACTTAGATTTTTTCCGCCTTCGTCTCTGTCGATTCGGGTATCTTCTTGCATCAATGCTATCAATACCTCTCCCGCGTCTTCATCTTTGATGCTGAATGCGTACTGATCATTGACAATGAATTTTGAAAAAAAAATGTAAGACGGTCAATCTGTAAGTAATTAATCAACAACAAGTGAATGGGCGCAGTGCGTAGTAGATTTTCTTAATTCATGAAGCCATAAAGAAGTGCTCTAAGGTCATGTGCTCTGAAATAAAATTGACAAAAATTTGGGTGTACTAGAAAATAGATCCCGTCTTAGGTCATTTCCCTGCCGTCAATACTTTTAAACTAAAGAACAAGGCTTTGTTCCAGGGTACAAAATAATAATAACGACAACAAAAGCAGAGAAAGAGGGACTCTGTAGTTTACGTGGGTGTTAAACACCTCTCTTCATTCCTAAGTTTCCGTCATAATCACTTTTATTTTTCCTTTTTAAATGGAAAATTTTCCATTAGAGTGTGCCAAGTTCGAGAGACAATGCCTAGTATAGAAGGGTTGCCATTTTCCTATTTTTGAGCCACTGTACCAAAGCACAGCAAAGGCAATACAGTTAGCGGTCGAAAAAAAGAAAAAACAAAACAAAAAGAAAAACAAAATAAAACCAAACCAAATCAAACTTAACTTCCTAAAATGTGTCTCGGCAAACATGTCTCGTCGTAGTTCCTGAGGGGAGGCTGATTCTGCCGCCCCTCCCCCTCTTTCTTCTATGCCACTAAGGCATTGGAGCCATTTCAATGAAAAAAAGCTTAGAAGGTCTATAGTACAACCAAAATTTCTTCCTTTAAATTCCTCTGAAACAAGATTAAAGTGTTATGTGACATGCCAATCATGTCGTGATTTCCAAACAGACATCACCTTAGATTCTCGATTTCTCCAAAATCTTAGAAAGCCGTCAAAATAAACTCAAATGCATTTAAAGCCAATAAAGAAAGGCTAACATGGATGAAGACGTAAGGGAAAAACTGAGTAGGAGGAAGAACTTTTCATAAAAAAAACATGCTCTTCAGAGCCTGGTTGCTATAGAAACATCAAATTCCCTGAACAAAGATATATCATACCATATTATTCTAGCAGTTCAAAAAGTTTGGCGGCTTTTTTTTAATTTTAGAAAGGTATTTATGAACAGCACAAAAAAAGTCTTCCCTCCCCAAGTGTTAAAAACCTGGCTAAATTTAGCTGAACCAGATAAACAGACCACTGACGTAGAACTCTTCCTTGTTGTCATGAATTTTTATTAGTAGTATGTCATACCTGTGGATTCTTCAAAAAGGTGGCTTGGTTTGTCACGCATCCGCCTGCTGAAGAGCCCGGCTTCCACTCGTTGTTGTGTTTAAAGAGATACCATCTCTTTGAAAGCGAAAATCTTGACGTGTTCATCAGATGGCACATGGTAGCTTTGGTGAAGTAACGACAGAAGTCTTCAAAAGCCATCCTAACGAAACAAGCAAAAAAAATAGGACCACCTCAGGTGATTTTTTAAGCATTTGAAGTTAATTTCAATATCCCATTTAGTTTAGATATCACGTAATTAATTTATTGTAATAATATTTTAATTAGCTGGTAGTGCATGTCCCCATTAAGTTTTTTTTTTCCATTTTTTTGACTGGTACTATTTGGTAAGCTGTTTATCCATTCATTCACTCATGGTCTTACGGGGGCTTACCAGTGAACTGAGTGTCGAAAGCAATTCCCCATTTTTGGGTTTTGTTTTCTTACGCTAATTATTGCTTTAAAATGTCTCAGATCACCCGGAGGAACATCCCTTTATTGGCCTAAACAGATATATGTGCACCAAACAGGCCGGTATGGTTTTCAGAGTCTTGCGTTTTAACTGGGTGTAAAACGTCACTATTTAGCGTCTTGAACAGGGTGTCTTTCTGGAATGGAAGCCTTGAAAAGGGTGCGAACGTTGGCGGAGCGCGGTCTGCATGTGTGGTATCTACAAATATTTTTCATCTAATGCTATGATGGCATTTATTAAAAAAAAAAGTTTCTGACATAATTTTTTCTGGTCACGAAAAAAGGTCTCTTGTCTTAAACAGGGTAGCGAAATGAACGGATTCTGTCTTAAACAGGGTCAGGGTATGAAGGCCTCGGCGGCACCCCATCACCCAAACTTCCCTTAAGTGCCCCCCACCCCCGGCAGGTCACTCAGTCTCAATCATTAGAGTTAAACGAAAACCAACTAGCTGTAACTTGTCAGCCGCGCATTATAGCGCCATTCCCAAGTATTTTTGCGTGGAACTGGGAAAAACAAAACGTTGTTCAACTACTATGAGAAAGGCAACTGGAAATGCGAGCAATGAATTTCTGTCAAGGGAGAGATGAAATTGAAACATAAATTTTTTTGCAGGCGTGGAGTACTGATACTGATACTACATTTATAACGTTAAAACAAATTCTGCATGCATCGTATTTAAACTGAGAAGTGAAGCAGACTAACCAGAACTCTCCATCATCGTCTGCTTTTATTCCAAGCTTTTCTCTTTGATCCGCGTCGAGATTTTTCCATTCTGCCGAGCTTTGTGAAATAAAGAGAAGATAAGTGTCAAGTGCCGGAATGATTGCATAACAAGTTCATTTTTTAGCGCTTCATTTACTAACGCACCGCCTCTTAGTCAGAAATACGTCAACTAATACTATAGACCGACACGATAGCAAATAAAACAAAATCAGTTTATATTTGGGAACTACAAACGAATCTCGGTGGGGGGAGGGGGGGGGGGGGCGGGCGCTCCCATTTAAAAGTGTACCGGTGGTACTCAACGATTTTGAAAGGAACCCCTAAAAAGCACCAGAATATTTTTTTTGGTGAGAGTGGCTAGAATTCATTTTCAGCCGTCAGATATATCAATTCTGATAAGTTATATGAAATATTGCAAAGCGCAACTTATCACGCGTTACAGCTATTTACTTTTCACTATAAGTATTTTCTTTTCTTGTCAAATATTTTGCGGTTTCAACCATGAAAGGCACCAAGGTAATTGCAAAGGTTGCCATTTTAAATTTGGACACACCAAGCGGTATCAAACCTGAATTTTAACACCTAAAATATGTTACAAACGCCCCCGTCATTTTGGTATGGGATCTTTCTCGGGGTACGTGCAACCTACCGGTCGCTCCAAGGGCCGTTCCACTCTTTGTGCCCCCACGGATTTCTCAGCCTGATCAAATACAAATGTTCTCGGTTGAAGAGATTGAATAAACCTTCGCCAGTGGTGATCTGTTAAGAAAATGAACAAAAAATCAGCTCAACAGTACAAAAAATGTATGCTCTAAAACCCCCATGTTGAACTTCGATTGTCAGAAAATCAAGAGAGCATATTTCACCCATACACGTCTTAAGTTATTTTTAGACCAGCCAAAAGAATAGGACAGATATGGGAGAATTTATACTCACAAATAAAGGATCCAGCTACAACAATAGAGGCTTAGTTTACAATTAAATTTTCGACTTGAACGTTGGGTACAGTGGTTCTGACTGGCTGATGAGTATATGGATGAAATTTAATGTTGATGCTGTTGGTGTTTGGAAATGTCTAACGTCAATGTTTGAAAATGTCTAAGGTCAAGTTTAAACTTCTGGGACTCTTAAAATTTTTATGGTAAATTGAGTAAATTTTTTACTGGGTGTAGGTCCCGATTTGTGTCTAAGTTTACCTTCTTTATTGCAGTAACGCCGTAAGCATGTCCCATTATCAAGCCTGTCTCCGTGCGTCTTTCCATGTCTTCATTGTTTTTGACCTAGGAATACGCAAACAAAACGAAGAAAAACAACTGTAGGGTAGATACAGCAGCAAGGTTATACTAAAGAGTGAGAATGTGTTTAAATGTCGGGCTAAACATCTGTATATTGTGGTGGCTCGCAAACCAACACACTATTTTGTACTCAACAGAAGGTAAATGCAAAAGGATTTGACACCTTTGGGGATCACATGCAGATTTAGACGTCTTCTGGTCATTGCTTTAGTAAGTTTTAATTGACTTGAGTGTCCTTTAATATATAAATTTAGCCAAGCCTAAAAGCGGAGCTCCACTTTTTTTAATTGCTGGAACGTATTCATTTTTGAAAGTAGTTAGCCAAAAAAAAAAGGAAAAAAAAAACTTCCCTCCCTCTGAGATTTGAACCGCCGAGCCGCCGAACCGCCGGATCACAAAGGGATTGCGCTAACCACTGCAAAACTTCTGCTAAGTCGTCAAATCAGTATTTCATTTTAATACTTAAACAGCTGTTTATTAATCGCAGGTCGATTGACATACACACGGGTGTTTTTCTTGGGGAAATCTGCTGGGAAAATGTGTTCGGACCGCCGCAAAAACCATGGTTGTGGACAGAAAAGACCAGAGGGCACTAGCTCTGCTAGGTTTGGGTCAGGACCGCTGCCAAATGCTGTGAACTCAAGCGTTGTGCCGACCGAGTTCGCAGCAGAACCGACAACAAAGATAAAGTCCTCGAAGGCAAATTCGTAACTTGAACTTTTGAACTTTTGAACTTTTTTCTTTCCATTAATAAAATTGTTTTTGACTTTTGTTGTCTTTGCTAAGACGCGGGTCACCATGCGATTTCGTGGCAAAAAACGCGAGATACAGCACAGGGTTATCTGAAGTGTGTGCACCTCATATTGGTGGCCCTGTGGTGCAGACGGACGGAAGTGCGGACGGACGATCACGTGACTATTACGTCACTACCCAAATTTCTTGGCTTGATAGGTTACTAAATTTGCTTAGCAATGGTGCTCTGCTGGCGCGCTACGCGCGCGGGCTTTGCTATTAAACTGTATAGGTTTCAAATCGTCACGCCGTCGTAATGTTATTTTAGACAAATAAAGTATGTTTTTGATGACTTAGAAAATTTTTTCTTCGAATTATTAACCAATTTTACTTGATAATTGGTAGTTAGGAAAGCCGATACTTGTTTTGGGCAGTATTTTTGGGATTAGTTAATTGACAACTGAAAGTGATAAACGTCAGTTGTCAATTCAGTAACTAATCCTAAACAGAGTGTATATGTACACACTTTGCTCCGTTTATCAGCGTTTGTTTTCTCTAAAAAAAGGTGAAAAAAGCCTATTCTTATTCAAAAATATCTTAACCTCATCCTACTTATGAAACCAGATCTCACAACACAAGGAATCGATTCGCATCGGACTTCCCCTAAATGACTGTAAGGAATGAACAAACCGTGCTGCTGAAAACGGCAAGGGGCGTCCATCCCTACCTATATGGGTTAGTAACTATGTAAGTGGTGAGAAGAAGACATACATTAGTCAATGACACAAGCTACTTAGAGATGAATTCCGAGTTCTCGCAAGTGAATTCAAACCCATTGTCCTAACGCCGAACAACACCGGAAAGTGGTATGTCACGTTTTCAAGATCAGCTGCGGTTGTCAGTGCAATATGATCGACTGAGAAACTACCAGAAACGTTTACCTCTGCGTTTTCCCTTTCTGTAAGGGTGATGAATTGCAGATTTGAATAAATGTCTTTAGACAAACATCTCAGATTAACCCACTATTTTTTCGCGTAGGCGCGGCTTCAAGATGAAATCCGAAACCGTCAAATGACATGCATAACTGTATGATAAGAGTAGTCATCTTGGCTTACCGATATGGAAGCACCAATCAGTGACCTTTCGCCCATAGCTTTTTGCATAGTTTTGAAGTAGGCCAGTCTGCCATCCTCATCTTCACTGAAACCCGTCTCTTGCAGATTAGTTGACTCGCACACTCCCCCTGTGAAATCCACGAGAGCATCTGCGATGTTTCCTGCCTGCAGTGCCTCGTAACTTCCGTTTAATCTAACAATGATTATGGGATTTAACGACAGACGTACTATTAGTTTTTGCTCGAAGCCCTTTTTTGACGTTTCCTTCCTTATAAAAACTACAACTATTTCTCAATTCCAAATCGTTGTGTTCTCTGCGTCAGCCACTAAATTTTAGTTGAATTTTATTCTGCATTTTAAGAGCGTATTAAAGAAATTCTCAGTGGCTTACGTTTGAAATAAAACAATGTTGCCACACGATTGAAACCATAACCACAAGGCCCAATCTACCTTGTTGGCTATGTACGACTCGATTCCTTACAATAACGGTTCAATATTTTGACATGACGCCGTGTCGACTATGACGTGTTTGAGGTCATAAATCCGCCGTTTTGAGTTTCGAGGGCCCCATCTTAATTGGATTCTTGGCCTGAGTAGTACAGTTGTCGACGACGTCAGGATAAATTCCAAAAAATCAATGCAAGTTAAACAAGGTCAAACAAGACATCAGAACTGATGATCTAAAATAGTTAAGTTACTGCAGTTAATGAGGGGAGAAAATCAAAATGTAGATTCTTAATTAAGGTGGAGATAATTTTCCCCTTAGACCAGTTGCGATGTACACTGCGTATTATGATGTCACGACTACTTTCACAGATTGTGCGTACTTTGCGTATGCCTTCTCAAGTAATGATCCCCAGAATTCGTTCCTTTGAGACGAATGAATGTAAATTAACTGTCCGTCAATTGTCGGAAGTAAATCATCAACTACAACTTCTGTCCATTCACCCTGCCGCCAAAACCGGAACTTGAATATTCCCTGGTATTTGCCGACATCTTCCGGGTCCCATTCTTGTTTCTTTATATCAGGAATAACCTTTCACAAAGCGGTAACAAAGTCAGTAAAATGGAATATGTTACTGCCGTTGCGTTATTATGCAGTGCTACGCATATATCCTTATCATCTGTTATAACTGGAAACCCTTGCATTTTGATAGCCTGCGTAGCAAGCGTTTCCGTAGGGCTTTCTGCAGGTTTAAAGCATTTTTCGCTTTTTTTTTGCGCTCGCCCAATTTTTGCGCCGCCAAAAAGCGAAAAACGCCTCGAACGGGCGGCCGAAAACCCTGCGGAAACGCTTGCTACGCAGGCTAGCATTTTGACTGCTTGATCTTATAGCGGAGCCAGCGCGCTAGGGCGTCAGCGGAGCTCCATTGCTAAGGAAATTTGGTAATCTATCAAGCCAAAAAATTTTGGTAGTGACGTAGTAGTCACGTGACCGTCCGTCCGTACGTCCGTACATCCGTACGTCCGTCCGTCCGCACCACAGGGATACCAATACACTTCCTACACTGGATATAACCCTGTGCTGAATCCCGTGTGTTTTCAGCGCGAAATCGCATGTTGACCCGCGTTTTAGCAAAACAAGCAAAGACAACAAAAGTCAAAAACAAATTTGTTAATGGAAAAAAAAAGTTCAAAAGAACACTCAGTTGTCTTTTTGGTGGAAGGGGAAAAGTTCAATCTAGGCGAAAGAAATTCGGCGATAAAGTTCAGGCAAAAAGTTCAAATTTGCCTCGTCGGTTCTGTTCAAACTCGGTCGGCACACCGCTTGAGTTCGCAGCTTTTCGCAGCGGTTTCGACGCCAAATATAGCAGAGCTAGTGCTTTTTGGTTTTTTCTGTCCACAACCATGGTTTTTACGGCGTTTCGAACACATTTTGCCGTGAAAAACACCAGCATTTTCATGCTGATAGGCAGCTTGTCACGAAGAAAGAAATAAGTATTAAAAGTTAACCACGTAAACAATGTCAAACGCCCATGGCCTAGTGGACTAGTTACCGGCATCCACGCCAACGACCCGGGTTCGACACTCAGCGGGAGCAAGAATTTTTTTCTTTTTTTTCTTTGTTTTTTTTTTATTAATAAAACGACTTGGATGAGAGTATTTTCACAAATTAATAACTGCCAGCAAAACCAAAACAAAAAAACAAAACAAAAAACAAAAGCAAAAAACAGACAAAACAAAAAGGGGGGCTCCGCTTTTAGGCTTGGCTAGATCTATATATTATTTGTATTCTGACGTGACCTTAGAAATCCCACCCCCACCCCCCCAAAAAAAACCATCTCCGTGAAATAAACACGACCAACTTTAAAGACGTTTTGGACGAACAACATCCAGACCCATTCTTTGATCCACATTCGACGCACTTAAAAACTTTAAAACGATATAAACGCTGTTAAAATTTTGTTTAAATTGCGGAATATATTTCGCTCTTCGTGCCTCGTCAGCCGCTAAATAAAATTGTCAAATTGGTCATGTAAGAACCACTAAAATGTAACAATGTTCATGTAAAAACCATTGGAATAGCCCACAGTTTGACTCCATGTTAGTCGTCACGGGATGTCCTACTCTGATGGTAGCGGTAAAGACCGGTCTTTACCCTAACGACGCTATGCTGAGGCAGATATCTGAGGGTGTGAGGATAGAGAAAGTACCCGGAGACTCCTTAATTAACTCTAAGAACGAGTGGAACTTTTTCCAAATTCCGCGCGCGGTAATCCCGCATGGCCGCGCGCTACCATCAGCCTGGCATACGGTGCACGCGACTGAAATTGAAATTGACCAATCAGAGCTCAGTACGCGGGGCAAACTGAGTTTTCCTACGTCATAAGGAGAAAGGACCCCGGGAACGAGGTTGGCGCCTGTTCAGTCGAGCATCGTGTTTGTGTTCGTTTACCAGCAATGTCACACCAGTGATTCTAGTTAGATTTACATTTATATGTATGAATGCAGGCAAAGAAGTGCTTATCTCAATGCAGTTTTAGTTTTGTGAAAGTCAGTTGTCCCATTTTCTACGTTTAATCATACGAAAGGAATTTCGTAAATAAGCGATCTGATGTAAGCTGAAAAAATTGCAGTTCATTGCGTAGTCTTTTATGATTTTTTTTTTATGGTTCTCATTTCGCAACTGGTTTACATTTTATCCCAAAATTAGATAGTGTGACTATTTTAGAGTGGGTCGGTGTTGTTTTCTCAATCCAGTTTAGTATTCGTCACCGCACATTGGTTTGTTTTGACTGATTGCTAATTTAATTATCCAATAAACTGAAGAGTCAGCCGCTCTGTCGTCAAGTTTATAGTCTTAGTGTAAAGCTCTATGTTTTTTCAGTTGTGGAATATTTTATCAGCTCCCTGTAATGTTATATTTTCAGCTTCCTCACTTGAAGTGAATGCCATTTCTGTCCTAAATTAGAGACTAAAATAAATTAGAATCGCCGATTCAGTGAGTGAGTTCAGTGTAACATGGTTTTGTAGCGTGTCTGTAGATCGAAATGAAAAAGTTATTCAAGTAACTATAGGTGAAACAGTTCTCGATCGGTCTAAAGCTATTTTGTCCAAAAAGAGACTCTAAAGGCTTCCGAAAAATAGTTTAGGGTATGTTCTTTAAAACACCCGAGTAATACTTCGCGGGCGAAAAAGTTGTGCCATTTTCCCTCCATAATTGTGCTTGGAAGCTTCAGAAAACATTTTTCGGGTCTTTCCCAGTAAACAGCCTGATGCCTGAACGATATTGTTTATTTTAGCAAAGTTGTTTAATGAATGACGGAACTAAACAGCCAGTGGGCATGCGAATCAGTGAAAAATGCGTACCGGTATTTAGATTGCAAAGTCTGTCGAGTCGCTCGATCCCCGGCTGCCGGGAGCAACTGAAGTGAGTTCATTCGTTTTTTTAACAGAGCAACTGTAGTTTCACGAGTACTCTTCTTGACCTTAATGAGCTTTCCAAAGAATGCTGCAAAAAGCATTGTCGGTGAATGTCTCGCTGAAGTCTTATTTTTGAAGGAAAATAAGTCGACTTTACTGTTTCCTCAGCGGTCCGCATTGTGCTTTTGCGTTTATGTTTTCCTTTGTTGTTTTTCATCTTTAAATATGAGCAAGCAACCTAGTGAACAAAATGGACGAGAAAAACCACTTTGCAACGAATTTAAATTAAGCAGAAATTCCAACGGCGTCACTGAGACACAAATCAAAATTGTTCCGGAGTGCCTAATTTCTTAATACGACAAGAAACTGTGTAGAAATAGAAATTTAAGCAGTTAGCGTTGTGTTTACAATTCAGGTTAATAATTTCTTTCATCGTCACGTCGATCATAAAAAAAATTACGAGCGGTGGGTTCGATCAGTCAGGAAGGCTTTCCACTCTGAAGTATCAAGACAAGACGTAAAATAAAACACAGTAAAATGAAAGAGAAGCATTTAATAAAAACTGTCACACATTCATGGCGAGTCAGTACAAAAATCAAGAAGTAATCTAAGGAAGAACCGAACAAACTACCAAGAAAGAAGGAACGGCGACATTTTTTGGCTATACCACACAAAGTTGACTCTGGTTTACCTGCACTCGTTGTAGCTCTCTGCTCCAAAAGCTCCAAATGTTCTGATACAAATGGGATGCTATCTAAAAGAAGTTGAATCGCTTTCCAGTTGTTTGAGTGTTGTTTTTATCATTCCGTCCACAACCCTAAACTGAGAACAACAGCGTTTTGTGTCTTGCCTTTAACAAACTAAGATGGTGAATTCTGACGTTCCTCACTACAGTAATCCTGTTTCTGAGCTGCATAGAGATAACCTGTTCAAGTTAAAATTCTGTCTTCAGTTCGATTAAACAAGCACATGATGACGCCGTTGTGCGAACGGATTACAATCTTGCTCCGTTTCAACTCCCGCAGCTAATATGGTGAAATCGTACAGCTTCAATCCACTTTGAACGATGATTATAACAATGTTTCAAGAAAAATCAAACACGTACCGCATTTACAGAGCCAAAAATTAGTAGATTTTTTCCCAAAACTTGTGCCACTTCGTTCACTTTGGTTCGGAGCAGTTTCATTTTGATTCATTCAGCTTTGGAGAGAAACGCTGCACACTTAGCAAGCTTTTGGCGCCTTTTTCGTTCAGTCATGTGACCAATTCTTGTCCCTTTTTATCTCTTACTGGTTTTTTTTTCTGTCTTGATTTTATAACAGCTATAGTGGTCGAGGTTTTAATAAAACAATTATTCTACTCGGACTTGCTGGCTATCGTATAATTATAACCAGCTCGCCGCTATGCACCTCGTTAGTTATCTATCATTGCAAAAACCTAACACTGGACGTAACAGCTAGTGACGGACGTTAAAATAGTGGCTTTGACTGGAGTGAACGGCTGGCGTTATAAGTTTCGCCGTACGTTAAGTTTTATGCAACTCGTTCCCGTTGCTTTCCTGCCCTCTGGCTCGAGTTGGAAAAACTGGACAATTAGCAAGTGACATCATGTAATCCATATCGCAATGTACCCAATGTCCACCCAATGTTACGATGAGGGATGATGACGTAGGAAAACTCGGATTTCACTGCCGCTAGCACCGCGGGCGCAAGCTTCGTATGCCAGGAGTAGGACAGCCAGTGACGACTAACATGGACTCAAACTGTGGGCTATTCCAATTGTTTTTACATGAACATTGTTACATTTTAGTGGTTCTTACATGACCAATTTGACAATTTTATTTAGCGGCTGACGAGGCTCGAAGAGCGAAATATATTCCGCAATTTTAACAAAATTTTAACAGCGTTTATAGCGTTTTAAGGTTTTTAAGTGCGTCGAATGTGGATCAAAGAGGTTATGTCTTGTTATTCTTCTCGTAATCCGGGACGTTTTTCTCGCAATGTCCTTGGCTTTTTCCTATCTTCTTAACTGAAGCTAAAGCCTTCTTTAGTGCTTAAAGTGGTACTAGGATCAAAAAATCACTTTTATTTTTTCTTCGGATTTCGAAACTATGTTTGTTAAACACTCCCCAAGCGAAATTATAAGCCTTAATTTTGAGAAGAAGACCGTTAATTTAAACTGCAATTTTCCGTTTTAATGGTCCGCCATTATTACACCAGAAAGGATACAATGACGTCATACACTCAAGAGCTGTAGAATGTAGCGTGTGAACGCGGCTTACAAATTATGCAAAACACGAGTTTGAGAGTGTGAAAGCTCAAAACTCCCGTGCTGCATACTAAATAAGGCACTTTCACACACACTGCATTCTAAAGCTCGTGAGTGAATGATGTCATTCTGTCCTTTCTGGTGTAATAATGGCGGACTATTAAATCGGAAAATTGCAGTTTAAATAAACAGTCTTCTTGTCGAAATTAAGGCTTAAAATTTCGCTTGGGGAGTGTTTAGTAAACAAAGTTTCGAAATCCGAAGAAAAAATAAAAGTGATTTTTTGATCGTAGTACCACTTTAAGCTAAAAAAACAATCTCAAAATTTTCTGTTTTCATGTATCTCGTTTTTAAATTTGATCCCGGTCTCTGTATGGTTCATGTATTCTAAGTTGATACGTTGACCACACTTTCCAGGTATCCCTCAGTTCATTTTAACCTCTAACTTTTACTGAATCTTGCCACTTAGTCACGCTAATCTTTTGTCTTCATTGTTTCTGTTGTTTGCTTCAGTTGTTTTCTCAGCCAATTCTGTGAGGTGCGCCAAGAGTTGCGTGTTGCCCCAAATGTTCCTTTAGTAAATTGTTATAGTGCACATACCTTTTCCAAGAGCGAAGATTCTAGAGCCAGTGTTGAGCAGGAGGCCACAAACCAACAGTTACCCAGTTTGCCTTGCGTGATGTCATGAGTGCTCATTCCATCCACAAACAGATGCGGGAGATCTGGGGCACAAATGTCCTGCAGCAGCAAAGATCGCAGTTTAGCTATAGTGTAGGTTAACGAAGAAGGGAACTGTATTATTTTGTCTAAACGGAATGCATTATTCACGAAACAATGTAGTCAAGTCATGGAGATAGTAATTTATTTAATGTGTTCTTAATTCGCGGTTAGGAGCTGACGTTTCGCCGAGGTGACATTCGCGAAAGTCATCTTCAGAGTCAACTGAGAAGTTATACTTTATACTTTAAGTCGCACTAATTTTGATGGCATCGTGAAATCTTGGCTTTCTCAAGTGATGGTAATAATCAGCTTTGACAAACGACAGAACATGGCAAAAAAACATTACAAACTACCCATGTACATCGCTGGGAACTCAAACACAGTGGCTCTGTTTAAGATGTGGGCTTGGCTGATTTTACTCATGGGCACGCTACAGTGAGTATACATTCTTTTTCGACATCCCCTTCCCCTAGTTTTTCCAGTGTCTTACTCCCGCTCCACTATGTCTGAAGTGTTTCGGAACCACTCGCATGCGACAAACTGACAACACTATACTAAGCAAACTGATCAACACTATCACACAAGAGCTGGTAGAGCCAAAATTCCCCGCCTCGAAGGAAACGATATGTGCTGTTGTTTACAAACTCTAGTGCAAGAACTAATCGTAGAGATGACATCGGAGTTATTAAAAGGAATGCATCGGTGGGACGGCAAAATTACACCGGAGAGACGGCAGGAGTTAAGACAAGGTCCAAGGAACACGTGAACACTAAAAGGGTATCATAATCGGAAGTGGGTGAACACCTCGAGGAGTCTAGTCATACAGTGGATATTTCTAGCACCACAATTATAGCTTGGGGAGGTGACACGTTTAAAAAAAGGAACTAGTTAAGCTCTTGAAATCCAGAGCCATGCCCCCACTTTAAACGGAGATAACATATACGAGTTTCCGCTCTATCTACCTGGACATTTTTCACGTGATTTTTGCCATCCTGTAGTCATGTGACTAAGCCGACTAATACGATCATTTATTCAGACTGTGAAATAAAAGCTTCTGCGCTTTCACAGAGTTGGATCCTGGTCGAATAAATAACGCTTTTGGAGACAATTTTATTAACAAGTGGCTACGGATGGCCCTGTAGAATTGCAGTGCAACTTAAAAAAAGCCTTTAAATGACATGATGCTGGGTCACTCTCCTTTCGACAAATTAATGCCTTATAGTTTCAAATTGTTTCAATTATATATAGTTTTAACCCTTGTTCAGACAGGGCGTTTTTGGGTCTTCTGGGACCCCTCCTTAATCTCTGAGAATATTAAAGCTATGGCAACGAAACTTGGAGGACAGAGAATACGTCCGAAAGCAGTTCGAAAAATCAGCTGATGACGTCAAATGACGTCAGAATAATGTCATGTTCTCAAACGGCGGCCATCTTGGATTTGTTAATTTTCCAAAACCTTCAAAAAGCACCAAATTGATCTAGAAGTGATCAGAAACAATAAAATAACATGGAAATGATCTAAAAATGTAAAACTTTCTTCAAAAAGTTATTTTTTTAATTAAAAAGAGGGAAATTCAAATTTTGAAAAAAAAAACCGTTTGTCCAAAAGTGGCTGCCATGGTAATGTCAATTAAACTTGATGGACAAGGACTTGCTGTACCAAATTGTTCCCAGATAAAGTTTATGAAAAGTGACCGAACTTGGTGGCTTTTTGGTGGTCACAGAAACTAAAACAGTGATTTTGCGGTTACTTCGCTTCATAAGGGTTTATGGAGATTTTCTGTGAGTGGGAGCAACGTAATTACAGTTCACGGCAAAGTTTACACTCAATTTGTGTTCCACAGAGTCTATAGGAGAGACACTTTTCTTGAAAAATGTGGGTTTTATCGTGTCAATAGACAATAGATCACCAAAACTTCACTTTTCACGAAATGTGTGAGGCTAACATCATCAAAACTAGTTAAAATAAAATCAAGAGTTAATTGAAATACTCATCAGTTCCCTTTCATCCCATTGCCCAAAGCTGTTTAGTATTTTTAAAAGAACCAAATCTTGTCGAATAATAGTGTATTTTGTCATTGAATGTTTCAGTCGTAATCCTTTAATACAAGACTTGTTACATTACTACATAACACAGAGGTGTATTTAAGGGTCCAAAATAGCATTTCCACCTGTTTTGTTTCTGTTTGTTATGCAGTTTTTCGGATGAAAGAAAAATATTTGAGCAATCGAACGGGTGGATATATATGTAGTCAAGAAAACGACTTCCAGTGAATGTGCTTGCTTGTTACAGTCTCATTACTTTTAAGAACTATATTCTATCAAGACACAATTAAATGGATGCTACATCTTTCATACACAAATTTAAACGTCACGTGACAGAGTAAATTTGTTTATTCGTTGCGCCATAATTTTTAAGGTTTGAACTATGATTACTGTAATCTAATTTGCAAACAACTTGATTTTCAAGCAAATCACAGGACTTAAAATTAATAAATATTTAGATGATCTAAATGGTTGCTTTGATAGCAATATTTGCAGAGGAACTCAAGAAAATATTTCACTGAGTTCACTTGAAGATTCATTTGCCTTACGAGTTAGAATAAAACTACGATGCTATGGTTTGGTTAAACCCGGGTTTATTTCAATAGTTTATTATGAATATTCATGCTATTGGAAGCGATCCGGCATTAACGACTTTATTTGATTCAATATCACAAAAATAAACAACGACATAAAAGCAATATCATTTGTTATATATGTAGACGTAACCGTTAACATTAATCATCAAGCGGAAACCGATCATTAGGTGGTAACTTTCACTGAGGATTTGTGGATTATTATTTCTTAGCAACAGAAATTTATGTAAA
This sequence comes from Siderastrea radians, assembly GCA_964017195.1. Taxonomy (NCBI): domain Eukaryota; kingdom Metazoa; phylum Cnidaria; class Anthozoa; order Scleractinia; family Rhizangiidae; genus Siderastrea; species Siderastrea radians. The sequence goes on from OZ024895.1 coordinate 29,533,787, forward strand.
TTTCAGTTGTAAACTTTATCTTTTAGTGAAATGGTGTCACGCTATTTTCTTTGTAGTGTATGTTGAAGTGTGTTGAATAAAGACGATAACGTTTTGTAATTTTGTTCACATAGTTCCCTAAAAATTTTCACAAGATACAAAGCTAATGGCATGAAATTGCTGTTTATGTGGAAAGCGACTGAAAGTTTACGGACACCGATGACTTCAAAAGACTTTTCAACGTACCTTTGGTCTTTTCCACCCCACTGGTTCGGCCGGAGAGCGACTAAAGAACAGAGATTTGTTGTCCGCCGGGAATTCGGGATCTACGAACAGCCTTCCCTCTTTTTCGCATTGCGATTTGAGTTTGCTGTAACGCTGATTTCGGAAATAATGAAGCTTTACCATACCCTTACTTCTCCAAAGGAAATAAGTTACGCGTGGATGTTATGTTTCATCTGCAAACCCGAGAATAACAAATACATCTTGTTATCATATTTATGCATGTATCTAAGCTCGCACCCAGACCTTACCTTTTATGTATTGAAATGTGACCGTGAGAAGCCTGGAGTGTTAACAGATCGTTGTTCAACTTTCAGTTGCTTTTCACGTGAAGGCCAAAGCAACAAATGTATGCCAATAGTTTTATAACTTATAAAAACACTTCTTATCTCCGCGTTTTTCAGCGATATTGCGCCGTTTTCTTTGTAGCAGTTTTGTTTCCAGTTCGAAGAGAGAACATGCAATGTGCTCATAAAATGGGTCACAGTTATCTCATGGCTTTAATTAAAATTAAATGAAATGAAATCCTTTAATGAAATGGCGCCGAAAATCGCCAGTAGTTTTGTTTACACGGGCGATTTGAAATCGCACTGTTACGATTTGGACGTGACGGGATAAAGCGCATGCGAAGTGAAAAGAAGAGTTGTTTACACCTACATGTACCTTGCATACGCAATCACTAGAATCGCCGTGAAATTGCTGCAAGACTACAGAGAGTTTTCCCACAGGATCTAAAACCGCTGTTAAAATCGCCTGCTAAGATCGCATCTAAGTGTAAATGTCCCTTAACGATGCAAAGTACACACCGACCAAATTTTTAAAGTGCAACTGTTTATTATCTAAATATACACCTTAATTTCTTCTACAAAATTTATTACAACACTACGACCTCCTGTTTACTTATTGTTGCGGCATAATGGCGCGTGGCTGCTACAAAATTTAAAACTGAACCACCAACGAAAGTTGTTCGACAAGCTGTTTGTTTGTAAGTCAGACCGTAGGATAAGATGAAGTCAGCAAGATTCACATTGAATAGATATCAGAATGTTAAAAGGTGAATTCAAATAGTGGATTAGCTAATCTTGTAGATATTCCACGAACCAGCGGTTCAGTTTTAATGGCTTGTTATCGTTGGCCGAGTGCAGTTAAAAGACGTAAAAATGCGGAATCCATGCGGGACCGGTTGTCCACAAGTCGATTTCCGCTAACCGGCTCGATTTCCGGGTTTTAAAGTTAACCAAGGTTTCTGGTTTTCTTGTTGAAAAGCGTTTCCTCTCTTGGCTTTCACTGCTAATTTAATCCTTTAAGTCCCAGTAATGATCAACATCAAATTTCTACCCCATATTTCAGTGCATCAAAACACGCACAGGTCATGAAAATTAAGGAAACGATGACCACAGATGATTTGTCTTGATGTTTAAACAAATTCCCCCAACCAGTTATCAGCAAAATGGATGGAGACCAGTAATGAGAATTTGTATAAAGATGCTGAGGCTCAAAGGTTTAAGTTACAGTATGAAAGCAGCCAAAATCAAAACGTAGAAAAAGCCATCGAAATCCACTTCTTTAAACTATCGCTTAGCCACTATTAAAATGAAGTCAAAATTGACGTTTGTCTTGCGGTTTTTTGAATAGAAACCATATATAATTTAGGGCCAATTGCTCAAACAAAGTCTAAGTTAGATCTGGTTTATGGCTAAATCGAGGTTAATACTGGGTCTACTGGTTCTTCACAACATCTAAGCGGGTTAAACTTTTTTTTATTAAACTTGGACGATCCATCAACTGCAATGGTCAAATCTATAGAGTCTAATCTTGTGCTAATCTTTCTGATTTAAAAGAAAAGAAAATGGTTTCGGTCATGTTTTTTTTCCAAACCGGCCTGTCTAGACTTTGTTTATGCAAACCGGCCCATATCTTGTTGAGCAAAATATTCGCCAAATAATTTATATGAAGATAGCTCTTCCTTAAAAACACGTTATAAGCTTATAGTTATTACCTACTTCTGAAAATATATACCTAGTTCACTTGCATTCACAGCGTGAATAGAAACTCCAATTTAAAAGACACGGTTTCATGCCGAGAATCCAAAGTCATAACCACCTTGTACAGCATAATAAGCAGCACATGAGGAAAATGCTGCTGAATAGCTTTCATTCCAGTGGTCATACGTTAGGATTTCATCCAAATACTCAAGTGTAATGTACTGAAATTAAAACTAGACAACCCTTTCGTGCATGAAATGCTCTGAACAAGTAGAATGGAGCAATATCAAAAGAAACAGAAATTTATGCAAGAAATTCTCAAAAACTTGGGTTCACCTCAAGTTGCAATGCTGTGACTCGGAGGCAGAAAAGAAAGCCTAATTACCCCTCCTTCCCCTCCCCCAAAAAGTATACCATTTTAAGGTAAACCAAAAACCAACTTCTCTTAGATACAAGACACTCTTAGCGAAACTTATTCTTAGCGAATGAACTGAACTGCATATTAACTAACTCCGTTTTATCTTGGCATTACTTAGAGAATTAACCATTGAAATTCCAGTTATTAGATTGCCATGAGATCCTGATAACATTTCACTTCCACCGTGACCGCGCCCGGCATCTTGACTTGGTGGTTTCGCCTACGGCCCATCAGATTGTGTGTCTCCACCACACCTTTGTTGTTAATGTCGATATTAATCTTGGCTTGACCCATGAACGCATCCCAAAACCAGTTAGAGTCCCACACCTGAGTATAAACATAAAAGATAGAACTACAGTTAAAGCAGCAGCGACAAAATCAACCGAAAGGACGACGTTAAATCAACAAAAACCGGCAGAAACAACAACAAGGATGAAAATAAGAAGAGTGAGTACAACGACAGTCAAATAAATAAATACCTGCCAATCTTAACCCTATTTAGCTCGGGGGGGGGGGGGGGGGGCACATTGTGCCCGCGCCTGACTTTAACGAACTATAACTTTTAAACGGCTGGACAAATAATCACCAAATCTTGCGACTTTACATAAAATTTATCAGAGAAAATGTTCCTGTGTCAATGACGTGTCTATGATGATTGACGTTTCCATAGCAACCGTCGACTCAGAAGTGTATTTTGACTATTTTCTGTGTTTTTCAGTCTTTCTTTCAGTCTTTTCCCCTTCATTTGTAAGAAGAAGGGAATCCTTTACTTTTGCGTGCTCGTTTTGAGTAAGTATGCTTCTTAGAACAAATTCACATGTTTTTCGATGTCGCCATTGTCAGTTGTATGACTGCAGGCTCGGGATTCAAGATGGCGGCCCATTTTTCAAACTGACGGGTTTGTGACGTTATTGTGACGTCACCACACGTCATAATTGACACGTCGTAAGCCCAATCTGTTAAGCTAATGATGTGCTACGAACGTGCCAAGTTTCATCACAAGAGCGTTAATACTTTTCGAGATATAGCCCCCCCCCCCCCAGGCTCAAAAACTCAAAAAGATAGGGTTAACATGCTACAAGAAGATCTGTAAATTAACTACACCAGCTCTATCAGGCGACATTTGCTGACCATTCAACATAATTAATACACAGTACATTAACAGTAGATTCCTGAAACTGATTATGAGCAATCATAACTCTTCTTCACAGTCCCGTGATTTTTACCACCAAACTTACCTGAATAACCAAGCGAGTTTTCTGAGGTCTTCTGACGAAAAACAGGGCACCAGTATTCCACTGTGGATTCAGCGAATCTTTTACCACAGGCGTCTTAACTTTTCGTCCTTCACAACTGATAACAGCATAAGGATCAGGCGCTGAAAAAACAGTTGAAATTAATAGTTGTTATATGGTCGTTATTGACAAACCATGAGGTCCAGACGCACAAATACTAGCCGAGTTCTTTTCTTTTCTTAACGGAAGTGGCAACTGTGTAGTGCGCAGCACTTCAAACTATTCCCAAACATTGTTTCAGCAGTTTTTCTCTGACTATTTAATTGACTAATCCCAGTGAGCACTTTTCAGGGACAATAAAACCAATATAGCAAATTGAACACAACAGAGTTAAGAATAGGCCTTTTGCAACAAACTGTCGAGTCAGTGATAAATTTCACCGAGAAAAAATGAATAAACGTTGTGATTCCCACGAATGAAATTACATGGATGGCAAACAACATTCTTAGTCAATTTTTAAGAGCTCGCACTCACAGCTGGACTTTGCAGCCAGCAGGTTGTACGTCGTTTCTGACTACGAATTGACAAAAAAGGAACAATTTCGCCCTCCAGTACAGTCAAGTTCCGACAGTTTCTTGCAGAAGGCCTATTTCAACTTGAGAGGCAGATAAGACAGCGCAAGATCAGACAGATAAGGCAGATAAAAGAGGCAGGTAAGACAACAGGCCAGGTAAGGTAAGAGGCAGATAAGACAGATGAAAGACAGCGCGCCTGCACTTGATGTGTAAAAAGCTTTCTTTTTGCTTACTCATTGACAGTCGGCTTGTTTTCTGAAGTCCGCCAGCTGACTTGACCATAACGGAAACGACACACACAGGGGTACGACACTGAGGGAAGCAGCACCAGATCTTACTTCCAGTCGAGTGTTCCTGGTTTAGAAACCTAGATATAAAAACAAGAATGTAAGGCTGTAAGACTGAATTCAAAATTGACGTTATAGTTCTTGTTTAGCTTAAACCTGCTTTGAACAACAGGGCCCGGGAATCTAAGCCACCTCCTTCTACACAAGGCTGGATGCTGTAGAGAGTTGCAAGGACGCTCGTGGCGAGCTAGGCCATTTTCAAGATTACTATGTGGCATACTATTGGGATCAGTTATTTTGAAAGAGCCCAGAGTGGCGACAAAGAGAAAATTGGTCGTGTAAAAGGTGAGTACTTGTCCCCATTTCGGTTAAGTGATCGCAAAGAAATCAGAGACAATGTTCACCCAAAGAAGGACTGATGACCTTGCTGCACCTTAAAGGGACCATAGCAAAATCCTCGTGACATAGATCCCCCATTTTGCTAGGATTTGGGCCACAAACAAAATTCTCCTAGAAGTGAATTTTCGGAAGGACAGCAAACCATAATTACTAGTTTTACACGATTTTTGCACGACACAACAGCAGAACGTTAAAAGGTGACGTTAACATGTTTTTTACGTTTTAATCCACTTCAATGCTGGCCATCTGTCGCCAAAGACACTTAGTATTAGTTTCACGGAACAAAACTCAGTGGACCATTGTTTTGAGATTCTCATACAATGCAACTTATGGCTTTTCAAAAAGTTGCAAGTTGACATAGTCCTTTTAAAACCGTAAATGGTTTGAACCCAGGAGTCTTATCATAAGTCGGTAAATTATGATCGTCGGGGTGAGTGTAGTCCTGAGAAGGACTGTTTGTGGTGACATTGACTGACGTTTCGACAACCTGAGGGGAAGTCATCATCAGAGTCAAGTGAACTGTGAATCGTCAGTAGATGTTGTAAGTCTCTGGTCGTTGCCCTTGTACTAACTTGTACCAGTCGTTGTACCGACTTATGATAGTCCTTTTAAATGAAATTGTTGAGGTACTCGAACATGTATGTATTCTTACACTGCATTTGAAGACTTTTCGGTGAACACTCTTAGCAGGAAACTTCCAGCCTTGTTTGGTTCGTAAGTGGAGGGTATCACCACATATCTACCCCTCTTCAGTTGAAACTTGTTCACCACTTCTCGAGCATTGATAAAAATAGAGTCGCCGGCTTTTTCAAACATTGTATGCAAACGGTACTTTCTGTTTTCTTCAACCTAAGAGCAAACAAACAAACAAACAAACAACAAATACGAAAATATTTTATGGCAACCAACACCAAAAACAAACAAACAAACAAACAAACAAAGAAAGACAAGACAACAAAACTAAACTAAACGTTATTTGAGTAGCTGTTGTTTGCAAATCGCTGGTTGGCGTCAGTATGACAAATATTCATTTCTTAAAAAAAAAACAGAAAAAAAAACGAAAAAGCAAACAAACTTGTAAACAAACAAACAAACAAAAATACAGTACCAGGTTCAGACAGTACCAGGTTCAACTGGTACATGAGAACATGCACCAATTGAAGGAAAAACAAAACGGAACAAACAAGTACAAAACACGGGAGTACAATGCAAAACGGCCTGGAAAAAACACTGATCTGAAAGTCGCTTCATGCAAAAGCCCTGATCCTAAACAGCATGTCTCAAATATCCAACAAAAGAAAAAGGCATAAGGGTTCTGACTTTGAAGGTCCTCAGGACTGTACCTTCATAACAAAGTAGCCGATGGTGAGATTCTCCACTCCTCTTTCTTTTTCTTTTCTTGTGTCTTCCTGCATCAACGCAATCATGACCTCGCCCTCTTCCTCCTTGACGCTAAATGCGTACTGAAAATAGTGAAAAGTAAAGCAGTAATATAAATCTTATTTTGGCAGAACTCGGGGTTTATTCTAGAATTTGATTAAAGAGGGCCCAGTGGCCCCCCTTTAGTGACTTTAGAGGGCCTACATGTATTTTCAATTTTTTTTATACTAAACTTCAGATTGATCGGTAAATTGGTCATAAAAAAGTAATATTTTGACAAATCGGGCTTTACGCAAATTGCTGAAGTCGCAGATTAAATTTCTAGCGCAAATAATTCCGGTTTACGGTGAAACAACTGCGCATGCCAAGCAATTTTAAATGATATGTGTGTATTCAAAGGTCAAGTCTCTGTTCAATCAACGTATCATCTTGTTTTGTTTTGCTAAAATAATAATCAAAAACAAAATCAAATAAACAACAGAACCGACCAAACATTTCCACCTTACAGTTTTGTTAACTGCGTTATGTACTATTCACGCTAGCCATCTTATGAGATCTGATCGATTACGCGATGGACTAAGCGCTCATACCGTTAGAAATTCGACCCGAAGATATTTCCGGAAAATCTTCGCCTTAGCAACGGTAATATTCGAACAACATCGAAACTCATCGGTTCACCTTCTGATTTTTTTCGGACTCCCTGATATCATATCAGACATTTAACTTGGAAAAGGATGGCAGATATGCTGACAAATCTGACATATGGAACGCTTCAGTAGTACCTGAGGGTTCTTCAGGAATGTGCTTCTATTTTCAACACACCCGCCAGCAGTAGAGCCTGGGCTCCATCGATAGCTGTGTTTAAAGACGCGCCATCTTTTTCTCAATGAAAAGATTGACTTGCTCAACACGTGACACAGGGTAGCGTTGGTGAAGTAGTTGCAGAAATCTTCAAATGCCATCCTGGCAAAATAGAATAATGAAACAAGGCAAGGTTTTAGCTAGAAGGGTCTGTTATGGATGTCTAGTTCTCGCAGATATTCGTTTAAAATTCAGTTAATAATCTCTCACAAAATTGAAAAGAAACGCGCCCCTTAGACACCCAATTTTCATTTTCTGGCTAAAAGCCTGAAACAAGGTAAGGTATTGTTCACTTGCAGTTTCGAACTTCGCTTAAAAGATCACTGTTTATCTCCCAGCTGCTCACTGATTCACTGTAACCGTATTTTATGCCATCTTTAGATCAACTACATTTAACACTACACATTGCGTATTGATTTCTTGCACGAGGTCTCACGAGACCTGGACACTACATGAGAAAAAACATGAGAAAAGAATGAGCGTGAAGCCGTGTATCCAGGTTGTTTAGGGATGCAGCTCCGAAGCGGCAGGGTATTCTGCAGAAGCTTCACGTAGTGTAGCCAACTTTGTCGCCAATGTGAGATTTCGAGCCTCGCTCACTGAAAAGTTCACTGCTTGTCTCTTAGCTGTCTCCTGTTTTACTAAAACCAATTTTATGCTTATGTTAATGTCACTTATATAACACTATACATAATTATATTGCATATTAATTATTAGCAAGAGGCCGAGGACCGGGACACTAAATAACTAAAAGCAATGCACTGCTAGCCATATCTGGCGTCCATCAAAATACAAGCTGACGTCCAATCTCATTCTAATACTGACCAAAATTCACCATCATTCTCAAAGACGATTCCAAGCTTCTCTCTGTCACTGGCTTTCAGTTTCTTCCACTCCTCTGAGCTAAAAGGATTCAAAAGAAAAAGGTATTTTATTCAAAGTTCGGTCGGTCGGTCGGTCGGTCGGTCGGTCGGTCGGTCGGTCGGTCGGTCGGTCGGTCGGTCGGTCGGTCGGTCAATCAATCAATCAATCAATCAATCAATCAATCAATCAATCAATCAATCAGTTGGTTGGTCGGCCGGTTGGTCGGTCAAACGATTGATTGATCAATCAATCAAAATGGCCCAACTGTCAAAAATTAAACTTGCAAAAATTACATGTCATACTATATTAAATAGACCACTAAAATGTCATATTACTCATCACTCCATGGCCCATTCCACTCTTTCTGTCCCCACGGGTTCCTCAGTCTAATCATGTACAGGTGCTGCCGATTGAACAAACTGAACAGACCTTCACCAATAGTGATCTGGAGTAAGAAACACCAAGACTGGCTGGTTAGTAAAAATGGCATGTATAAACTAAAATAAGGCAAAATAAAAATCAAACTGGTTTCAAAAGTTTCCTACCCTAAATAAATTTAAACCATGACGTATACACACATGATTTTAAATTAAATGGCTCAGTGAAAAGTGGAAATTCAGCCTTAAAATCCAAATTGCTCCGAATTTGCGCTGTTTTGGCAACCAAAGTTTGCATGTCAGAATCGTGCTTCCAAAGTATTTTTCGGCCTGAAGGTTTGAATTCAAAAAATTTGGAGCGTTACTTTTTTTCTTGAGACTACATAGAAAAAAAAATCACTGTTCGAACCAAAACAAAATTAATACAGACGGCCTTTTGAAAGCTGTTACAGACTGTGTATCAAAAGAGCAGAAACAATTTGATTTGACTTTGACAGGTTAAAATTGCTCCACTTAGCCCACTACCTATCAGAGGGGAAAAACTTTTACTAAAAAGTTAACTACGGTAAATAACTATGAGCTGGTTTAAATTAGCTATATTTGCCTCTACTTTTCACATTAGTTTAAGGTGCTACATATTAAACCAAAGGAAACCTACACCTGCAGTGTTTTATGCCCGTTTTTTCCGTGGAGTTTTTGGTCGAGCTCGATGTTACCTCAACTGGTTTGTTTAGCATATGTGCGGGGTTGACAAGTTCAGCGGCATTTCTAGTATTCCGTCTACCGGTATGTTAAAGTTGTACACGTAGACAAACTCAACCAACCTCACTCACTGGCAGACAATCTCTACACCAGAGAACTGGACAAAGTAAAACTCAACCACCCTTAGCAAATAGGTAAACTCAACATTCTTCACTTACTTTAAGGCAGTACGAACCCCGCAATGCGACCAACTCGACAATCTCCACAACCCTCACTCACTGGCAGACAGATTCTCAACACCTCGACACAACTCGACAAACACAACTGAACCCTTAACAAACACAAAACTTAACAATCCTCACTTATTTTAAGACAGTAGGAATCCCACAACGGGACCACCTCGACAAAATCGCCAAATTTTCACGTGCTGAGGCAGACTGAAACTTCGCACCTCAACGCAATTCCTTCCCAAATAGACAAACTGAATAAAGCTCACTTTCTTTAAGACAATAAGAACCACACAACACGACATACTCAACAAACCGCACTCACTGGCAGACAAAATCTCCACACCTCGACACAACTCGACAAACACAACGAACCTTAGTTAAATCGATCAACAATCCTTATATACTGTAAGCTGTCATATTTCCTAGTACCAGTGAGGAGGTGTGCGGCTCAGTTCTGGACATACTGCAACCTCTGAATCTGGTTTTGTGAAAGACCAGACAGGAGAGAATTACAATAATCCAACTTAGATGTTACAAATGCATGGATCAGTGTCTCACAGTTCTTGAACGATATGAATTTCCTTATTTTAGCAATATTATGTAGATGATAAAACGCTGATTTACGAATAGAGGTAACCTGTTTGTCCATCGAAACTAAGTTATCGAACCAAACGCCGATATTCCTCGCTGATTCAGATGCAATAATGAGGGTCATGCGCAGGCAGGGGCCGGTGGAGAGCATTGAGAACTAGGAGCTATTATTATTATATACTGTAACAGTATGAATCCCACAACGCAAACCAACTAGACAAACTCAACCGACCGGCAAATCATCTCGATGACTCGACAAAGTCGACAAATTTCCCCGAGCACTGTGATCTCGGCGAAACGACCAACTCAGCAAACTCCACCGACTCTACTAGCAATTTTTTAGACGATCTTAACTCTTTCACAGTTTTTGTAATCTACAAAGCCAGCCAAAATTTCCGTATATTCTTCTGAAACATAAAACTTTCAACCCTGTCAACTCCGTCGGCTTTACTCAAAAGGCAGACCAATTTTTTGCACTTGAATTTGTTAAAATGATTCTACTACAAGGCTGTTGCCTAACAGGAGCCCAGTAGCCTGGGGCGCCCAAGGAATAGCCGTGGGCCCCTAATCGTTTGGCTGTAGCACCCAACATTTCACAGGTTGGGCTCCTAACTTATCAGCTTTTGGCTTTGTGGGCTCCTTCAAATGTTTCTTAGGTAGCAGCCTTGTACTAGGTTTCTGAAACTGTAAATTAATACATTACAAAGTCTCTTTTGCTGCAGATGGGCGGGATGGAAATAAATTGCCATTATTTTGAGAAACTTGGGCCATTTTTTTCAAGTTCTTTCAGGGCTTCGGTCATGGAAGAATCAAAATTTTATGTTTCTTTTTTTTTTCTCCCTTACCTTCCTCTTGGTGTTCTCAGAGCATTTTGTGAATGAGAAAAGGTCTTTAGTCTTAATCTCAGCATAGTTTTGACTAAAAAATGTTTAAGTCCCAGTGACATGCATACCTTCTTCACTGCAGTTACTCCATATGCATGACCCATCACCAAGCCAGTTTCTGTACGCTTTTCCATCTCATCTCTGCTTTTGATCTAAAAAAAAAAAGCCAGCAAAATTTTGTAGATATACAGGTATATGTATATATGCCATACCCCTTCATATTTAATACATTTAAGTAAAATTATGTACAGAATGAGGCCTGAGCAGTGTTGTATCCAAGCCAAAGGCGAGAGTTTGTAGATTTGGATACAATGGCGAACACAGACACAAATTTTGTGTATTACTTATGTCATGAATGCCTCTAAATACATGTTCACGTTTATCTACTATCTTGGCCAGTCCTTTTAGGTGAGTAAATGAAAGGAAGAATTTATGTAAAATAATTGTCAGAACAAAATCTGTATCCAGTTCACTCCCTGTAACTGTGAACTACAGGCAGGACACGTGCATTTTTGACTCAGTAAAAGCCTCAGTCTATTATTTGCGGCATCGAATTTTTCCTTTCTTTACAAGTCTCAATACAAGCAAATTACTTGTGTAAGGTAGGCTTTTGCTTTTCCTTGCAGCAGCTACCCAAACATAGATGCATGGTATCAGGAGCACAAAGCAAACGGCTTTGTAAAACCTGAATATTTAATTGATCTGAGCCTGATGGTGTGAACGGTTTTGATCTGTGCTGGCCCCATAAATATTTTCATGTACTGAAACTGTATTGGACTATGTTGGTGATGTGGTATGTTTTGTTACCTTTTAACACACACAAATTAACAACCAAATACACTGTATGTACTGATCACGAAGTGTAACACACTTGCTACTGACACTGTACAAAATCAAATTGACATCTTGTGTATTTACCCGTATGGAAGCGCTGATCAGTGATTTTTCTCTCATGGCTCTTTCCATACTTTTGAACAATGCATGCCTTTTCTTCGCATCTTGACCATACCCACCATCCTTCAGGTTGACAGACTCACACACCCCTCCAGTAAAGTCTACCAAGGCGTCACCTGTATTACCTGCTTCCAGTGCCTCATATGAACCCGCCAACCTGAGATTAAAAGAATACATGTATCCCTAAGACATTTACCCTATTCTGCCTGGGCTTTTTTTCAGTTTCTAAGCCTGGGGGGGGGGGGGGGGGCACTTTTTGCCCCCCTATAGATCTTGAAAAGTATTAAAGCTCTAGCAATGAAATTTGGCATGTTTGTAGCAAGTCATTAGCTTAACATATTGGGCTTATCATGTGTCAATTATGAAGTGTCGTGACATCACAATAATGTCACAAAGCCGCCATTTTGAATTTGAGGCCGCCATCTTGAATCCCAAACCTGCAGTCATACAGCTGACAATGACGTCACCAAAAAATATATGATTTTGTTCTAAGAAACATAGTCAAAAACAAGCACACAAAAGTAAAAAATTATCTTCTTCTTACAAACGAAAGGGGAAACCTGAAAAATGACAGAAAATAGTCAAAATACACTTCTGAAAAGACGGTTGCTATGGAAACGTCAATCATCATAGACAGGTCATTGACACAGCAAAATTTTCCCTGATAAATTTTAGGAAAAGTCACGAGATTCGGTGATTATTCGTCTAGCCGTTTAAAAGTTATAATTCGTTAAAGTCAGCGCGGGCACAATGTGCCCCCCCCAGGCAGAATAAGATTATTGACCAAACAAAGAGCATATGGGCCTGAGCTTGCTCAAACTGGCAGAGCTTAACCTGATCTTTACAGCATGATGCAACAGGTAGCCTCCCCATGGTACCTTCCACTCCCCATGCAAGTCTCATTACATGATCACATCATGAAAACTGAGACAATGTTTTATCCTCCTTAAAACTGTACATTTATTGAACTTAGAATGTGGCTGTTCAAAACTCTCCACATGTGGAATGAGTGACAGATTCTGTTCTATAAAATTAAACACACACAAACAGAAAAACAAAAACAAAACAGAAAAAGAAATTATTAACAACAGCTTGGATTACAATAACTGGGCTCACCCCAGGCAGCCCATGCCAGTTAACTAGGGGTATTAAAACACTACCACCTCCTGGATGGTGGGGCACAGCAGTATGGTGACCAGTGGTGGTAGTGGCAGCAGACTTAGAACTGAAGGTCGTTGGTTGGAGGCCTGGTCTCTGCCATATTGTGTTGCTTCCTTAGCCAAGAAACTTTAACCACTTTATCTCTCTCCATGCAGCTGGTGTATTTGGGTATCAGCAACATACTGTGCACATGGGGTAACCCTGCACTGGACAAGCAATTCAATCCATGGGGAACTGAAGCAGCAATGGAATTACTTGAAGTTGATCCATGCTACATAAACCCATAATAAGGATTTCTTGTCAGGGTGCCCTTATGCTTTTGGTCATGTTTCTGCTAAAGTGCACACAGCTAAATTACACTAATAGTGGGTAGTGTGACATCCCATCCTCATAGGAGTAGTTCTTTGTACAAATATGCTTGTAGTCACTTCATCACACAGAAATCACAGCTAAAGCACTAACCATACATGGCCATCTTAAATGCTTACTCCCTTCTCATCTGGACAGGGGCTTTTATTTAATTACTGGCACCTTCACCTTACATGTATATGACCAAAAAATACAACATGAATTGCCACACATTCCAGTGCCACATTCTGGATCCTTACTTTGCATAAGCCTTCTCGACCAAAGCACTCCAGAACTCATTTTTCTCAGTAGAGTGGACGTAAACCAGCTTGCCACCAATTGTTGGCAACAGATCGTCAACAACAACTTCTGTCCATTCTCCTTGACGGAAAAATCTAAACCTGAAGATGCCCTGGTAATTGCCAACGTGTTCAGGATCCCACTCTTGGTGTTTCATCTCTGGGATCACCTGAAAAATATATTTTAATTTACAATAACTGTCAATGGATGGTGACCAGATCTCGACTAATCATGAGGCTCTTGCGAAGGGCTGGGCCAAAGGTCCATGTGAGTGGAGCATCATGCTTATGTAATGGGCAATCAAAGCATGCAAGTCATACATGTCCCCCCCCCCCCCTGCTGCACAGTACATACACGCATGTGTGGCAGGGTCACAGCAAGTCAATCAGCATGCCTATGATACACTGTAATTTAATACCACTGTGGACATTTAAGATACTGTATTTAAACAATTTATACAACATAAGGTAAAGTATACCCTGATAACTAGAAAACATAGAATCTGATATAAACACAAACCCTCTCTAATAAAGATGGCTCCAATGCCAGCGAAGAGCAAGCCGCCACGAACCAACAGTTACCCAATTTGCCTTGTGTGACATCGTGACTGCTCATTCCATCGACAAACAATTGTGGGGGTTCAGGGGCACAAACATCCTGCAATGAAGTCAAAAAAGCATCTCACAACCATGTCCAGTGCTTTTTTGTTTATTGTTACTTATAATATATTATAATTGGGACCTGTAGTGATAATGCCATTTACACTTTCCATATTTGGAAAACTAAAAGGGGTCTACTGACTACATGACTACATAGTCATGAACTTGAATTAATGAAATAATTTTGTTACTTACAACATTCAAGCCCTAGGGTTTCACATTTCACCCAAGAAATAATAATCTTATAATAATAATATCATTTAACAATATTAAAATTAACTACTAATAGTATTACAGTATTAGCAATTAATATATAATTAATAATACTATTTAATTAATTAATAATATTCATCATGGCACTGCAATAATAAGAATGAGTTCCACATCCAGCGATTATGGGAATCTATCAGTAATTCAGCTCTGTTGTTTCTCTAACATGGTAACAACATTGAACCAAAAATAATGAAATCCTGCCCAAGCTAAATGGCTAATGGCTTACACCCAGACATGTCCTTCTAGAACTTAGATTTCAGGGGACAATATAAGAGTGTACTGCAAAATAATTTGGCCTCCAATCTTAGACATTTAACCGAGACATGTAATCCAATGTCATAAAATGACATTTTATGGGGCAACATAGCTTACACATTTTCTCAAGTTGAGAGAGACTTTTATTAAACCGTGGAGGAGACGAGGGGTCCAAACTTCCAAATTTCTCTACCCTTCAATACTGGTCCCTACCCTATATATATATTTTTTTGGCTCCCATCTCTTTGCCCTTTGCTCGATTGAAAAATACTTTGCAATTAATGTTGCCACAACTTTTTCTCTATTTCTCCTGCTTCCCATCATCTAATGGGAATCCTGCTTTGCGGCCCTCCTTCCCTGCTTCCTTAAGTATTTACTTCCTATACCCTCTGCTCCTGGGTTTCCACACCACCTGTCCCCCAATCAATACTACTCCACCATCTTGGATTGCTGAATCTGTGTTGATCACTTTCTCATCAATGCACGTTTGAGTGGTTTCAGAACAACATATCTGACAGAACACTAGAAATGACTGGCTGTGGGACTCCCTCCCCACCCCTCCCCTGTAGACCCCTAGGGACCCTAGAGCAGCTCCGACATTCCCTGTGCCAGCTTAGCTAAATAAAGCTCTGTGCACAGAGTCAAGTGATCAACTTGCCCTTAAGTATTAGTTCACAAGTGCTATGACATTCTATTAATTTTTCATATCTTTCGCACAACACAGCTATTTATAAGACTCACTAGTCCCCACGGAATGGGGTCCCTGATCCAACCTTCACCAGTGGTGGCAGAGCATGGTCCCCAGGGAGTATGGCTCTGTGCTCTGTGATGCCTGCCCCTCCTCCCCCCCCCCACCTTCACTTTTAACCAGCTGCAGAGGCTTTATTCCATGTCCAGAATAAAGTAAAAAGTTAGCAGTGCATGTAGTTTTTTTTTTCAAAATTGCTCAAGTGTATATCCAAACCAAAAGATGAGCACTTTAGTGCACAGATTCCATAATTAGGTCTAAGCCTGTTTTAAATAGGACACACAACTTTGGATTTATCAACTCAGTTGATCAGGTAAATTGGCCACTGTAAAGAAAATGAAAGCTGATGTTTCAAGTGTTAGCCCTTCGTCAGAGCATTAGCACTGCAGGGTTTTCAGTAGGAATCTGAGTGGGTGGCAAAACTGTAGGAGTAATTGGAGAAATTGGAAAAATTCTAGGGGGTTCTGGGGATATGCTCCCATGGAAAAGTTTGAAAATTTGGGACTCTTACAATGCATTTCCTGCATTCTGGAGCAAGAATTAGGGTATTTGAACAGAAAAGGAAACACCAATCGCCACTGAAATTACTAAGAATGTAGGCAAGAGTTTTTAGGTTTTCCTGAATAAATCTTGGCCGATCCAAGGCTCCTGTTTTGTGGCGAATGTTTCTCATGTTAGTCGTAAAACATGAGGTAATTTCTCAATCAAGTAGGCGGTGAGTTCATGTGGAATAGCCAGCGAGTTTCGCCGGCTGCCGGCCCTTATTGAAAACCTTGGCACTGGGACTGGCTATTGCTCATGGCAATTGACTGATCATAAAGCATGAGTCCTATTTTCCTTAGAATTTTATTCACGTCAGTCCAAAAGGAAATATTAGTTCTCTCTGATTAATTAGTGTTTCTACACGTACGATTGATATTTGAACACAGTTAAAATTGATTATAGAAATTGAAACTGGGACTGGCTATTGCTCATGGCAATTGACTGATCATAAAGCATGAGTCCTATTTTCCTTAAAATTATTATTCACTTCAGTCCAAAAGGAAATATTAGTTCTCTCTGATTAATTAGTGTTTCTACACGTACGATTGATTGAACACAGTTAAAATTGATCTGGTCGTTTAAGACGAACAGGGCAATTATGGAAATCAGGCTTAAAAAAATATCCAAATAAAAGAACAGGTAGTCTTCTGCTATTGTTTCAATATCGATGAGTTCCAATTTAATAATAGAGCAATATTTACTAAGGTGAATGAATATAATTATTGGACGAAAGTTATCCTGAAATGAACTTCAGGGTTGCTTTAAAGCTTTTAATGACCGTATCCACATTTTTTTAATAAGTATAACAATAACACAAATTAAATCAAATAAAGGAGGGCACAATTTGAGCCCCAAGTTTTGGACGTGTCGTACATTTTAACTCAGTGTGAAAAAATACAACTTCCTACGCTTTAAACTTAAAGCTACCATAAAACACAACGATCCAGGTGGCATGTGTACTGTGTGCTAAACACTATGTGAATGAACAGCTATTTCAAGGATTGACAAGAGTAACAAAACATTATAACCACAGCTCTCATAAAATGAGAGCTGTTTACGCTCGGAATTTTAAATAGCCAATATTCAAGTTACAGTGATTAACATACTTAGTATGAGGCTTATCGATTATGCCAACGTGAATAACTTAGCACCTTCAATGTACTACAGGATTTGCCAAGAAATTTAATTTGGTTGGAAAACGAAAGATTTGTGAACACGTGGATGATTCGAAAAAGCGATCGCTCACAAGCTAGCAACCGATTCTTCTACTAAACATTTTCTAATAAGCAAAGATGTCTTCCAAACACAATGGTCCGGTTGCTCGATATGCAGCTTAAAAGGCCTTTGTGCTAAATAATTTTAGCACAAGGTTTTGCAAATGAAAACTTGGGAAATAATAGAGTTCAAGTTGTCGTACTCGTTATTTCTAATTTTAATACCTATTCGACAAGATTAAGTAAAGTTCTTGCTAAAAAAGAACCTTAATATTTCTTTACCTTTGGTCTTTTCCATTCTACTGGTTCAGGTGGTGTTGCTCGACTAAAATACAACGATTTGGTTTCTGGCGGGAATTCAGGATCCACAAACAACCTCTCATCCTTTTCGCACTGCGCCTTGAGCCTGCTGAAACGCTGGTTTTTAAAATAATGCAACTTAACCATGGTTTATCGAGCCGAAGAAACAACCAAGTTAAACGTTGTTTTCTGCGAGCAGAAATGCAGTATTTCCAGAAGCCTCGTAATCATTCGCGCGGAAACGAATTGAAATGCACACCTCGAAATACTGTAATCCAATTGGTTGATTTGGAGCGGAAATGCTAAAGTTTACCGGAAGCTGAGCCGCATCGCTGTTTTGGTGGTCAGCGGGTTCCTACATGGCAACGAATGTTGTTGGAATGCGACCGCCATCTTTGATAGATTTTGTCAATCTTTAACTGAAGATTATTTGCTTTAATACAAGCATGCCAGGTAATTGAGTCGTTTTACTCTGCTGTATTCTAAGCTACGAGTTTTCTTATTTATAATTTTTGCTTTCTTGTAGAAAAAGTTCGTCTAGCAAGTATACACGAAGCCGTTCGTTATGGCGATGTTCTGGAACTTCAAAGCATGGTACAACGAGGAGCGGGAATTAACGATGCCGATTCTAAGTTTAAATTCACTCCGTTGCACTGGGCATCTCATCATGGAAGCTTGGAGGTATGCTTATAAATCTTGATGAATGCGATCTTAAGCAAATTTTCTAGAACCTCTTAAAATTATCACTGATGATCAATCTACCCGGGTTGTCTACGACTTCGAGGTTCTAAAAACAGTACATCCTAGACTTGCCACAAGTCCACCTCACGAGTTTAGGACGAAGGACTTTTTCGAAAGTCTAAGTACATCCCGAACAAATACATTGTGCAGCTCCATTCATCGATGATGTACAGTGTAGTAATAAGCTTAATTAGCATTCTAGAATTTAAGTTCATCTGTCGTTATAATTAAGTTAAGTCTTATGCTTTCAATTCCCCCAATTCTGGAAAGTTTACAGCGAATTTCAAATAACAAGTAACTGGTGTGCTCAGATTACAGTGTTACATGTATATGTAATCCAAGTTTCAATAGGAATCTCAGTAGGTGGCAAAATTTTAGGAGTAGGCGGAGAATGAACTACTCGCACCAAAGGTGCTGATGCTAGTGGGGTCAGGGGGTATGCTCCCCCAGAAAATTTTGAAAAATTGGGCCTCTTAGAATGCATTTCCTGCATTCTGGAGCAAGAATTAGGGTATTTGAACAGAACAGGAAACACAAATTGCCGCTGAAATTACTCAGAATTCAGGCAAGATTCTTTTGTTTTTCATGAATAAATCTTGGCCAATCCAAGGCTCGTGTTTTGTGGAGAATGTTTCGCATGTTAGTCGTAATTAAAATATGAGTTCATTTCTCAATCAAATAGGCAGTGAGTTCATGTGGAATAGCTGGCGAGTTTCGCCGGCTGCCAGCCCTTATTAAAAACCCTGAACTGTTTTAAGGCCACGCTGACCTTGAAATTAGATATACCACTCCAAGCATATTTTGAACAGGTAGTCTTAAAGTGGCTTCTTAATTGTGTCCCATTAAAAAAAAAAAATCAAGATGGCAGTTGTCTAATGTCTTCTATCAATAATTAAAAGTAAAATTAATGTTAAAAAAAGACATGTGTAATGCTAAGCAAATACAAGTATTTTAGTGCTGAATGAGTTTGTTGTTTTGTCAGTGTTTGCATTGGCTCCTATGGCATGGCGCTGATCACTCTGATAAGACTCCCCAAGGGTGGACACCAGCACATCTAACTGCAATCAGAGGACAAGATGCTTGCCTGCAGGTAATACATTTTTTGTAATAAACAGTTATTTTAAAATGATGATTTATTGAAATCAATTCACAGCACAATTATTAATTTGGTAACTGGTCATTGTTGATTTACTACATTCCTGCAAACATGGTTGCATGGAAGTCTGCGAGCTTTACAAATGTCAATGTGCATGAAATTGTGTTGGTCATTGGTGCCTAGTACATCAGTACCATCATCATCATCAGCGTCATCATCATCATCATCATCATATTGCATCATCATCATCTCCATCATCATCTCCATCATCATCTGAAAGAAATTCCTGATTTATTCTCAACTGTTCTATCTCTATTGTAAATGAACTTGATAAGAATGTGTTGTACTGTTTCATTACTTAGGCTTTGGCTGCAAATGGGGCTGACCTCAATGAAAAAGATAATCGAGGTACAGTAATTGATGGAACTGTGTTGTTGGGGTGGGGGACACAAAGCATTTTATGATTTGTTATGCATGTACATATTGTTAAGTATCATGACTTTTAAACTGAAGAATTGCAGTGATTGAGGTTGAACTACATTAAGTAATGCATTGTTTGGTAAGATTTCCATACCTCTCCCACCCTACGCCCAGATGGTTTTTGGGTTTGAGCCCCCACCCCTCAGATGGTTTTTGGGTTTGAGCCCCCACCCCTCAGATGGTTTTTGGGTTTGAGCCCCCACCCCTCAGATGGTTTTGGGTTTGAGCCCCCACCCCTCCAGAAGTTCATGTTTAGCTTTCTACTTTCCTTTAAACGACAAAAACGCTGTTGGAGGGTGGGGAGGGTTCGTTTATTTTCGTACTTCATTACGGCCGGCTCAGGCCGGCACGGCTTTTAGAGGGGGTGTTTTCGCGCGGCCGGCTTAGGCCGGCACGGACGCTAATGGGTTAATATGCCCATTGTGCACTTACATGTACTGTGCACTAATTTAATGATACTTTTCAAGCTGCAATACATCATGGTGTGGTTCCAGAAAATATCCATGGATACCCTGTAACTATCCCATGGAAGGTCATTGGAAATTCTGAGGGCAGGGGTCTCAAAAGTCAAAATCTATTGATCACTCAAATGATCAGGCAGGCAGTCAGTTCGTAGTTGCTAAATTCTTGAAGCTTACAGACGAGTGTAGCAGTAATTACTTACTTCATATCAGCCACATGTACGTGTATACATTGTACATGTTCAGTAACTGGGAAAAAAACTTGAATCTATTAAATCTAAAACAACTTGGCATGATCAGCTACCACTTGGAGACAGAATTATCTGTTTTCTTTAATTAATAAACACTTTGGTGAAGATATTATATTTGATTTATCACTTTTCAATTGACAGGTTGCACTGCAGCACATCTTGCTGCTGCTCATGGAAACTCATACTGTTTGCAGTCAATACTGAGACATGGCGTGGTAAGTTAGAATTCAGCCATTTCTATTACAGTTTAACTACATGGTTCAAACTGTGTTTTTGGTTTAAAACTTTCTTAATCCAGTTGGAATTTTTTTGGTTTTGTTTTAATTCTTGTTCCAGAGAATCGGAGACACAGGGAAATAGAAGGAAATAAGCATTACATCAGTTCTATAATTTTCATAATAACATTTGATGCTTTGTATTTTTAGGACATCAATGCTACTGACAACATGGGTTGGACTCCTGTGCACTGTGCTGCCTTCCACGGCAGACTGGGCTGCCTGCAGGTCGGTTTACAATGCAAGTCTGCATGTTTGAGTGAGATTTCTATTATGGCAGATATATAGTCAACTAAGTACTATGGACCATACTGATACAGTTTCCTGAAATTTTTTTTCCTTCGTGGATTGTCAACTGTGTCAGTTCGTTAATTTACAAAAAAAGTACCGGGTATGTTTTGGATTTGAAAGTACGTTTTGGATTTGCATGTTTAAACCATGTGACAAAATTAACTAGCATTATTTTGGTCAACTGTGAAGTGTCTCTTTAACCTTTTGTAGCATAAGAATGCTGTGTTGTTTTGGGTACAGTAAAGGCAACTTACTGTAGTACAGCAGTTTACAAAAGGAAGGGTCAAGATTCTGTTTTACACCAGCAGAGAGTTGTTTCAAAGTCCCTATGATGTATAGGAATATAAAAAATTAAAACAATTCTATGTGCTGTTTGTAGAGTCGCCCTATAAAGTACCCTTTAGCTTGGTGATGATTTATTACTTTTTTTTACAGCTTCTCTCCAGATGGGGAGCAAGTGTGGATGAAGTGGATCATTCTGGGAGCACACCAGGTTGTTATTTTAACCTACAGCTCTGATTAATTCTAAATGGAAAGTCCATCAGAAATGGCCACCATGATAACTTTTGAAAACTTAGTTTACAGGTGGCACTGCTGGCAAATTTGAGCATTTTCAGCACTGTCCAAAGTCTGATATCTGGCCTTCAATTTTGATTCACAAAAATAATCAACCTTTGTAAGAGTGTACTTGTATTTCCCAGTGGCAGCAATTCATGCAAAAGAAACAAAAATGAAAATTAAGTTTAGTAAAAAGCAACTGACAATCCATCATTTTCACAATATTTCTTCAGCTCACTTGGCCGCTGGTGAAGGTCATTTGCCTTGTCTCAAGTTCATTGTCTGTGCTGGAGCCAGTATTGATCACACCCTGAATGCACGTAATGACCAGGTAGGTTGCCACTCTGTTGAAAATAAAGCCAGTTTTAGCCTCTAAGAGAGCGAGAAACAAACAATGAAAAAAGAAAAAGTGAACATAGGTTTGAAACTTGACAATGTGCAAATCAACTTCTTCAAAACAATGGGGCCGGTGTGATTGTATGTTTTTCACAAATGCCTGACACATACACAGGTTTGGGTAAAGCAAGATCTTGTTTCCAAATGAATTAAATGGACTAAATGAGCCATATGACTGTCAAATTTTCGTTCGTGACCTCTTTACCTAGGGAGACACTCCTAAAAACCTTTGCCAGCAATTCTACAAGAAAGATTGCCTTGACTACCTGAATGCAGTAGGTAAGAGAATTAATTGATAGCGGTTCTAGCGAGAAGAAGATATCATTTGTATCCTCTCTTCCTTTTGCATTTGGATTTTCACTGATACCACTGTGTGAAATTAATTTGTTTTGTTGTTTGCAGAATATGACCTGCTTCACCCGGAAGATGAAGAAAGTTAGTTCGCTCTCGTTCTTTGTAAAGTTTACATGGTACCTTGTAAATACAGGTGCTTGTACTAAATAACTGTCTCGTCTGTGCTAGTCTAATTGGCTCGCTTCATCTTTCTTGTTTCAATACAACGAAGGAAATTACAAGTTATGTATATCTAATTTTTGGAAGCCACCTCATTTGTGACTATTTCGTCACAGCTTTATCTGAACTACAATCTTTTTTGCTAGAATGTCTAAAGACTTCCTTGGTTATTTGTTAACTGATGTGATTGTTAGTGCTCCTACATGCAGTTTACTGCGAGTATTAATGTAAAACTGGTAGACAAAGATACGATCAATAAATCGGTCATTTGCCAGACAGTGTCGTAATCTTATGACTGTTTTATTCCTTTTGACGAAATTTCAGTGATTGAAATAACGTTCAAAATTTGCCTTAAAACGTCCAAAGTTTGTATCTGAAACAAG
This sequence comes from Siderastrea radians, assembly GCA_964017195.1. Lineage (NCBI taxonomy): Eukaryota > Metazoa > Cnidaria > Anthozoa > Scleractinia > Rhizangiidae > Siderastrea > Siderastrea radians. The sequence goes on from OZ024895.1 coordinate 29,557,036, forward strand.
AAAGATCTGAAAAATGTCAAAGTTAGAGAAGATAATACTCTAACTGACGCAATGATCTTGGACATGTTTAGATTTAGCTTTCCCGGCACATGTTGCGGCCTACAATGGTGACTTTGCTCAGCTGAAGATGTTAATAGAGACTGGCGTGGTATCAGTGAATGAGAGAGACGACAAAGGATCAACTCCTGCACACAAAGGTAATAAACACATACAGTGTACACAAGGGTTTGGAGCCAGTACCTTGTTTCTCATTTGTTTCGTTCACAAACTCGGTTATCAAATTTCTAGCTTTCTCATTGGTTTACAGTCACTAGCCTGAGAAAACAGCCGACGTTTCGCGAGGTCGCCACTTGAGCCCTCGCAAAACGACGTCTGAGTAACGAGCGCAGAAATTCCATACTGATGACGTGCACTACCCACATCTTGGTAGTGCTTCTGATTGGTTGAAAGAAAGTTCCCTCGCAGCACTACCAATCAGAAGCACTACCAAGATGTGGGTAGTGCACGTCATCAGTATGGAATTTCTGCGCTCGTTACTCAGACGTCGTTTTGCGAGGGCTCAAGTGGCGACCTCGCGAAACGTCGGCTGTTTTCTCAGGCTATACAGTCACATGCACAGATTATCAGTAAATAGTGCCTCTTGTGCCTTATACAAAAATTACATAGTACACCTTCCCTTATCAAGTATGTACCTTGTTGCAAACAAGGCGCTTGCAGAGTTTTTGTGAAACTACTCCTCCCACCCCTCCCCCTCGGCGGGTACCTACGCTGTGGCAAAATGTTCAGCCTTGAATTACAATTCAATATATTAACAGTTGTATGGAATGTCGAACTGAGATTTTTTAGCTGTAGATAAAAACGAGACCGTTGGCGTGTTGTTGCACGTTGTCGACCAAAGGGTTCTGTAAACAAATCAGTAATATGCTTCATACTCCCATGAAACCAAAATATCAGCTGGGCTTGTACGCGTTTTGATAAAGAAATTTCTTTCATGAAGTAAACAGTTTATCCCAAAAAAGATGCATGTTGTTTGTCACATTGCTCGAGCCGTGAATAGCAATGCTAGGCCCTAAGTAAACTCTATAAACTGATCACGTTGTTTCTTTCTCTCTTCTAATTCCTGCTTTTTTTTCCTATCTTTTTTTTCTTTATGTAAACAGCGGCAGGGAACGGCCATGTTCAAGTATTGCAATGGCTTGTTGAAAATGGAGCAAACTGTAAGTAGACAAGCTGATGTTTGTTGTTGCTGTCGTAGTTTGTTTGTTTGCTATCCAAGGTTGAGGTAGATGAACAACTGCGGTGTAAATCTCGGTCAAAAGACAAACGAGAGTCATGGAGACTTCAAATTCTTTGAGAGGGCAATAAAGTCGATCGGAGCTCGTGAGGACCCATAAACTAAAGTTCATTAGAACTAGCAGACGAGAAGGAGCGACAGTTTGAACTCCTCTATCGTCTCGAAGGAAAATTCAAACAAATTCAATCTAAAACTTTAGCTGTAGATTTGGCACCCGTCAGTCTGGGAAGACTCAGTTTGCGCCGTTGTTTTTCCTTTGTTGAGACTTAAAATTTGTCTGTTTTGGATGAAAAGGCCGATCCCGGAGTGTCAGTCTCTGTTGCACTATGCACAGCTGCAGGGTGAAGCTTGCCTGCAGAGGTGCTAAACTGTGCCCCTTTGCCTTTCTAGTCCGCTTTCTCTTCAAAGCCGGGCCCTTTCATTGAGAAAACACGAAAGTCAAACGAAAGCTAGCCTTTAAAGTCTCCTTGTCTCTAGACGACTCCCGTAGTGGGTTTACTGTCAAAAGTCCGTCAGGCGTAACCAACACTTCGAAGATTTCAACCAAGTCTCCAAAATTGCAGGGAAAAATTTAAAATTAGTTGCGAGATTCCGAACTTCCGTGAAGTTTCTGGAGTTCAAGTCGAACATCGAAAGAATTTAGTGTAGTGAGTGTAGTGTAAGGTGTAATTACTTTGATGAAACTAACGCGCAATTTTGGAGACTCGATTTAAAGCTTCAAGCCATTAGGTCCCTCGCACGCTCGAGCTCGCATGCTCCCACTTTCGTGTTTGTTTGTTTGTTTTTTCAATGTCTGTTTCCAGACATGTTACCTTGTAACCAAAAGAGAAGCGCGGTGAAAACCTGAGAACTAAATTGGCCTGCGAGTTCTGGGTATCTCCGAGGAACAGACCCCTGAGTTCTTATCTGCCGGGTGGAACGAAGAAGATCAGATAAAGCATTCTACTGTAGTTGTGATACACTACCGGTAGATAGAATTGGGATTTCTTGTTGATGTCATTTATCTGTTTCCATCACCAGTAAGAATTGTAAACTCCGCCGGAGAGACGCCTAAAGACGTGGCTCGAAGATTTGGACGGTTGGGCTGTGTTGCTATTTTAGGAGGCGACTCAGGTACAGTCATGTGACCGTTGCACACCATACTGATTGAATGACATAAGCCGAGCCAGGCCAGCAAAGCCGAAGCTCAAACCGGTTTCTATAGCATTACTATATAGCATTCGCCCTACCCCCCTACCCCCTGCAATCTCATTCTGTAGGCCTGATTGTTCAAAAGCTTTGACAAGCTTGAACAACCAGGCCAAAGAGAATTCTTTGATGTATTAAAAAAATCTCTTAGAAACGGCAGCAAGTACTGAACATAACAGCAATATTCTCTATCATCTTATTGTTTAAAGTTGGAGCCTAAGGCCTAACGGTTTAATATATTTTTTGCGCTATATTTCTCACAGATGATTCATTCTTCTTGCTGCTATGTGTCCCTCACGGGGCTCTAGCCAAAATGTGCTTGACATCTTTTCAGCTTTAATCTTGACTTGCATTTCTTTATTTACTCTTATTTTGGCTTTCTTGTTTTCAGATGATGAAGAGAACTTCGTTGACGAAGGTTCCGAAGACTTCAAGCCATCGGAACCGCAGTCTAAAGCTGAGGCCAGAGGTTCTTATACCTATTTTGTTGAAGAAAGTCAAGTTCATAATGCCCGTTTTACAATTCATTAAGAGACCTTACGCAACCTCTTGTAATGGTGCGCAACGCCAAGGATTTGAGACGGCGCGGCGATAAGGTCTTTCACTTCTTGAACTACAGGTTTCTATATCTATGCGCTTACATTGACTATTTTATTTCAACGGTTGCCGTCTATTGTTTCTTTATCTTATACTTCTGCGAGAAACTCGATATCTGTCTTCACGTAGTCTGGGAGCTGTTGCCTTTTTGCTGTTTCATTCCTTTCACGTATTGCACATCCCTGTTTTCCAATCAGCTATTTCTTCTCGTCTAGGATAATTCCGTCATCTAGACAGTTTCTGTGCAAAACATTATACCATCCTCTCTCTTCTCCTTTCGTATTTTAGTCTGCAGCTTTTCCATTAAGAAACGTATTATTCTCTACATTCTTTGTGCGTGTCCGCACTTACGCGACCTCCAGGAAAACAAACCATCGGCCCCCGCTCTTTGTCAGATGCACAACTTCTCCTCAGCGTTGTCGTGCTTTGATCCTCCCGCCTGTTGTCTTATTTACTAACCGTTACACAATGGAACAATCTGCCTCTCGAAGTTTTTCCAGGCACCCCTACCTGATATAGTATCTTTCCAAAGTAGGATGCTTGGCTTAATTTGGGCTCGTTTTCATGCGCCCAATATAATGCAAATGAGCAAAAGTTATACACCTTATTCCAAAATTTCGGAAAATACATTGTTTTTTTGTCTCCATGTTAATTGGCCCTTGTTGCCTCGTTTGAATTCTGCAGATGGGATCGAGGCAACAAGGGCCAAGAATGTATTTCCGCCATATTGAAATAAGTTGTATTGTTTTGGCAAATCAGATTCGGAACATGAAAAGTCCGACGTTTGAAACAGGACTGCTTATGGTGTAGTTGTATGTTTGTTTGCTAATTTACTTACTCTTCGCGAACTACTCTGCTCTCCTTCCCGTCTTTTTCTTTGCTTTGTTCTTCAGCTTTTCCATTTCTTCTTCGTGACGATCGAGACCCAGAGGGATATGATCTGCCACCTTTACGTTTAATTTCCCCGACAGACATTCTTCAGGAAACAAAGGAGAAACAGCTTGAAGATGCTAAAGGTATTACTAATTCATCGCCTTCTAAAAGCATCTATAACACTTTTTCGTGGGGCTCATCAGATTCTGAGTGCAATGTGGCTAATCTCATGGTGCCGCTCTTCTTAGCCTTCTAACGTTTGTGTCTGTGACCATGTAAATGAAAGGAAGAAAATATGATCATGAACACTTCTGAGCAGTAATTAACTTTGGTGCTGTTTATTATGCTGTGCAAGGACTTTCTTAGTCTGAGTTTCTAAGTTTTTGAGTCTGTGGATGAAATCCTATGGTGTTACCATCCAACTAAAGGTACTGAGCAGTACTTTCTTCTGGTGCTGTGGTGCTGTTTATTATGTTATAAAAACAAGGTGGTTCTAACTTTCGAGGCTCTGGGTGAAATCCTTAACTTTGCCCGTTCAAATGAAAGCCGTTCACAAGTAGCTATAAATACCTTACTGCTGCGCTCTTTTAAGCTGACCAAGGTGGTTCTAACTTTTGAGTCTGTGGATGAAATCGTTAACTTTGACTGTTCAAATGAAAGCTCTTCACAAACAGTACTTTCCTGCTGTGCTGTTTATTGTGTTGTGCAAGGTGGTTCTAACTTTTGAGTCTGTGGATGAAATCCTAAAGTGTGACTATTCAGATGAAAGCTACTGAGCAGTACTTTCCTGTGATGCTGTTTTTGATGTGGTTCTTTGGAGTCTGTGGATGTCAAATCCTTAGGTGATCATTCGCTGCATATGGCGGCCGTACATAAGCGGGCGTATCTTACACGAAGGCGGCTAGCAGTAACTGTCAGATGTGATTATAAGTTGATGCTGACATCACTTTCCTTATTTTGTTCACTGCAGGTCGCGCGAAGCGTAAGATTGACGAACTAGCTCATTTGCTGGACGTGGCAAAAATGAACTACAGACAGTTAGGAGGAGTGTTAGACGAAGATCAGAAGAAACAAGAAGAAGAAAGAGAAAGCGCAAGGTACGAAAGATACTCCCACACGGCAAACATGTAAATCAGTTTTTATTTTTAACTCTGTAGCTGATGTTTTTACCGTGTTAAGTATATGTCTGTCTGTCTTTCTGTCTGTCTGTCTGTCTGTCTGTCTGTCTGTATGCATAAGTGGGATCCGTGGGAATTGGGGGGGGGGGGGTACCTAAAACCATCCGTTACGCAGACTTGTGTCTTCCTTTAGTATACGCTGTCTACTCTGTGTTAATCCGAACTATAGTTGGTAGGGGCGGGATATCCGGAGAGAGGGTACCCAAGGGGGGGGGGGGGATCTCGTTCTCTATCGGTTTGTTTCGTTATCCTAAATGTCAGCCGTCTCTTTGCCCTAATCCCCCATGGGCGCAGACCGTATAACTATTTCCTGTCAATGCAAGCTGGTGATATAGGACTTAATTTGTTTACTACTCAACTCAATCACCATATGGGTGATTTTCGGGGAGTATGAAATTCCGGTTATGCAGAGGAATAGTAGAGGTAAAGTTGAAGTCGAAAGGATAGTACAGTCGAACCTTTGACTAAGCAGGCATCTCTGTTTGGTGGACTCTATAGTTGTGGACCAAGCCCTACACAATTTCACTTTGTTATCCTGTCTGTTTTTACACACAGGGTTATCCGCGAGTTAGAAGCCCAGCTTGAATATGAGCGAGAAAAACGAGAGAAACTGGAGGCGCAGATGGACAAACTGCGCGCTCAGATTCACACGCTGACTCTACAACTCGAAGACGAACGTGGAAGACACCTGACAGCGGTAGATATTCTTTATACCAATACACTGTCAGTAAAATAAGCAAATCCCAACCTCGTCCCCAGGCCTTTATGCGCTGTTGAGTGACCGAGGGAAGCTTGGAACCAAGCTTGATAGTGCGAGATGTCCTAGGCGAATTTTTCCTCCGAGCTCGTCGGGTGACGTCACATTTGATTACGCGCCGAGGAAGACTGGGAACGAGGCTGAGCAAATCCCTCACAATAAGACAGGAGCGCGTGCTGAGCTTCGTTAATTTCCAGTCTCCGGTATTGAATTTCTAACTTCTCCATTGGTTCACACACACAGTTTATCAACGAATTACCCTTCTTTCTCACTGTTAAGGAAATTAAATACCATGTCAAGTCACGGTCTTACCGCGAGGCCAAAGTTTTGTCCAAAGATATGCTAGAAAAATTCAGCAACGATTTATCAACGACGTTTGAGTAAAATAAAAAAATGACTTCACTAGTGTTTTTGAATATTCGGCGCTACACACCGGGCTACGCGCTTCGTTGCCTAATCGTTACTTCATATCTAAGCGGATTGTAATTGTTAAATACAATACTTTTCAAAGGTCTTGCAGTAATATGTTGAACAATGAAGTGCGTGTTTAGTCAAGATTTTTAACACCAAGAATAGAGTTGAAAAACCAGCGGAGATTGTTTGGACGAAATTTGAGATGCTGGCTATCCTGATGAAACACTTAAATTGCTTGATATACCTCCTTTAAAAAGTCACTGAATAAAAAATGAAGGAACAAAATCGTCAAAATGTGTCTTTAAGGGGACTAGATATGTTCCAAGTATTGTTGATAATCAAAAGCCTGCTCAATGCAAGCGTCCGTTATAACTTAGCTGTGCCTCATGAATCCGTCCCCAGATTTTCAAACTCCCGTCACGCTTGCGATTTTGTTGTTGTTGTTGAAACGTAATTTACCTTTATCTTCTTGCGCTACATCTTGAATGAACTTTTATTGTATTGTATAATGTATTGTATTGATCTTTGTTTCCGACCTCTCTGCCATCCGCTCCACTAATTCAATGTTAACATTTCTGTATCCAACTTGACACGATATTCAATCTTTCTTTCAATGTTGTCGGGACAAGCTGTGGTTACTGTGTGCCGATATTGTTATTTGCAGAGTGAACGTCAACGGCCTTCGACCTCGAATCAACAAACTTCTTTACGACGCAAAAAGAAGAAAAACAAGCGCTTGGATACCACTGCTAGCGGGATATTTGTTAGAAGAGGCGTGTCTAGTCCAAGAACTATTCACTGCCTTGACAAAGACTGACGTCATTTCTAGAGGCGCATGTACGCACAGGAAAAAATAGCTATTTATTCCAGAGGATTGTTTTGTATGTATATAGCAAGATTTCATGTGGTGTAAATTGTTCGAAATTATCCTAGGTAGCAAATAAAGAAGGCAAGATGATGTATTCTACTGTCATAAAATACCACAGACATTTAAGAACATCAGAGGTGTTTTTATTTTTTGGTTTTTTGTTGTTATTGTAGTTGTTTTGTTTTTTGTTGCTGTTGTTGTTGTTGTTTGTTTGTTTGTTGTTTTTCATTTGCTAGTGTCCTTCAAAATCAGTTGTTATACATCTATCGAGCATTTCAAAATATTTCACAGAAAACAGGGCTGCAAATAATTTTTCTTTCTTGAAAGGACATATGTCCGACCAAGTCTCTTTTTTTGGTAGGACAAAACAAAAATGTGGTGGGACGTTTTTTTTTTAATCATTATTTTTAAGTGGAATTTTTTTTTTAAATAATTATTTCTTATTATTATTTACTTATTATTTGGTAAAAAAATTTGTCCGGACATAATGTCTGACCAAAGTTAAGAAAACGTCGGACATGGGCCGATTTTAGTCGGACATTGTCCGATGACCGACAGTTATTTGCAGCTCTGAGAAAACATGCAGATTTATACGTAAAAAAACGTTTTTTTCCCAAACTAATAGCTTAAAGTTTTGTGTAGATAAGCGCAAGTCAAAATCACAACAGAAGGCGCTTTTCTATGTTTTATACTGTTGCACTCATAGTCCTCTTGCAGTACCTTTTTTCCAATACTCATCTGGAACACCTCTCCTGTTAATGACTATTCGAAAACCTCGTAGAGAAAAATTTTACTCACCAAACCTCGTAACCCCTTAACTTTTTATTCCACTAACGTTTTAGAAACAGAAATTTGGGTGGAAGAACGAGAAACTTATAGGGCCATTATTGTTTTCAACGATCTGTAGCTTATTTGTTTGTCTGACACAGTTAAGTCGTAAAAGATGGGCACTCGCTTTACAGATTATCTGGTACAGTTTGTTTTATTTCTTTACTCCTAATATATTGTTTTACAGCGTTTGTACGTTTACAATATGTATTGTAATAAATGTAAAGTAGTCTATCAAAAGTTATATAGTTTTAATTTGTATATGTGAATATTTCAGTGGTCACGTTCCTTTTAGATAACCTAAAACTAGCTAACCTTATAAATCTTACTTTTGCGACCGAACATTTGATACTTCGAAATTTTGGATTTATCAACTGAGTTGATAGGGTAAATTGGCCACCGTGAAGAGCTTAAAAGCTGACGTTTCGAGCGTTTGCCCTTCGTCAGACGAAGGGCTAACGCTCGAAACGTCAGCTTTCAATCAAACAAATCCAAAATTTTGTGTTTCACGTCCCCACCGACGCAGCACCATAGTTCCTTCAGAAACTAACCCCCTTGTTTATTTGATTCTTCGGTCCATTTTGGAACAAACCAATTGGAGATTGTTAGCCAAGCGTTGTTAGATTACATGGTATTCGAATCTTCTTCCATTGTAGAAATCCGAAAGTATACCCATTTAAGCTAAAGTTCCTGAGCAGTTACTGTTTATACTATACAAGGTGGTGCTGACTGCAGGTTGAGTCTGTTAATGAAATTCTAAAGTATATACTATTTTGAGCAATACAGTTATTGTTTTGGCAATGTTTGGTGTTCCTTGTTGTGTCTTAGATTAAGTCGTAAAATGCGACCATTGAAATAAATGAAATGAGAGCTATATATGTAAAAATAACGAGTTAATTGTTTGAAGATTTTTTTTCCAAGGACTGTGGACTGTAATCTTTGTAAAGGGTTAATTCTTCGATCTCCGACCTCTTTCCCAGGGTCCTCTCTCTTCATACCTTGGCTAGAGGCATGAACAGAGAGGACCCTGGCGACATAGGCGTACGGGCCGGGGGGGCGGGGGGGGCTGCAGCCCCCCCAGTTGCGAAAATTTTCGGGCAAAACGCTTGTGATTCGGGCAAAAGCACTTGGGATAAAATATTTATTGATTAAAACATTTATTTATTTACTTATTTTATACATTGATTAAAATATGTATTTATTTATTGAGTCCGGCTTCTACAACACGACCAAACGGTCCATCTTGAAACGTTTGAATGGCTTTGCTGCCGATCTGCCGATCGCTAGCAGCCTGGCATTTGCTGCAGTTCGCGCCAAACGTTCGCGGCAATTCACATAAGGCGGGAGAACGCGTACGCTTTGTGAATCGCGTGCAGCTCACATGTGTAGTTGAGTTTCAGTTGAGGACTTCGTGGAGTCAAAGTAAACGTTGTTTAAGAAGAAAAAAAGTTCAAATTCAAGATCAAGAAAAGAGTTCAAGTTCAAGATCAAGTAGAAAGTGCCTTAAGGTCAAGCGGTCGACAAGACGAAAGGTAAATAATTGGTAATTAAGTCAAGGCATTTTGTCGGCTTGTACCAACTACCAAAGCGTGGAGATAAAGATTTGCAAAAAATGCAGGAGGTTAGCTCTTCGGGTTTTTGCCCGAGTGTTTTTATTTTTTCTTTGGTGTAATCTTAATTAAACGGGTTTATCTTAAGCGTTAAACCTGGTCGAACTGTCCGTCATTGTCAAGCTAGGTGAAAAATTTTGGAAAACTCTCCAAATTTGCGGGAATGGAGATTAAAAGCAACAATGTGAGCGCGTTGCAAATTTGACAGTTGATTTTAGATTAGAAGAAACGCTTATTCCAATTTCACCAAAACGGCATAAGTTGGGTGTTTTTGTTCGATTTTGGTAGGGTGCACTTTAGCGTGTTAAAAGGCGAAATTAATTCTCATTCAGTGAAAGCTTATATATTTTTGGACCGCTGCATGATCTATTATGTATAGCACAATGCCGGCCACGTGTGCAAAAGCTGTGTTTTATCTTAGTTTTATCGTGTACAGTCCCGTGCGATTTGCATTAGAAATACATGAAAAAATTTTGGCAAAAAGAGATCCTTGAATCAAAACTTATAATCTTGAATTTTTAATAAACATTACTAATCAGTACGTATAAAAACATCACACTGCACTATGCTCCGCAACTTAGTTTTATTATGGAATGCGTTACGGTCTTTTTGTCACGCTTGAAATGGTAAGAACAGCATCCGATGCTTCAACTTCCTAATTTAAAGCGATTTATTCAGAAAGTAAACGGATACCGTAAAGTACTCTATTCAACGTCCCATTTTTAGACTGGAGATCGAGAGGTAGAGGTGAACCTTGAATTATGACGGATCAAGAGCCTGATAGAGGAAAAAGAAAACGTCCTTATCGCCAGCGCGTTATTTGTGGTGTATGTAAGAAGGAACTCGATCCCGATTATAAAGATAATCATGCCAAAACTGTGCACAAAGGATAGAAAGTTGCTTTCACTATGGTACGTGAGCGTAATCAGAGTCAGCTTGCTTTTTTCACCAAGAGCTCCGCGGAGTCGCGGCCGTCACAGAAGCTCTTCAGATCAGACAACCAGACTGACGCACATGACCAAGATAACACTGGTTCCTGTTGGAATGTACAAACTGATGGCATTGAAAGAGTTGAAAACTCGCCTGTGTCAGTGGTTCTGGAACTGCAGGATGACCAAGATGAACACGTCCCTATTCAGGAAGCTACTGTGCGTTAGGTGACATTGTCCGTTAGGTGACATCACCCTAAGTGATTCGCCCACCAGTGCTAGCTTCGACCAGGTTGCCAGGTACTATAACCTCGACAGGGAGCTACTCCAGGCAGACCAACGCCTGTTCTGTCAGTTTAAGGCAGCACACGTGGGAAAATCGATAAAAACACCTGCAGAAGTCATCGAAGTGTTGAACGCAAACAGCCTGTATGAAATGACCCCAGAATTTTCAAAGGTCGCGTCCATTCTGGCCGTCATCCCCGCAACGTCCTGCTGAGCGGAGCGCTCATTCAGCGGACTCCGACGCTTGAAGACCTACCTTCGGAGCACGATGGGGCAAAATAGGCTGAACAGCCTCGCTATCGTGTGCATTGAGCGCTCTTATGGGCCAAAGTTATTGTTAACAGTATGAACAAGATTATTAACACTTTCGGACAGCGCCACGGAAGGAAAAACTTTTCCTTTTAATAACTTTTTAATTTTAACAAGATTGATCGCATGAGTAGGCTTGTCAATAGAGTTCATAGAGTATGCGAGGTTTGAAAGCAACTGTTTTTGGAGCTATAACAGTTTCAGTAGCGTGAGAATTGTGAACCTTTTTGTTTTTCTTGCAATTTAAGTTCGTTTATATCCAAATTTCAACACTTACACATTCGGGCATTGCGTAATTTTTTCGGGCAAGAAGATCGCCGCCCCCCCAAGTGCGAATGTGCCCGTACGCCTATGCCTGGCGACGAGGGTGTTCGATCTCGTGCATAGCATGCATACATTTATATTCAAACCACCACTCTTTCAGATGGATCCACATTGATGTTCGTGCAGCACAGTTTCTTGGCACAACTCTCCTTCTTTACAAACGTTTCCACACGGTAACTGGTACTGTTGATTTCACACGCACATTGTGCCATCTTCCCGCCATCGGCGTCTTCCTCTGCTAAACACGTCAGATACAACGGTGTCATGTCATCTTCTTCGTGATCTTCGCATGAACCAGCTTCTGACAAGAGATTCGAGTTGACGTCGCTTGAAGAATGACCGGGCATCAGCGTACTTGTGGCGGGCTTAGTTTTTGCGGTCTTTACGGGCGTCCTAGGAAAGTTTGCAATCGGGCGGCTTGTAACTTTCGACGCTGAACCCATCGGGCGAATACGCACGGGTCGGATCGTGTTCTTGGTCTTCGGGCTCGCTGGGCTTTTGACCTTTGGTGGACCAAGTTTTATGGCTTTCATTGCGTTAGCAATCGATGGTTTCGTTGTGCCTTCATTTGGGGATACACGATCACTTTTGACAGGGCATTCTTTCGCCGGTGATTCCAAATCGAGTAGTAGTGCCTGCTTGCAATCTCGTTCTTTTTTAGTGTCTTTCTTAACACTTCTGATTTCCATCAACGAATCAATATCGTAAACTTGACCAACGATTATCAACGAGTCTTTGAAGTATTCCTTCACCGACGGTTTCGATTTGACGAGCTCTTCGATGTCCCGCAGCGCTCGTGCTTGAGAAAGCATCTGTTCTTTTGCGGTGCCAAACGAAGGTTCAGAATGAAGCACTTGACTTCCGATAGAAATCCAACCTTTACCTGCTAGAAACTCTTCGACCGCGGCTCCTCTAAGGTAACCAGAACTGCGTTCTTTGCTTGAAACCTTCGCCTTGTCGGTGGTGTATTTGAAAATCACCGCAGCCATTTTAACACGAACAAGATCGACTTGAGCTTAACAAGATCTCTTTCAACTCGGTTCCGAACGTACAGCTAGAATGATACTGGTCATTGAGTCCCGGTACATTACAAATGTTCTGGCGCCCTCCTTAATCTTTGCAATGCTTGACTTTGTAATTTCGTCATTTGTTTGAATTAACAGCCAGAGAGTAGTTTAAATTTCGCTTCTTCGCTCCAGTTCACATTCACACACTTCAATAGTTCAAAAGAAATTGGGTGGCTTTAAAAATATAATATGTCCTTTTACTGTCACTGTCAATAAAACCAGACTACCCGTATTAAACAAAGGACCAATTGAATCTTCGTTACATGCTGTTTGTTTTTGAACCACTCAAGTACCCGTTTTTTGACAAGCTTCATACAAAATCGACCTTATTTTCCCACCCACCCTGTGCTATCCTAATGTTTTTTATTTTATAATTCGCGGGAAGCATAAGCCAAAATAGTGCAAAATTGGGCAGCAAATATTCTATCGTGGGTAATTTTCCGAGGGAAATAACTCACGCATAAATTTACTGGACAAGGGGTGACTACCGTAAAACGCCCAAGGTCGAACAAATTTAACTGAAATATTTAGCTGTTGCCCCCAAACCTTCACGGGGTCGTTGAATTTTTGCCAAATGTTAATGATGCGCGAACATTTCGAAAATAAAACCTACGCCCAAATAAACCAAGAGTCAGTAAGGTTCGTTTCTTGGTCTGTTGTTGTCTTGTTTAGTTGACGGCACGAATTGATTTCAACAATGTTGCCAGCAGAATTGACGAAAAAAACTGTTGAATTTTGAGCAAAAGAGTTTTAAAAGCGAATGTCTGTAAAGGTCGACCGGAGGCGTGCAATGATTTTTCGTTGCAAGAAATCGGTCAAACTATTCCGTTTAAGTCCAAACTGAGAAAATTACCACAAATGTGTGTAATTAACTACTCTATGTGATTAGCTATTTGCTGTTCTCGTTAAAATTGTTTTATTTGTTAACGGCCTTTTCGCGATGCTCTGTGTGAGACCAGGGAAACCCGGTCCGAGAGTCCGAGAGCTGCGAAACCAAGATTACCTCCGTACGTTGAAAACAATTATCTGATAGAAGTAAAAAATATACGGTATATCTGTTAATCACCTAGGGATACTTTGTGATTTGTTGTTTCAGAATTTGGATATTTTCCTTATTGCACGCCTCCAGTCGATATTTACAAACATACGCTCTTAAAGCGAATATTCAACGAAATGTATTTATTTCCAGTCTTAGCCGTCCCATGTTCCCATTTTTTTTTGTTTTTTTTTTACAGTTTTCACTTTTTTTAATTTTGGTGAGCTTTAACTCTCATCTAAAAATCTCATCTAAAAAAAACTAGTTTTCATTTAATTTCTTGTTCATCTTAAGATGTTTTGACCAACAATTATCGGAATATATCCTCACATTAATGAGAAAATTTTATCAAAGGGTATTCGTGAGAATACGGTAACAGCCTTCGCAACTTAGTAATAAGCTAGTACGGAAAATTGTTTCCTACCTTCAGAATTATGGGGATATTATAAAAACCACACATTCTATAACAAGGCTGTGTAACTGCCAAAAGATCAGGCACAAACTGAAATAGATATGAAGCTATCATACTAAGTGTCATCAAAAGATAATTCTGTACTTTATGACAGCGTTTTTCCGGACGTGCTAGCTCAAACTACAAATGCGCTAAGCCAAGTAAATAAAAAAAAAAAGGTTTACGAGGTATTAAATCGAGATTCAGTGGTACTCAGCTGGTGAAACATTCAAGTCACGTCGCAAAAGACTTCCAATCGATATTTCATCAGAGGCTGCAATGGAGCAAGAATCGACCAAAAGTCTGAAAAGTCGTTAATCTGCGAGGGGGTACCCAATTGACGAAGGTTTTTTTCCCTTTGTGTACTTCAAATCTTGCGGATACAAACTGAAACAGAGCTAAAACAGAGATGAAACGTTATAAACGAAGTGACAGCCAAACATGATATCTGGTAAGAGTTCCTCAATGTTTCTTAGCTTGACAGCGTTTCTACGGACGTGCTGGTCCACACAATCACACAAACTATATAAATAAGAGATCAGGTCTACAATATATTTAACAAAGATCCAGTGACACGAACCACTTCAGCAAAGATTTCAGTGTATATTGCGTCGTTGCAATGGAGCAAGAATCGACCAAACGTCGTAAATTTGTGACAGGATCTCCAGTGGAACGATTTCGTTCGTTCGTGCACTTCTTGACAATCGCGTGCCTGCTATCGTGCATCGTAGTCTTGTTTTTTTCTTTCGTCTCAATGAAACGGCATCTTGATGACGTTGAGAACGAGCTCAAGAAAGTTAAGGGTAGTGATGATCACACTGTGCCTTTGGGCGAGAAGGGGCCGCTTACTCGACACAAGAGAACCATTAACCCCCAAATAACTTTATCAGACCTAGATAAGAGAATTATCACACTGGAAAGCAGGTATGACATTAACCTTTTAAGCCCGAGCATCGTTATATAAATTCTCCTTTTTGGTTTTTACTTACATTAATTTTTGTTGAGTACTAGTTGGGAGAATTGGCGAACTTCTTTAGAGATCAAGACAATTAAGGCAATTCATCTTTGGTAACCGTTTGTTTGACGTGTAGGCCTGTCATTATGCACTGATTTCATGACAATAAATTAGATGCTTATCACTATTGGGTCTTAAAGGGTTAAATGAGACAATTTTGATGGTAATTTAGAGACTTCGGAGTCGTATCTGAAGGCGTAAGAAAAATAAAGATTCACAGCACGTATTATTGGTTCCACACCAAAACAGTATACAATGTAAATTAAACAAAGAAGATCAAGAAGGAAGACGGACATGTAGACAAGTCTAAAGTCACGTAATTTTCTTAGGGACGTGACATATTTGTTTCTTTGTGTGTTTGTTTGTTTGTTTGTTTGTTTCAGGACAGTCAAAATCTCCAACGACTTGCGCATGAGAACCTCGCTTAGGGGTCAGTAAAATTTACATGTGCTCTTAACTTTTTGTTATTCCAGAAAAGGGCGACAGAAAAATTTTCCCCCAGGGAGTACGGTTTGGGTTGATCTGAAAGCTCATAAAATGCTAAATGAATATAAGTAATTATCATTACCGGAAAAACCCCTTGACCCGCAATTTATCCCTCCCAACTATCTTTGCTGACGTCAAACTCTACATCTTGCGAAATCATCTTGATGTTTAATCTTGATCTCTGTATCTTGCATTAAGAAATTCACCCGACAAACAGTATAGGGACTGGAAATGGCTGAACTGGTCGAAACTTGCTTCAAACGATGCATCACAAAAGTTGTAACGTTACTCAGTCGTTAATACCGTTGCATGGGTGGCGACTGTTGCCACCCAACAAAGGGAGTGTATAAACTGTATTTACATTCATTTTGTATGTAAATTTGACGTTTTCAACAGCAATTCCTCATTCAATATTCGACGAACGCTTCCCATATTTGCTACAGTTACAAACGGCGTAGCTGCTATCAATTTATTGAATCTAAGTTCGGTAGACCACATTTGAGGTGTAAGCCCATGTAAAGATCCAAGAACTTCGTCGTAAGCAAAGATGGATCTACAACAATTGATAAGGACGATCTGCTTATTGAAAAACTAGTAACAATCTACTTGTTGCGTTAAGGCAACCCTGATATGTTATACATAAGCACGCACGAGAGCAAACATAGCGGGAATACAGGAGTCTATAATACACCAAGCGCAAACATTAGGCGACAATTAAAATGATTGGCCGTTGCTAGAAGGCTTCCCTTGTTTCTTATTAAAATAGATTTTCTTTCTTTAAAGGCCGAGACGGAAGAGATGGCGTGCAAGGCCCCCCCGGACCTGCTGGTAAGCAAGAGCGATAGGGAAATCTCCTAATATTAACAATAGAAAGCGAAGGCGTTACCGCTAATACATAGAATGTGATAAGACTCATGCCTTGTGTTGTTAAGGACGGTGTCTACTTTTGTTCCTGCGCATACGTTCTGCGCATCTCGAGATGGTCCGAGCAAAAAAGAAAAGTGGGGAATTATAGATGCTTAATTATCTCGTGGTTGCCCACGCTATCTTCCAGTAGCCCTTGCTAAGATCCGCTTTTCCCGCAGAGTCAAAACTGCGCTAGAATACCTCTGTATTAGAAGGCACCGCCCTTAATTTGAGCCAAGTGAATTCTTTTTGTCACATTTTTTGTCAGCAGAAGACTAAAGTTTCTGCGGCACAGGTTAACTTTTAGAGTATGCGACAACGCGGAATTATTCCCTCATTTCCAGACTGGGTGGCAGTCGAAGAGAATTACGTTACTATAGTTGCTAACACTACAATACTTCAATTTTTAGGACGAGACGGGAGAGACGGAAGGCCAGGATCCCCGGGACAGCGAGGACCGGCGGGCCCAAAAGGTAGCAGTTATAGCAATTGGGAACTTTGAATTTGGGTCGGGGTGGAGGGCGGGGGGGGGGATTGAAATATACGATGTTTGATATACCTGGAGCATTTACACCCAGGTCCTAGTACCGGAAGTACAAGTCAGGGCTTTTCCGTTCGATACATTCAAGGTTGCATTTTTCCCTTAATCAGCAATGCTAGCCGCCGATCGCAGGCTCCGTTCGCAGTATTTGTTGGATTGCCCCTGAAAATTACTGCAGCACACATAAACCAACAAGACAGTGAAAACAAGACGCTTTGGGTAAAGTCTTCGTTTCTTAACATATGCAACGATTCTCAGGGCACTGAATGTTCACGGCTGGATTACAAGCCGTTCTATTGAAATATTTTACTAGCTTTTAACATAACGTTTTCAGGTGATCTTGGTCCAACGGGAATTCCTGGCCCCGGGGGACCTCCTGGGCCTCAAGGACTAAGGGGACCTGAAGGAAAGGGGCTGTCAGGTGTGAGGTACAACCGATGGGGACGAACAAACTGCTCCCGGGATACCTCTGTAGTGTACACTGGTAGGTGAAGAGTTATAATTATGAATCCTCAGCTGTTCTCTTCTAAGACATCAGAAAATGCTTCGGGTTCTAATCACGTTGTAGAAAAGAATACTGAATAGGGTTTAAGCTAATAATGACCCAAATTGTTACCCTTCACACTCCTACACAATCCTCAAGTGGTTTCAAGTTTCATTCTGTGCATGAAATCCTTGAGTGTAACCATTCCAGTGAAGCTATGGAGAAGCTCTTCCCTGTAGAGCGATTCGTTGTTCTGTACAAGGTAGTTCTAATTTTTTTCTGTGATAAAATCCATACAATTGATCACTCAAATGAAAGCTATTGAGCAGGATTGAGCAGTACGTTCTTGTCGTATTGTTTGCTACGCTGTGGAATGTGGTTCTGGCGTAGGATTCTGTAAATAAAATCCTCCAGAAGCTATTGAGAAGCTCTTCCCTATGGGGCGATTTATTGTTCTGTACAAGGTAGTTCTAAATGTTGGGTCTGTGGATAAAATCCATAAAAATGTGGAAAACTATTGAGCAGTTTTCTCGTGGTATTGTTCGCTATGCTGTGGAATGTGGTTCTAACTTAGGATTATCTTCTGTGAATGAAATCCATCTCTGGCTGAACTGTTCACATCAAAGATGTTGATGTCAAATATCAAAGTCAAATCGAAGTTATAGAATCAAAGTCAAGTTCATATCAAAGGTGTTGAATAAGGGGCTGTTTATCTTGCTCAGAGTTAGTTCCAACTTTTGAATCTGTGAATCTGAATCTGTGAAACATGTGGCTATTTAAAAAATCTTTTGAGGAGTGTATTCACAAGGCGCTGCATATTAAATTAAATTTAACAAACATCTATTTGCAGCAGTATGCTAAAAATGTTCTCTTCGAAGTCGGGATTAAAGATAGTTCTGTCCACCGTCGTAAGTGTTTATTTGCCTCTGTTAGCCTTTTTTTCGGGATCTGGAAGGAGATCTTGTAGAAAATGATTTGGATTCCTGGTAACCTTACTCGATAGGCGTTTTTGTCTTAAGTACTTACAATATCCTATATTGGAATACATTTACTTGTGTACCCATATCTGACTGCACGCATACAGAATCCAGCTTAATTTATTTTCTTGATTTGGTTTTGTTGGCAGGGGTTGTGGGTAGCGGCTACCATGGGCACCACGGCGGAGGCTCCAACTACCTGTGTCTTCCTAACAATCCCATATATGACAAGTACATCAGCGGGTGGCAGGGTACAGCGGGGATATGGGGCACTGAGTACGAATCCGGGAGCTTTCCAGGCTTTCGCAGCAATCTTAATGAGCACGATGCACCATGCGCCGTGTGTTACGTCAGGTCACGTGGCTCTCAGCTGATGATCCCAGCAACCAACCAGTGCCCGCTAGGTTGGACTAGAGAGTATCATGGATACTTGATGACTTCTCACTGGGGTCATGCCCATTCCAGTGACTTCATATGCGTTGATGCAGGTGCTGAGGTTGTCCCTGGAAGCCATCGTAACGTGAATGGGGCATTGTTGTATGTGGTGCAGGCATCTTGCAATCATGGCTTACCTTGCAAGCCGTATATTCATGGCCACGAGCTGACATGCGTTGTTTGTACTAAGTAGCAAATTCCCCAACTAACACCAAATCAAGTGCTTAATCTAAAATGGAGAGAGGAAGGGATTGCAACTACTGTGATTGACACCCCATTGTTTTACTACGCAAATTTTTTAGTACCACAAAGTGAAATTAAATGCAAATGTATGAAATAATCATATATAAGAGAGAAATTATCTCATCTTAAGATTTGTTTTTAAATAAAGAAATATTTAGATGAATCATCGTGAGGGGCTTTTCAGAGACAATGGGAAAAAAACTACAAATTGAAAATAAGGCCCAACTGGCGGAAGGCAGAACAGTTAGCTATTTACAAACGTGACCGATGAAATGAACTCGGGTCTACCGAGAAACAACTCCAGCTAGTGCTCAGAGCGGGACTTGAACCTGGGACCTTCGGATTACAAGTTCAGCGCCCTGATCTCTCGGCCATGCTGCCTCCTATAAGTAGCTAGACGCAAACTACTGCTAAAGAAAGGCGTTTGGCCTATGTCTAACGAGAATTCCTAGCTTTCCATTCAGCTGATTTATTCCTTTTTTTAGTGGCCCCTCTTTTCCATATACATAGCACTGGCATACAACATAAATCTTCTATGTCATTCGGACCTAAGACGAATGAACGGGTAACTTTTGAAATAATTTTAACGCTTCCTGGGCGCTGCATTGTCCACGCTATCCCATCATGTTAATCATGTTTAAGGAATTGCTTCGTATAACAACCCAAAATGGCAAAATTAAAGCTTAAGAAAATTGAATTTGTGGAGAAGTTTTTCAGTTCTAACTACGCCAGCGTTTTATTGTATTGGTCACTTAAGTTACAGGCTTGACACAACCTTAATAAATTAATCCGTCCATTCACTGAGTGGCTTCCTTTTTCCCTAACTTAGCCAGAAGAGCATCAAGTTTTTCTTCCAAGCCTCTGTTGGCCTCGACGAGTTTAAATTGTATTTCAGATTTCACCTCAGTAAGTATTGTTTCAAGATCAGATTTCATGTCTTGTAGTTGCAGGCCTTGATGATCAATATCCTCCCTCGGGCACATCTGGAAAATAGAACTATCCATTATTACCGGTAGCTTGGAAACGTACCCATAATCCGCCTCGAGCGGGTAAAAAGTATGTTTTTGCTTAGACCACTGTCAGCCCCATTTCCAGTCTTCCTTGGTGGAAAATCAAATATGACTTCATCCGTCGAGCTCAACGGGAAGATTCGCCTTGGACGCCCCATGCTATCGGCCTCAAGCTTCACGCTGTCACTCGATAAGCACGTAAAAGCCTGAGGACGAGCCTAGCCCACCGTGTTGTTGATTCGCTTCTGAGGGGCCGATAACATGGGCCGGGCAAGCCCGGCTAACTCGGTTTTCCGAAAAGAATGTGCAGCTCGGTATTACATGAGGTAAGCTAGCCTAGCTCCTGCTAAATTTGTCGTGTGAAAGGTGACGTAGGATCCATCAAAGAGAATGAATCTAAATGATTTTACTTTCGCCAATCTAGATCTGTTATTTTAGCGTATTGTCTTCAGTTTCATGCTGTTTTATAATTTGATGCACCTTTATGCGTTATATGCAAATAGAAATATCGGCTTTCTGGTCAGCCATTTTGCTCTCAGGCTAAATTTAGTCACGAGGCAGTGTTATCCTGGCTTGCCATGGTTCATAAGTTGGATGCAGTTTACTCCTCTCATGAATTTACATGTTACTTGGCTCAACTGCGCATGTGCTCTTTGACAATAAAGTGAGTATATTTACCTTTGCCAACACGCTGTTTTCGTAACGGAAAGCGATGTAAGGATAGAGTGGTTTATTTGGGCTGTACTCGATGTATGGGTGACCTCCTTTTGGAATTACTCTGCTCCCATTCTCAGAAAACATAACTGGAACTTGAAATTTTCCATCTATCTCTTGTTTGTCCTCAAACACGACGGTGCATCGAATCACATCACCTCGGTGGACTGCGGCACAACCTACATGAGTGAATAGAGGCGAATGTAAAAAAAAAATATACAACACAACACAATAGGTTCAGTCTTGAAATACAACTGAAGGAATTAAAAATAAAATCAGCATACTGCATGCGCATTAAGAAAAAAGGCGACGACTAGCAATAACTATTGCATGGTAGTTCTTTTATAGTACTGAGACTGTGTCATCATACCTGTCAGGGTAGTTTTTTTAAACTTCTTATGCTTAGCGTAATCAGCGTCGAAGATTCGCCTATCGTCGGTGTGGTACCCAACAGTCTCTTTCCAAAATCCGGGCATCTGATCCAAATGGTAATCATCAAACACGACTCCCATACCAAACCACTTTGTTTCGCTGCTTTCCAGAATCATTACCTTAAAATGAAATAAATAAATAAATGAATAACATGACACTAAGTAACTAAATAAATAAATAGATCAGTTAATCAATCAATCAATCAATCAATCAATCAATCAATTAATCTCAATCAATCAATCTCAATCAATCAACAAATAAACGATATAAAGTTCACTTATTCCAAACGTGAAAAACTAGCCAAAAAAAGGATAACATTATACTGTTCTAAGAAGTTGACTCGTCTGCCATCGTCCCATTCTTGTCTCTCTGTCTTTTTTGTTTTTATTTTTTTTTGCTGTCCCCTTCGTCAAGTTACTGTGCTAGTCTCTCGCGACCGATCCGCGATCGCGTACAAATTATAAAAGACGACTGGGTATGAGTCAGTCTAAGAATCATTCAAAATGTTCAAGGCAAGATATCTTTTCTACGAACGAAATTTCGTCTTCCCTTTACTCCTTCATCCAGATATATTAAGTAAAAAAAATAACCTTTTCCTAGTAAAATAATTTGAACTAGGTCTTGGAGTGCTTTGTTTCTAGAAAAATCCTCTAATAATTTCAGTTAAGCATTTTAATTGTAGGATAATCATCCGTTTCTGTGCTTTCTAGCTCAGAAACTCAGAATTGAACGTGCTTCCATGTTTTGAGATACAGAGTTAGAAATTTCCTCTGGGCTACCCAATTTCCGTTTGAAGGTGATCCAGAATCAACCTACCAACGGAAAACTATTTCAACGCAACTTGAATCAGTTTGTGACTTACCTCAAAATGAGGAAATCTTTCAGAAAAGGGAGTGAGGTATCTAGCGCCGTATCTGTAGGCTGGACTGATGGAGGGTTGGCAAGTCAAAAGGCAATCTTCCACGAGGATAGCAGCGCACTTCTTCCACGCCTTCAAGTTAAAAATGTGTCGTTAATTTATTTCCCAGATAACGCTCTAAGAAGTTAATGCGAATTGTGTCGCGTTGTTAATTAGCTGGAACGTTTATTTCCGCTACCTTAATTTCCATGTTGCTTGAAGAAGTCAGATTGTCACCCTTAACCCCTACATTCAGGCAGAATTTTCTTTTAAAGAAATTGCCTCACACACTTGTAGATCGGATTTTTAAAATCAGCCATGAAATGCTTGTTCCAGTTGTGACCACAAACTGTGTCTCTTTGTTACAATTGCGTTAATTTCCCTCATTTTGAAATTTTACCCCTCTTTCGCTTTATTTTCCTTTCTTGGGGAGTAATTTTCACTTCAATTCGCATTATTTAAGTCACTTTTATTTCAAATACCTTAATTAACACAAGCGTTAATTCCTATAATAAGTTACACACAAAACACATCAAGCACCGGCAACAATAACAACAACGCAGGCGGACCCAAAACAAGCAGTAGATCCTAAACTTTGTGACCTGACTGCAGGTAGATACATAATTTGGCATGTTGTTGTTCACACAACGAGATATTCTCATGGCAACCATGTAACAACACGAAAATTCATTATTTTGTTCAATTTATCCGTTCTTGTCATGTTATTCGGAGCAAACTTTGAGTGAATAATCTTCAACGGCCTTATCAGGACACTGTTTTATGCATTCATGTTTACAAGTTTATTTGCAGCGGTTTTAGGCTGGTTAGTGCTGTACTGTGGGTTTCAGGAAATTTCACATTAGTTAAAATCGCCACTTTAAACGGCTTGAGCACAAATGGGGAGGGTGTCAGTTACAATTTCTCTTCTCTGCCTTATAATGGCTTCTTAGTGTCAACAACTTTACAAGTTTCCTGCTGTCCACAAATATTTTTGTTTGCGATAACAGTCTGGTTCGCAGTGAAAGAAAACATGTCAATCAATCTAAAAATGGTGTCTAAGTCCTCTGCGCCTTACAACCTTTTCTTTTTTGTCTTATTTCCCTCCCCCTCCCCCTCTCCCCCCTGTAATTTTGCAGTACTGTAGGATGATAAAAATCGGTACAGAATGATCAGTGATAAAGGTAGTGGTCTTCGTAATAAGCCTATATCGCGATTGCGACGAGCTACATGTATCTTAGCACCACACTAAGATACATACCTTTGGGCCAGTGGGTAGAAGAGCCTTATCACAGCCTTGTTGTTCTGTGAAGGATCGGCAAAGAACCTGATTCACCATGCTTTTAGTACTCTCTGTGTCATCGAACACTTGGTCGAGTTTATCTAAGGAATAAAAATACTTCCTATTACTTCTTCTAAATACTCACGGTAGCTACTTCCTCAATATTGCAATAGCAAGACTTTAAGCGAGTCGATCTATATCACAGTTTTGAACAAAAGGTGAAGGTTCGACTCGCATTTCCAGGAGTATTCTTTATAACTTTCTTTGTTTCGTTTTTTTAAGTTCTTTGTCTTTGTCTATGTATGTTTTATTAATTAATTAATTAATTGATGTTTATTTGATTGTTTGTTTGTTTTTGTTTGGAGGAGTACTGTAATTATCTTTGCGAGTGCACGAGTGGCTTTGAATTTCCGTAGTTTTGTTCTTTAGTAGCCCCCCCCCCCCCCACCACCTCCCTTTCCAATCTAGCTAGCTATATAACTTAGATCAGATACATACGTGTTGCTGGAAATGAATCCCCATACTTCAACCTGTATCGGTGCAGAAGTTCCCTCACGTCTAGCTTTAGTTAGAAGAGAGGGATAATAAACTTCTCATTAGTCTATGTTACTTAAACGTGATAAGACCGACTAATTAGAACAGTAAATATTTTATGAAATCGGATAAGTATTTACAAGAACGAGAATGTCCTAATTTTGTAGCGCTAGTTCCGATAGGCTTCCTTAGTTGCAACTTTAAAATTTGAATAAGTGAATAATAGTTTATGTGCTTAATGCCATGTTTCTTCCAGGAAGAGACTTGCAAACCTTGCAAAGCCACAAGTTTGGTGATTTTTTATAACGTCAGAGTAAAAATAAATGAATAAATGAATAAATAAATAAATAAATAAATAAATAAATAAATGAATAAGCAAATAAATAAATAAATAAATAAATAAATCGATGACTGACGGGGCAAGATATTGCAACATGAATGAAAGGGTACGCATACTGATAACTAGCGCGAACGTTCTTTATTTTCTTTCTTATGAATTGTCAGCGTACATTTTACATTTTGCATTTACACAACGTAAAAATTTTACATTTGTAAAATGTTTAAAACCAAAAAAAAGAAACAAAAAAAAACTGCAACGTACATTGGAATTGTCTTGTTTATTTTCTTCGTCTGGATTTCCTTTTGGTGTTCTCTCTCTTCTCTTCTTTACAAACCTCAACAATCCCATGGCGATAATAGAAATGATGTTGAAGGGAACAGGTATAGGATGATAGTTGCGATACGTCTGGATTATAATGGCTTTTTGGAATGCCCACTCGTTTCGTGAATTGTCCTAAGGAGAAAACAGACTTTTCATCAAGATTGCTCTTAGGCGTAAAAATAAGTCTGCAAATAGTTTGAACATCAAAAATGGCGAACGCAAGGCACACTGGAACATTCCTTTTCACCTTAAACTAATTTCACGTAACTAAACACAATTACAATTTCTCTCATTTAGCACAAAATATTTGGATTGTGGTTGCCTGGCGTGCCACTCTATTAAGATAATAGAAACGGAATGTCCACCTCCAGCAAACAGAGAAGAAAAGAGCAGAGAAGAATAACGGAAGGGATTTTTCAGCTCTTGGTAGCACTTTTACATACAGCACAAGCCTATAATGGGGACAAGGGTAATTCTAGATCTAAAACTTGGATTTAGTTGACAAGCTTAAAGAGTGTCAACGACGTTAATGGAAATGAAGGTTTGACAAGTTTTCTTTAGATGCATAACTGAAAAAAAAAGGAAATGTTGAATTACAACGACTACATGTAGAAGTTTCAATAATGCGAGTTTGAAGATCTGTATTACGATATGTTTCATCGGTGATTTCACTAACGAGATATTTTCAAATAGTGGTTATAGCTTTGTCTTTCAATCATCATGTTTTTGTTAACAGCGACGAAGAAAACAGGTGAGAGCAGCGGATTTTATGATCACTTACCTGCACTCGCTGATAAGTGTTGGATAACAACGCAATCAGCATGTTAATGAGAAGAATGAGTGCCATGACAAGATATGCAGCATACAAAAGATGAGCAAGAGTTACAGTCAAAGAATCAGCTGAATTGAAGAAATGCAGCCCTTCAGATAACTCCAGCAAGGACAAACTCAGATGAGCAAATACATCCCACCAACTGAAAAATAAAATCAAAAAATAAATAAATAATCCAAAAAAAAAAACAAAAACAAAAACAAAAAACAGAAGACAATGATAACTGCCGAGACACCCTATCCATGACCTTTTTAACTTTGTTCATCAGAATTGTTCTAATACGTTGCCTTAAAAAATATATTAGGGCATCTTCAAAAAAAAAGATATTAGGGGGAGTGTCCTCAGTAAGTTGCCATGAAGAATACGTGCCTTGCATGGCCTAAAACCTGTATCACTTTCAGAAAGGGCTTGGGGCGAGTTAAAGGCAATTGCGGTCAGACCCCTCCCCCCCCCCCAAAAAAAATGAGTTTATAGCTTCCCATGTATCACTAGTAGTTCTCATATTTGTTAAATTTCTGACAGTAATTTTTCGCAGTAAGCATTTTCTCTCTTTGTTTAACGCCCAAATGAGCATTTCATGACTAGCTGGTCTAGAAGCGTGGGATATTTCATCTATTTTGCACGGTGAATTTCGCACCCTATTAGTTTTTTTTTAATCAGCCAATAGGAAAACTTCCCAGTCTAACTTCAAAATGGCGTTCACAATCTCGGGGATTTGTTTTCGATTTTCTGTCAGGGTGCTATTTTATAAGCAAAAAGTTTCAATTTTTTAATACTGGAGCTCCAAACAGGAGAAAATGGCGACTATAGACGTTAACGTTGTCTTTTAAAGTACGTGAGAGAAATCGTTGTCTGCACAAACAAACAAACAGGAAAAAACGACTAAATGTTGATTTTTTTTCTGGCAGAATATGTGTTTTAAAGAAAGTGCATTTCCAAGAACTGTAGGTATTTCGTGCAACTATTTACTATGTTTTAAGAATTACACTCTTACCAGGGAATTCCCGTTTTGTTGCACGTGCTGGAAGAAAAAAAAAGACGCAGTCATACATTAATGTACTTGTCTTTCTTAAACTGAAGCCGAGCTTCAAAGGGGGTGGGATGCCTGGGGGTGCCTCAGGGCAACTCGTATGCCGACATTTCATGCTTTTACAGGCAGGATGGATGGCTTTAATTTATTTAAACTTCTCAATTACCAGCTTAACCAGAAACCGGAAATAAGAAGAGGGGCATAACATTCTGGATGTATTTGTAAGTATGTTGCAAAATGTTTTACCCCTTTTACGGAAAGAGGACTTACATGTAAATAGAAGTAACAAACGTCCACACTTACGGGTTCTCTGCATTAGCGTTTTCTTCACGCATCGACGTGTCCACCACAAATAATTTAGTTATTGTCGTTGAGAAAGCCAAAGTGATTGCAGTAAAATGCAGCACTACTACAGCTGTTTCCTGGATGATGTGAAATAAGGCTATCTGTATGGTTCCAACGCCTTTAAATGTCTCTAAAATGGAGCCAATAGCTCTGAACGTGAGGGGCAGCGTGTTGAAGCCATAAAGATACCCGGCAATATGCAGGGTCCGGTTGCCTGTCATTGATTCTGACACTGTGCACGTGACGATTCTCATTGGGAGTATCAGGAAGAAATAGATGAAGAGGATGACAAGTTCAAAAATGTTCCAACGATCCCTGTAAAGAACAATATGTTCTTCATGAATAGTTTTAAAGGAGCAAAAATAAAATAAATAAATAAATAAATAAATAAATGCAGCAAAAAGGTGAGACAAATTTATGGACCACTTACGTAATTTGTAGCTGGAAAGTAAGTGCAAATAACTAACTTACTTAGGCAAACGCCTGGGAGCCAATGAAACACGATACAACAATTGTTGAACATGTTGAACAACATATATTGACACACGTTAAAAAACCTCGTGCCAAACAAAAAAGGGACATGATTTTTATTGCAATTGGAAACGAAATAAAGGTAGTTAAACATAATAGCAAGTTTATGTACCTGAAATAATTGCCTTTTTGTTCCATGTCTACAACCTGCTTGATTTCTGTGAAAAGGCGTCCCAAGAGCAAAACCAAAATTGCCCACTCCAGACCGCTGAATGACAGTTGCGAGTTCTCAAAACATATTGCCACGTGGAGTCCCAAGAGGACAAGGTAAACAACCATGTCCCGAACAAAGACGAAGTAGGGAACCACGAAATACTCCTTGTATGTTTTGTATTTGCCTGTTGTAAAATTGATTGAGATAGCAGTTCTCAATTAACTTGACAGGAATCTAAAGAACAAATAATTCATCCTTAGATTAAGATTTGTTATTAAGTAGCTAATTCTAACTTACAGATGAAACACAAGAAATGACTTTCTCATATTTTGCAAACTTCTCCAACGAACTTAGATTTGACGAAAGGCTTATAACTTATTATTTTTTTGACCGACACCATAAACCAAGTGACCAATTTTCGTTTAAACCTTGAATACAAATTGCTTCAATGAGGATTCTGTTCCAACAAGTTCCATTTCGTCACCACAACAAAAATTTCACTTTCCGAACCCTTCTATCTTTGAAAAAAAAAAGTTGATATTCATTTAACCCAACAAATGTCCCTAATACAAACCG
This sequence comes from Siderastrea radians, assembly GCA_964017195.1. Taxonomy (NCBI): domain Eukaryota; kingdom Metazoa; phylum Cnidaria; class Anthozoa; order Scleractinia; family Rhizangiidae; genus Siderastrea; species Siderastrea radians. The sequence goes on from OZ024895.1 coordinate 29,585,127, forward strand.
TGGCAACGTTTCTAGGAGAATTGGTTGCTAAAAGTTTAAAATTCGAACAAAAGCAGCAACTGTTTAATTATATTATACATTTCTATCTTCTATCCACGTTTGATAATTTCTAATTTTTCGTAAAATCCAAGACGATGGCCATCTTGGTTACCATTTTGGATGAAGTCAAAGGCCCCAGGCAACCCATAATATTTAGCAAATCCTGTAGAGCACACCACGGGCCATATATGGAAGGTAAAATCTTTTCGAGATATTGCAACACAACAAAAATCCAAGCGGGGTCTATCAACTCCCCTTTCCAAGCTTCCCTGGCTAGCTTGTACAAAGGTGAAGGTACAAGCTTGCCTGCACCTCCGATGGTTTTTTGTCTCGACAGCTCTAGTTTCACACTCTTTCCAAAAAAAATTCAAAGACGCCTAATTTTGTTTATTAAAAGTAAATTTTAATTCTAAACCTTACCAAGGAGAAAGGCTATTAGAAATGAAAATGGGAAAAGTACGACTTCAAAGAGACACCAAAAGTTGAGAAACAGCCACCATGGTCTTGATGATTCCAAGTAACGGCGATTACCATACCATCTCTCAGTCATCAGGTCTAAGATGATTGGATGGTCGAAAAACTGCAATGTAATAAAAATAATAATAACAATAATAATAATAATAATAATAATAATAATAAGAATAATAAGAATAATAAGAATAACATTTCTATACACATAATAGGACTTACTTGCCATCCTAAGACTGTCCAAGCTGAGTAACATGGGAGAAGCTCGTCGAAACGATCTAACATGATAATCTAATTGCAATTTTGAGACGGCAATACTGCATTTTATTATATGGAGGAGAGTGTTTTACTGGGAACTAAACCGCTCGTAGATTCCATACGCCACTCCATCCGGGACCCGAGTGGCGTATTTTCCGTATGTCACGCTTTTGAGTGTCATATCGTTCAATGACGTCACGATTCCCGCCTTTTCTACTTTGTTGAATGAACTGAATGCGTCGTTGCGTCAGTGTTGTTTAGAATTATGGCGCTGGCAAGCAGGTTTGTTTTACTAAACGATGAACAAGTGAAAGAGTTTTCCGAAAGCTTCGACAACAAAAACACAAAAAAGAGGACCTTGTACGATTTGAAGGTTTTCAAAGAATTTCTCGACACTTGCGACGAGAAGAGAGAGATTGAGGATATCGCGCTTGTGGAGCTGCAAGATATCACCAAAAAATTTGTTCTCGCTGTGCGAAAGAAAAATGGTGATTAGTACGAACCCTCGTCAATCAGAGCGTCCATACAAAGCATCGACCGGCATCTTCGAAAAAACAATTATGGATTTTCCGTCCTCAACGACAAAGAGTTTCCTGCGGTTCAAGATATTTTAAAGAAGAAACAAAAACAGTTAAAATCCGTGGGCAAAGGAAACCGGCCAAACGCAGCGGATCTGTTGTCGGATGAAGACATCGCCACTTTTTACAGCCGTGGAGTTCTAGGAATTCACTCTCCTAGAGCTCTATTAAATACCCTTTGGATGAACAACTGTACATTCTTTGGTATGAGGCCAGGGAAAGAGCAGAGAGACCTTTGCTGGGGCGATTTGCAGTTAAAAACAGATTCGGAGGGAAACCGCTTCATCGAGTTCAACAAAGAAAGACAAACAAAAACGCGTACCGGTGAAAACCCTCGAAATATTAGAGAGAAGAAACCTCAAATGTACGAAAACAAGAGCAATACAGATCGCTGCCCCGTCAATGCCTACTTGGCCTACAAAGATCACCGGCCCGCTGCCATGATGAGCGATGAATCGCCTTTCTATCTTGCTGTTAACAACGAAAGGCCGAAACCCGATCAAATGTGGTTCAAATGCTCTCCGCTTGGAATCAATTCCTTGAGAAGTATGCTGAAGAACATGGTACAAGATTCAGGCCTGGATTCAGACAAAAAGCTCGTAAATCACAGCACAAGAAAGCATTTGGTCCAGAAGCTGGTGGATAACGAGATACCACCCAACGAAATCATTCAGATTACTGGACATAAAAACGTGAACTCTTTAAACAACTACTCATCTTTGTCCGATAAGAAACAGAAGCAGATTTCCGCTGTATTGTCTAACGATGCCAGTACCAGCCAAACCTTGTCAGTCGTCTCCATTGAGGAGAAAACTAAGTTGGATAGCTAATTAGCGGGTGCCGCTTCCGGAAGTTTATTTCAAAACTGCCAAATCGGAACGGTAAATGTGCAAGGGTATCAGCCCGGTCGTACCGAAAAGTGTTCAAAGATTCGTTCCGAAAAAAGGCTAAAAATTACCGTTTCTGATGACTCAAGTAGTCAGAGTCAGTGACATTTGTAAAATTAGTTCAGAGTACAGCTGTATGTTATATCCTTGGCACCGGGTATTTTGTATTTTTCACTTTATCCTTGGCACCGCGTATTTGGTATTTTTCACTTTGTATTTCCGTATTTGTAAAAATACATATAATAAAACGAACATTACACGTTGGCTCGAAGATATGAATTTTATGTTCTCGTAGCAAACACAATATCTCACGAGTGAGCTGCGCTCACTCGTGAGATATTGTGTTTGCCACGAGAACATAAAATTCATATCTTCTCGCCACCGTGTAATATCCTCTATATATTGACGATTCTGGTTGGAAGGAAATATATTTGCGACGGAGCCCAATACGGAGCTTATGTGATTGATTATGTGTGATTAGCGCGCGCACAACCACAACTCGACAAAAACAGACTTAAAAAGAACGAATAAAATACACTTTGAACGATAATATGGACTTTAAAGTTGAATGCTGCTTTTCTTTATCTTTCAACGGACAAAATAATTTTTATTTTGGGCCGCTCTTTGAAGGGAAAGTTTTGTTTTGAACGGGAGGAGCTTAACAAAAATTATGCGAAATTTTCAACCAATCACTCACTCGCTTTTGGGACGTCAAAACGGCGTTAACCCCGTAGTTAAATTGGCGTCTCAAAAGCAATCGGGAGAAACTAAGAATCGTGGTACTGTTGTATAGCATTGTTTGACACGCGAGTAAACGGTATGCGGCGGCTAAACATTACTCCAACATTCATCCAGCAAACATGGGGTGCTAAACTTTCTAACATTGATAAACGAACAAATATTGTACGGCAATGTTGAAATGTTTAGCCGCGGCTTTATGTCGATACAAGCGTCATAGAGGATGACACTTTCCTAAAGGATACTCCTTTAAGCGCAAGTAATTCGACGGAAACAGTTTCATGGCAGATTCCAAGTTATCATGAAAACGAAGACTGGTGCCAGCCAACATTAAATGCTCCATAGCGTTGATCTTGGCCCCCACAGCCGCCCCTCCGCCACAACGCCACTCTCGAGAATAGGGGATAAACCCATGCCTAGTTTATAAAGTCCCTACAACTGACGTTGATAGATAAATGAAGTCATCCGTACGTCATGTGACGTAAACATCTTATTCGGGCGACTTTAAAGGAAACATTTTTGGAAGTATTACATGCCTATCAAGTTCTGTCGTCTTGGCTTTAAGTGGGGAAGGGGGTAAGGGTGGGGGTGGGGCCAATCTGCCCTCAGCCCTAGTCTCTGAAGACTCAAAAAGGCTGATCTGAACGGGTTGATGGGATTGTTTTGTATTTACCTTCTTTTGTTCTAGCTGTATTGCAGTCTCCAGAATAACGCTTGTCTCAGGATTTTCGGAAAAACTTTTGCGTTGGCTTCCATTGTATTTCAAAGGATCCAGGAAACGCAACGTAAACTCTTCTACACAACTGGCCAGTTCAATAAAGCCAGCTTTGTCAGTCTCGTTCTCAGCTGCTCGATTATGGAGTTCATTAGTAACCTGAAAAAGTGCACACGTTTCATAATAAATCAAGAGTCACAGAATAAGCCATCTATTAGTAGAGGTGGCTGTTATAAAATTGTTATGTAGTAAAATTGGACAGTTATAAAAGTAAACTTAACATATCGTAGGTTTATTAGTAAATTCTGTCGAAACGAACCGTTGGACTGCCCTGTACTCAAACAGATGACTGACTGATTAGAAAACTGACTGAGAGTCGATAGCCTGCGCCAGACGTTTCCTATATTAATTCTTTGCTCCAAGAGCCCAACCTCAGTCTTGGAGCCGTTTGTAAGCCAATAAGCCCTCATTTAGAAATAATTCTAGATAATATTGAATTGAATTCTGCTTCTAAATATAAAACAAGATTTAACTATCCAAGGGATAAAGAGAGTACCAGAACACATAGGTAGCTACACAGGCGTCCCAAACTCACGATTCGAGAAATCGATCGAATAAATGATTCATGTAAGCGTATGAATGATTTATGTAAGCGTATGAATGATTTATGTAAGCGTATGAGTGATTTATGTAAGCGTATCGAGTGGGACGTGACTACTTGACGTGCACGGTGTTGTGTTACAATTTAGGCCGTTGGAAATTTGAGCGCTCTATAAGACTTTGTATGGAGTTTAAAATAACGTGGAATAAAAGCGCTCGACGAAATAAGACGACAATTTTCATAAGACGACAAAAACCTCAAAACCCCCAAAAACGATGAAATAGCCCAAAAGGACAACAGAAATCAAGAAAGGTGAGTACATTTTCTTTATTTTATTGAAAAGAAGGTAAAATTTTATTTCGTCGAGCGCTTTTATTCCACGTTATTTTAAACTCCATACAAAGTCTTATAGAGCGCTCAAATTTCCAACGGCCTAAATTGTAACACAACACCGCTCACGTCAAGTAGTCACGTCCCACTCGATACGCTTACATAAATCACTCATACGCTTACATAAATCATTCATACGCTTACATAAATCATTTATTCGATCGATTTCTCGAATCGTGAGTTTGGGACACCTGTGGATAAACTCACTTTTATGCAACAGCTGAACAAAAATGACAAAAAAAGGTGGATTTTAAAGTTTTTGGTGGTAAAAGTGTTGTTGTTCTTAATACAACAGCAATAACAGCAATAACAACAACAACAACAACAACAACAACAACGATAAGGCGGGGGTGGGGGTGGGGGTACAATATACACTCGAGGTACCTTGTATCTTTTCGAAGGCCAACAACAAACCCCCCAACCTCCCCAACCCCCCCCAAAAAAACAACAACAACGAACTCAACAAAAAAGAGATACTCCTGTTCTAAAAGAATCGATATTGGTCAGAAAAAAATCACGGCTTTTCAATTCCAAAGATGCAAAAAGAGCGCAAAGGCAAGAACAATATTGAATGGACTGAGCGACCAGCTGTTATTTCGTTTGTTCGTTCATGCTTTCGTTAGTTCCTTCTTTCGTTCGTTCGTACGCCCGTCATTCCTGTCATCTGTTCGTTTCTGCCCATCTATTGCCCACTAAAACATCTTCTTGAAAATATCGCATAAGGCCAATCAATGGTGACGTTCCTCGTCATCCTTGTAGACCCGGGGACTAAATTCACAGTCAAGTGACATAACGAGAAGGGCACAAATTCACCCCCTGCTCTACTAACCTCTATAGCCAATAACAGAGCATTGTCTCCACATTCCATTAGAGCCTTTGCCGTCATTTTTCCTCGGACCTTGTGATACTCTTCCTCTTTTATTTCCTTTAATAATGTTTCCTTGCGGACTTTTTGCTCTTCGCTATCCTCATTAGATTCTTGTAGTGAATAAAATCAAACAAAATAAAATATCGATGAATCTTGCAGTAAGACAGACAGTTAAATGTCGTCCTTATGGTTATGTTAACAGACTGAATATGTCGTGCTACAGAATATAATTATCCACCCTTCTGCCCCTTCACCAAAAATTGAATTTCAACCGAAACATATTTTCCGTCACGTTTCTTTCGCACGATAAAATAAAATAAAATAAATTATGTATGAGTGAATGAATGAATGAATGAATCAATCAATCAATAAATCAATGAATGAAAAAACAAACAAACAAACAAAAAAAAAACTAGCAAGGCGAGGAACAAAGCACCATCAAAAAACACCAAATCATACCAAAAAAGCGTACCTGCTCTTGCGAGGAAATTTCTCCAAATCCAGGAGTCTTAAAAGAGAGAAGTTCAATCAATCAATCAATCAATCAATCAATCAATCAATCAATCAATCAATCAATCAATCAATCAATCAATCCATGCATTAACCGACCAACCAAGCAACCTACTAACCACTCAGTTCTTAAGTCAGTCAGTCAGTCAGTCAGTCAGTCAGTCAGTCAGTCAGTCAGTCAGTCAGTCAGTCAGTTGGTCGGTCAGTCAGCCAGCCAGCCTGCATGCAGTGCTTAGACTCCGAGTTTTGAAACATGATTCACCTTCTGTGATTTGCTTGGGATGATGATTCCCTAATGATCACCAAATGCGGTAGATAATTCACCCAGAAAATAATTGCACAGAAAAAATGTTGCCTACCTTGCCGCGCGATGCGTTTTCCTTTTTCAAAGGACTCTTCGTGGGCAGCATTTTGACCTTTAAATTTCCCAACGTATAAAGAAAATGAATTACTTTAAGTTGGTCTTGTCACTTTTAACACTAGAGTGTCTATTTCAAAAGTGGGAAGCAATAGTCCACTTTTCGTTCTTCTACATACCATTCTCTGCATCGTCTTTTCTCTCATCCCTCTCCAAATTTTCACTTTCTTTTGTGTGAAACTGGTCCAGTTCGTGCACTTTATATTCGTTGCTATTGTACCTACCCAAACAAGTAATTAATTAGCAAAGGGCGAGAAGACTATTTTTCAGTCTATAGTACTCTAATATACTTATGATTTGTAGGTTAATTGAAGGGATTGCGTCCTAATTTAGGAGTGGCAAAAAATCCATGACCCTGGGTGATTTGGAACGTTTGGAGTTAATGATTGCAACAACGGGTAGGTTGTCGCACCAAATGCAAATACGTTTACCAGACCACTGGGAACCCCAAATAAAGCAGGCAATATATATAGCAAAAAGTTCCTGCCAGTCAATGCTGATCCCCGTGGCAGGGTTGATGCAGTGTTGGGGAAGCCAACAGCTTTGAAACCATTGGCCATTGAGGTACCCACCATAACCTAGAGACCCAGAGGCATCGGTAAATAGCTGGAGGTCTGAGGAGGAGAGAACTGTATCCCCCAAGAAAAAACTAGCTCCATTCCAGTGGTCAAGAAAGGTCAGCCACATGGAAATGTCCTTGCGGAATTCTGCGTTAAGCCTGACATGCCACCTAGAGTTAGAAATGCCCTTTGTTAAACTAATAATCCGCTGCAGGAAAGCTCGTCCAGGAATGACAGCCCTGCACGCAAATTGGAGTGTACCAATCAAGGACTGAAGTTCCTTGAGGGTAGCAGATTTCCTATTAGACCACTGCGGCAGGGCCTCTTTAGCCCTAGTTAGCTTGTCCAGGGGGAGGCGGGCTTCCATTTTGTTGGAATCCAGGAGAATACCCATAAACTCCAGGCAGGTGGTGGGGGCAAAGGTTTTGCCTGGAGCCATAGGGACATCAAGCTCTGTGAACAAACACAGAATGTTGCAGAGGGCAGTGAGGCAGTTTGACCGTGGGGGCTTGGTAACAAAAAAGAAGTCATCCAGGATGTGGATCACATCAGGGATACCTAGTTTAGCCTTAATGATCCACTCAATCATGCAGGAAAATTGGTCAAAAAGGAAAGGCGCGCTCCGCAAGCCGAAGGGGAGGACAGTGTCGAAGTAGTACAGGCCATTCCACTTCATGCCTAGGAGTTCCCAGTCAGACGGATGGACCGGGATATTGCGAAAGGCAGACTTTATGTCCAGCTTAGACATAAAACACCCTTGACCAAGTTTCTGGATGATTGAGATGGCATTGTCGACAGTTATATAGTGCAGTGAATACTCATCCGGGCTAATATGAGCATTGACACTTGTGGGGTGGTGTTTGGGATATGAAAGGTGAAAAATAGTACGCCAGTCAGAGGAGTGTTTCTTTGGAATGACCCCGATAGGATACACCTGCAGGTTGGAGAAGGGAGGGGAAGTGAAAGGGCCAGCAGTGTGGCCCAGTTGAACCTCTTTCAGAATATTTTTACTGATGATAGAGGGGTTGTCCTTAGCAGAACGGAGGTTAGAGTATTCTTTGGGGATACGGGGACCCTGGTAACCAATTTTGAAACCTTGAGAAAGACCCGTAAGGAGAGTGTGAACAGCCACCGGATCAGGGTGATCACACAAGTAGGAAGAAAGTTTTGGGATGTTGATAGGAGTAGAGGGGGATAACCTTGACAAGTAATCAGGTGCGGCTTCGGGAAGAATGGCTAGAGCGGCTAGTTGGCTTTGGCTGAGATCCTGAGGGAGACAGGTCATCGTGGTCCTTTCCTGAGTGGGCTGCAGTGCATCCAGGTTTATTGCATTGGTGCCTGTAGAGGCAGGGAGTGCGAGCACAAGGGACCCCTTTGTTGAAATTGTAGCATAATTCCGCTCGGTTTGGCCCCTGGGAATCCTTGGACCTGGGGGAAAGGGGGCAGGAATCGGTGAAATGGTCTGAACTGCTACAAGATTTACAGATAATAGCCTTTGGGAGACCAGTGAATGTATCTAAATACAACTGAACCTCCCGTTCCCCCCATTTCTTTGAGAGGTTGTGGGAAGCCTCTCTATGATACGGATCCTTTGTTCGTGCACTTTATTCATACCAGAGGCGTTTCTCGGGCGAGGACTCGCGCGAGGACACGCACGACACGGGCAAATTGCACTCAACACGTTAAAATAAGACTTGAATGAAAAACAACCCATTTGCGTACCTGGCCCTCACCATGATTTTCTGCGAATTATTAACAACGATAAATCGTTTGTCAACGAATTCAAAGAATATTCCTCGTGTTATTAACAATGACCGCGTATGGAAAATGCATGTTCACGCGTTGAACTCGCGCGTGAGTCGACGGAAAAAATTAGGTAATACATGAAATACAGTTCCAACGTTCTTGGGATATATTCTGATTTGAAAGCTCCCTTGCCGAATCGGCGTTAAACGCCTGTTTCTCCCGATACTGCAGACTGCTACATTCTTCAAATTGAGCGCCAAATCATAAGCTACGAATTTTAGATAACACATATATCAGGTGAAATACAGGTCAGGCGTAGCTGTATAATTCTCATTCCGGCGATCTTCCTTTTTTTTTAGAACATAGACTAAGATTCCCCTGGTTTTGCCGCACGAAAATTGATAAAATAACAATGGAGCGTAAAGCTTGGAAACGTCCGCGAGTTACGGCGTGATAAGATGGGTGATAGTTACTTTTGGCCGAACATATCCCTTTCAGAATTGAAACTGCGACTAAATTTGAATTTCTGGTACTTACGGGTGAATTCCTGTATGTCCATTCATGTCTCTTGGACCATGGTAAAGACCTTTGTGGGTGATTCTTTTTTCCTCTGGTTGATCTTTGACGAGCAGAAAGTTGTGTGCACTCCTTGGAAGCTAGAGCATGAATGTGAGAAAATACTTGCTTTAATTGCATATTAATTTCTTGCTAGTTTTATTCTATGTTATTCCCTTCTTTCAAGAAAGTGTGACTGTTTATCACGTTTTGTGTTCCATAGGGACATGCTTTTGCGGGAATGCTTCTGACGTGGTTAAAAGTGCACATTAAGCTAACCAACTTGAAATTCAAGAATTCAAGCCACAAGTTAGTGCAATGAACTGGTTATAAAGCTGAAAAAATTCCTTTGTTTGAGTTTGTTGCTACAGTTTTTTTTACCCTTGACCGTGCTTTGTGCTTTGAATTGTGGACTGAGCAATTAATCAACAGAAATGTTTTTGTTAAGTTTCTGTTTAAGTAATATTCCCCCATAGTGTGTGAACTTAAAACAAAAGCAAAGTTTTGCAGGATGTTACTAGATTTTTTCTACTCGCAAACCGGCGAAAAGTTTTGAAATTGAAAGCAGTTAACTAAATTAAATTTAAGGTTACTTTCACCTTCGCGTTCGGACCTTGCTTGGCACGGAGAGCACATCATCCTGATAATTTGAATATGGACCACGACTGCCCACGAGTTCGAGTCAGAATTCGAAAAGCCTACGGCTCCTCTACCATTCTCCTCGCAGTCGTGTCTTGTGTTACCTCTCGTTTCCATCCCTAGAAAAAACCAAAACTTTCCTCTAGTGGCAATAAACCTCGGGAATTTTATATTCAACAGTTACCACCGCCAGTGAGTTCTCACAATGCACCTTGTCATAAAGTCATTTTAGCGTGCGAAAAGTGGAAAATAAATATTTTCTATCCACTAGCTTTCAGAAAAAAAAGGTTTTGTTGATAATTATCACTGACCTCACTACCTTCTCATTTCTCATCTCCCATTTTTAATTTCCCATTTTCATTTCCCCATTCCCCAATTCCCATTCCTGATTCCTGATTCCTGATTCCTGATTCCTGATTCCCCCTTCTCCGTTTAAGTAACATCCCAGTTTTGCGCGGTTGTGGAGCTTTCAACATCATTGCAGCGCCTTTGTTATGGCTTTTGAAACTTCTAATGCTTCATGACCAGTCCCTTGACTGAATGCATTGGAGCCGAGAACCATCATCATCATCATCATCATCATCATCATCATCATCATCGTCATCATCATCATCATCATCATCATCATCATCATCATCATCATCATCATCAAAAGCAGGTTGTTAATTGAAATGAGGAAAAAAAGGTTTATGAGCACCTTTTTTGGATAAAATAAGATGCTATAACCGTGTATTTCCAACACCAAGGAATGAAAAGTGGAAAGTTTGTCAATATTTCAAAAGCATACAGTATTTACTGTTTTTATTTCTTATTTTTTTTAAAGGTATTCTTCTTAGTTATTTTTATCAGTTTGCTCCTCAATGAATTGCATATTTAGTGATATTTGCTGCCTAGTTCATACTTAGCCAAGTGTATTAACCGATGAACTTGAGCACTGTGTGTGTACTATTTAGCTTCATTTGGGCACACGTACTACACAGTGAAACGTCAGATAAGAGCCTGGAAACGTAAATGCCACCACTTTGTAATCGTTTTCCAATTTCCAGTGTGGAAGGTTAAATTTTCAACTGCCCTCAAAATTATGGAGAAATTAACTACGCCCTCTCTAACAGGTCTAATAGGGACTATAGAACCCAAAAATCCGAGGACTTACGACAGAAAGGCTATCATAACTCTAATTTTTATAGTGAAGATGCAACCTGAAACAGAACGGAAACAGAGATGAAACACGTGCTATAAAATGACAGGAAAACATGATCTGTTGTAAGAGTTCTGTAATGCTTCTTCACAGCGTTGTCTACGGACGTGCTGGCTCGCACTACAACGGAGCTACATAAATAAGGAAACATTTTTAGGAGTATTAATCACACCCAGTGATGCATCACTGAAGCATTACGTTGCAAAACACCAATTACTTTCATAGCTGAAATGAAGCAAGAGGGAGTCAAGCAAAAGTCACAAATCTGCGCAAGGGTTCCAAAAAAATCGTTTTTTTTTTATTCGTGTCCTTCGTATGGTACAGATGGAAACTGAAAGAGAACTTACAAAAGCAGAAATTAACTCTGAGTGAATTGGGGACCTTCGAATATCAAGTCCGGCGTCATAACCTCTCGGCCACGCCGCCTCCATCAGACAGCTTGACAGGCAAACGCTTTGCAGATAATGAACTGAACATATTGACTGTTATATAGCTACTGGAGATATGGCAATGGCAATTTTCATATATACTCGGTTTTGTAATTGGCCCTTAATGAAAAAGCAGGATGATAAATTATTAACAACGAGTCATGCAGAAATGAACGCAAGAGATGACTATGCATTTTATCTGTTGTCGTTTGCATATCACGTGTCTATACCTACATCTCTAGGATGAAAGGGTGGCTCACCAGGTTTGGACAAATGCTTTTCCGTAAAATACAAATACCTGCCAAACTATTAGCCGGGGCAAGCCTTTCACTTTCTTACTGCTTATTTATAGCCTGGTTTCAGAATTTTTCAAAAAGAGAGTTTTTGACGCGCATCACGCGAGAGGCCTCAACCTAAGGGGGATTTGGATACCTGCTTTCTCTCTAGCGGAACCGTTACTTTTTAAGTTAAAGTTTAAAAGCTTTAAAAATGACATTTGAAAGGAAATAGGGAAATATCCAATTTAGGCTTTGTGTCAAAGCTTCCACGGACGTGCCAATAAGCATTGCGTACAAGATACATAAATAAGGTATATGCCTGAGAGGACAGTTTAACAGAATCAGTGACCCTCAAACATCGAAGTAGCGTCGGGGAAGATTTTGCTATCACCTGGCTATAATGGAGCATGAATCGACCAAAACTCAAACTCGTGAAACTGCGAAACGTTTTCCATCGAAGCGGTTTCATTCTTTCATGTACTTCGTGTTACTGGGGTGCATATTAACTTGCATTGTGTTCCAGTTCGTTTACAACTTGTCGATGAAACGGAAGCTTGATGACGTTAAAAGCGAGCTCACTGCCATCTCCGAAGGCCGACTTGCGGTTCTTGAAAGCAAAGTCAATGCGATATCTAAAGAACTAAAGCGGAGCCACTGGGATCGTAAACCACGGTCCGGTGAGAAAGGATCGCTTGCACGACATAGGAGGACCATTAACCCCCAGATAAGTTTGTCAGACCTCAATAAGAGAATTATCACGCTGGAAAGCAGGTAAAATAAGTAAAGGAAGTATATTTATTAGACTTACATTGCCAGTATATATTCTGACCAAACATTATTAAGGTTTGCTTTCAGTGTAAGATCGTTTTTTCTGACCAGAAGTTGTCGTGTTTTCTGGTCTAAGTTAAAATATTGCGATTGAGGATGATTTTCAGAGACTGAAAATTTGAAAGCTATCATATTGCTGAAGTTGATGAAATGAGTTTTTGTTAAAAACATGGTATGCGAAGAGGCAATATATTGAAAGGACAGAAAGGAGAAACGTTTTGAATGCGGGCATGTACGCTGCGAAATTTGGTCTTGGCCTAATCGGCACCTTTATATAAAACAAGCATTGTTTAATCCGATTAGCCTCATTCTTTTACAAGATAATATTCCTTGTCTTGTTTTACAATCTGCTTATCGCGTTATTTTTGTATTTTGAGACGATGTCACGAATTTGGCGCCAAAAGTTGTAAAATACATTGCTTTAGATTTTCGCTCGAAGAGGGGGAGGGGGGTGCACTTGACCCATGTTTGGGTGTATGGGTGGCGCTGAGGATGTGAAACCCTGTCCCTGTTTAGGACAAAGAAGTCCTAAAATACGAACCCTGTTTGGAACAACATCTCATTTATTTAGGTCAAATTTTAACGACGACAATCGTGCAACCATACGCTCTTTAAAACACTTATCAGACCAGTTAGGGTTTCTCATAAGCCCCGAAACGTTTCGGGCTGATCTCGGGCACGATAATTCACTATGTATCTTGAAAACAAAGACGTTTCTAAACATGAAACTTTACTATACGTTTGACATTTATTATCTTAAAGACTTGTTAAAATAACAGCTTTGTAGAACGAGTGGTTTATATTTTTACCAAAGGCTTTTCAGGTTCGAAAAGTTTTTGGGCTTTCGGGAAAGGGGCCCCAGCACTGGGTTTTGTTGCCCAAATTGACATTTTTAGTTCTTACAGATTTGAATATCAAATATTTCTTTCTTGTTTCTCTCACAGAACAGTTAAACTCTCCGAAGACATACTCAAGAGAACCTCTCTTCGAGGTCAGTTGATATTCATGCATGGTGTTTATTTTTGTGTTTGTTTGTTTGATCCTACTTTTTCTTGATTGACCAACGCAATAAGAATTATTGTCAGTTGATATTCGTGTATGGTGTTCATTTTTTGTGTGTGCGTCAGTCTGTTTGTTTACTGAAAGTCCTGCCAATTTTTTAACCAATCAGAGTGGTTTTGTCCCTCGCGTCAGTTTTCCTGCGCTTGGCGTCTGTTCAGTGTATTTCCTTCCGTTCAAGATCTGACTGTTTCTGATTTATGAAAATTGTATTTGTTGTGACTGGCTGGGGTAATAACTTATTTGTTTTTTTTTTTTCGTTTTCCAACCTACGTTCAATTGAAAACCGCTATTCGGAGAAGGTGCAGTCTGGCTTACGTTTTCCAGAATGGTGTGGGTGCAAGCATCGCCGTTTTCCTAATAAGCATCGCAACTTCAAAGATCCACATCTTTATATTTGACTCTTTTTTCTTTTGGTTATAATAGACCTTTTATTTATTTATTTATTTATTTATTTATTTATTTATTTATAGTTAATTAATTTTTTTTTCAGGCCGAGACGGAAGAGATGGCATGCCAGGGCCTTCCGGACCTGCTGGTAATGAAAAGTATTTTTGTTATCAAAAGAAGAAAAGAAAAGTAAAAGGCTGAATGCACATGCTTAAGCACGCGTCCCATGGAAATATCCCTTATTTCCTTCCTAGGCCTTCTTATGAGCGATCCTCACGAGTCTACTTTGTATACTAAGAACTTTTTTACTGTCAGGACGGGATGGTAGAGACGGTAGGCAAGGACCCCCGGGACCAAGAGGACTTGCAGGACCAAAAGGTATCCGTGCAACGATATTACACCTTTTTCAAAAATGGCGGAAAATACATTACTCTTTTGTCTCATTATTAATTGGCCCTTATTGCCTCGATCCCATCTGCAGAATTCAAAGGAATGTTTGGCTTAAAATGAGGCAACAAGGGCCAGTTAACATGGAGACAAAGGAATAATGTATTTTCCGCCGTTTTGGAATAAGATGTATTGGGGACTATAATCGCTTGCAAAGGGTAGTCGCCAAAGGTAACGTTTTATTTTTGGTAAATTTACGTTAACTTATTTGATCTACTCAGGGGTTTTCCAAAAAGTTCAATTTGTGTAATGTGCCCGACCTATTCAGGAGACGAATTCGTAACTGTGGTAGGGAACGGAAATGCAAAAAGTAAAAGAAAACTATGTGCTTCACGTTGTTTTGCAGAGAATACCAGAATATATATCGCACTAGCAGGGCCAAGCAAGATAACTGGGTTCTAGTCCCGTTCAAAACAAAATGTG
This sequence comes from Siderastrea radians, assembly GCA_964017195.1. Classification (NCBI taxonomy): domain Eukaryota; kingdom Metazoa; phylum Cnidaria; class Anthozoa; order Scleractinia; family Rhizangiidae; genus Siderastrea; species Siderastrea radians. The sequence goes on from OZ024895.1 coordinate 29,600,148, forward strand.
TTTTCACTCAGCGATGTCTTTTCAACATCACCTGATTGCCCAACTTGGCGCTGCGTAACAGCGCCAAGTTGACTGACACGAGAATAGTGAACACGAGTTGGCCAACATTAGCTTGACGTGTGAAGGCCGCTTTAGAATTATCTTGAGAACCACCTTCTAAAGAGAAATAAACAGTGTCAGATGTGGGAAACACTTTCATTTTATTAGTCCGAGCTTTAGGACTTTACATCAGTCTGCGAAAACCACGGAGGAATTGAGGGTTAATATTAAGGAAATAGTGTTGGTCGATTATTTTGCAATGTTATTCAGGTGATATTGGACCAGCGGGAATCCCTGGCCCCAAGGGACCTTCTGGGCCCCAAGGACTAAAGGGACCTGAAGGAAAGGGACTGTCAGGTGTGAGGTACAACCGATGGGGACGAACTAACTGCTCCGGGGATGCCTCTGTAGTTTATACTGGTAAGGAAAGATTAAACATTGATTCTAACAATTGAATCATAAAATCAATGACATGGAGTGCGCTTGACTAGAACTCATTAGAAAACACCATACCATACGGTACCAGTTTTCTTGTGCCGATCTAAAGCACAGCTTATGTCAGTCTTCCCCATTAAATTCACCTCTTTTCTCTCACATTGCGGTGCTTCAATAGAACTTTCGAGCTTGAATGGTCCGCGGTCATGGCTTATTAAATATTATGCGCAAGTGCTTGCCCATTCCGCCCGATGATAATGCGATGTTGTGCGAGTTTACTGCATACAAGACATTCGTTGTTTTAATTCCGCATCCTTCCTTGGGATTTTTGATCCCGTATTCCGTCCTTAATTTTGTCATCATCCCGAGTCCGAGTTAACCCCTTAACGGAAACATGATTGATGCAGCATTTTTGATAGGAATGAATGAAAAAAATTAATGTATGAATGAATGAATGAATGAATGAACGAACGAACGAACGAACGAATGAATGAATGAATGAATGAATGAATGAATGAATGAATGAATGACTGAATGACTGAATGACTGAATGAATGAATGAATGAATGAATGAATGAATGAATGAATAATAAACAAACAAACAAACAAACAAACAAACAATCAAGCAATTGATGAAGAAATAAATAAACCACGGCAACTAAAAAGTCGATTGCTTAGCTTTCAGTCGAATGGTTGCACTTTACAATTCACAGTCACAATTCATTTCATTGGAGTGTGATTGAAAATGATAGGTTGTCCGATACCAAACTATAAGCCTTATAGTTTCCTTTAGGCCTCCTCGCCATTACTTTCTTCATATTTGTATCTTTTTGTAATTGTAATCGTGTAATTTATAATGTGTGGTAAATAAATAAATACAATACAAACTAAGCCTGCCTGCTTTTCATTATTTTAAGTTCGACTTCAAGATATGATAGGATTACCGAATTGTAGCTTAACTGATAAGCTTGTACTGATATCCGACTGTACTTGTCCTAAATGTACTAACGTGTTGTAAAGACAAGTTTTCATTTTTTTCCTGGTTGCAGGAGTGATGGGTAGCGGCTATTACACTCACCACGGTGGAGGCTCCAACTTTCTCTGTCTCCCTCACAATCCCGTATTTGACAAGTACATCAGCGGATGGCAGGGCACGGCGGGGATCTACGGCACTGAGTACCAATCAGGGAATTTTCCAGGCTTTAGCAATAATCTTGATCAGCATGATGCACCTTGTGCCGTGTGTTACGTCAGGTCACGTGGTTCTCAGCTGATGATCCCAGCAACCAACAAGTGTCCATCGGGTTGGACCAGAGAGTACCATGGATACCTGATGACTTCGCATTACGGCCACAACCACGCCAGCGAATATGTGTGCATTGATTCAAACGCAGAAGTAATTCCAGGAAGCCATCGTGACACAAATGGAGCTTTGCTGTACTTAGTGCAGTCATCTTGCAATCACGGCTTACCATGCAGACCGTATATTGAAGGCTACGAACTGACATGCGTTGTTTGTACTAAATAGAAAGTAAATCGTTACGTGAAATAAATGTTTTACATACAATTTGTCAAAATTGAGTTTTCTTTTGAATGCAAAACTAGTTTAGCCGCATAAACTCTGACAAAATATTTGTATTCATGATTTATTCTAGAGTGCAGCATTGCTAGATTGAGAGTATTTTGGCCATAAAACATAAAACTTGTACTTGTACTTCGAATAAAGTTTATTATGAATGGCTTAATTTTCGTAAATGGTCATTTGAAAAAGCTTTCTAATTGTTTGACTGTAAAATTGTAGCTATAGTACTGTAATTACGCGATAAAATTGACCAATTTTTATGGCAAATGTTACAAAAGTTCAGTATCTCAAAATATCAATTTTATTCGTTTTTACTCATCTCATTATTATTCATTTTTACTTATTTATTCCATTTTACTGATTGCTGGCATCCGCACGTTTTTCTACAAGAACGTCGAAGAAGGTGCATATGTTGATGGCTTTCTAGCAACTGGAAAGATGAATAAATTTAATTTTGACCACAATTGTTGTCTGCAATTAATAAGTGGTTAATTGAACACCCCGTGGAAAAAAGTTGCACTCCTGCCCATTTAAGGGCTATACGTACAGTTATGTCTGCAGCATGCAGCAGGAGACAACTTTAACTAGAAAAGGTATGGGGATTTCTTCTTTGCTGGAGCTCTTGCTAGAGCTCATTTCTTCCTCCGGACCTGGATGTGATGCTCGTCGATGGGAGGATCATCCCTCAGCACCATTCTAGGGTATTCACTTATACACCTGGATGCGGAGTAGGTGGGTGGAGAGAGACTAAATGTGGTTCAAAGTCTCTTGTCTCGGGGGACATTTAAGCCAGGGCGTTGATACTGTCAGTTATTTTGTCATTTAAAAACGGTGGGCTCCATAGTTGGCCTTCTGCTCTGTGGGCATGTTTAAACGGCTTATTGACAAAATAATTACCAAGAGCCACACAAGGAGAGATTACAGAAAATCGGGATTACTGTCCTTTCGCATTATCGCCCAATTTGTTTTCCCTAAAAATTCGCTGGCAAGTCACGTGTCTTAATTAAACGGCAGATTGCGGATGCTAAAAACGAGCTTACTACCATTTCTAAAGGATTCAAAGATCGACTTGCTGTGCAAAAAAAACAAAGTCAGTGCGATACCTAAAGAGCTTAAGCGCAGCCAGCCTGAGTATAAGGGACGGTTCGAAATGAAGAGGCCATCAACACGACAAAAGAGGACTATTAACCCGCAGATCAGTTTGTCAGACCTTAATAAGAGAATTATCACACTGGAAAGCACGTATGATCAATAGAAGGTATTTCATGGTCATGTCGACAGCATTATGCGCGTTACGTACATTATTTTCGAATTATCTTTATTTGGTTTCAGAGAAAGGTTGTGTTTTCTGAACTCCTGTCCCGTTTCAGTCCGAATAAGAGGGAAAATATTTTAGATTGAAGCCCTTCGGCCAAAAGTATAGGATTAATTTTACGGGGAATGGAAGTCGAGAGCTATCAGTTACATTTCTTGATGTTAATAAGCCAATAAATGTTTCCATTATTATTCAGAACGGAGCATAAGAAATAGCGTATACTGAATTGAAAAACGTTTCAATTATTTATTTTCAGCTGAACATTTATGCCACAAAAATTGCCAAAGTCTCATAACTTTACACAACAGTAATGTATTAATCCAACGAGTCTTAACGTAATATGCCATGTCTTCTTTTACAGTCTTGCTTTAGTTCATTATTTTGGAATTTTGGGGGTGAAAATAATGGTGTCACGAATTCGGGTATTAATAGCTTTGTTCTTATTAAAATCGCTCATATATACTTTCGACTTTCATTCGGTAGATAATTGGTTTGTTTGTTTTCTTTTTGTTTGAGCAGTGAGACTTAACAGCTGCAAGCCAACGATTACACATAAAGAGCACTGATTTTTTACTGGGCTAACTAAACATTTTAGGTATTTATAGATTTGCATGTCAACTTTGTAATTGTTGTTGTTTCTCTCGTAGAACAGTTCAACTGTCTGAAGACATAATCAAGAGAACCTCGCTTCGAGGTCAGTCAATGTAAACCTATGGTGCTTACTTTTGCTTGGGTTTGTTTGTCTAATTTTAGTTCTAGGTTTCTTCGCCAGGGATTTGAGACTGGGTTGTTTCGAACCAAAAAAAAAAAAACGCTGCAGCCCTAGAGAAGGTCTACATCTGTGTCTCTGTAAATGCACCATAAAGTAATATGCATTGATAATATACTTATTTCTATTTTTAGGCCGAGAGGGGAGAGATGGTATGCCAGGCGCCCCTGGACCTGCTGGTAATGAAAGACATTTTTTGAAAGCTGAATGCATAAATGAGACAGCTGTTGAGTGCAAACATATCGTGATAAGTAAAATTGTTTACTTTCAGGGTGGGATGGAAGAAACGGAAAGCAAGGACCACCGGGACCTCGAGGACTTGCGGGACCAAAAGGTATCCGTGCAACACTGTTAGGGATTTTAATCGATCACAACTTTAGCTGCCAACATAAACGTCGCTTAAACAAAATGATAATAATAATAATAATAATAATAATAATAATAATAATAATAATAATATTAATAATAATAATAATAATAATAGTAATGATAATGATGATGATGATGATGCCGTTGCCGTCGCCATCGCTGTCGTGATTGCTTCGGTCTCCAACAAGATGGATGATATTGACGAGCTAACGAAGAAGTGACCATTTTAGAGTGGACCCAAGCATGTGAATTTTAGGCTCCTTTAAATTTTAGGTGTTAGGTTATTTGGAGTAGAGATATCGGTAGGGTGCACGCAGAAATGTATTTGTACGCAGAGGCCGTGTGCGTTTGGTTGGGAAGAGCGTTGAACAGGATCACAAGATCATGGTTGGGGTGGAGCTCCGGTTTACCGATGATTTGATCCCCATACTCAAAAATCAGAGGCCAGTTCTTTTATGTCGTAATAAACCTTACAGCTTCCCCGTTATATGAGCCTCGCTCGACTGAAGCGGCGCAAAAGTTGTGGGAAAGTGTACTTTCTTTGGCAAATGATTTCAGTGTTTAAAGTTTCTGAATCAGATATAGTTTGTTTTCGGGTTCATTCGTTTCTCCTTATTTCCAGCAATTTGAAGAAAAGATGGATTATTCAACATGTCGCGAGCGTGGGACAAAGAAAAAATCTGGGTCCTCGACGGGATTCGAACCCATGATCTTCCGTACACCGGTCGGACGCTCTAACCACTGAGTTACTGGGAGACTCGTGGCGAGCGCGAGCGTAGGTCATATTTACTGAGTTCGTGGTGACACTCGTCCTGCATACTGCTAGGATCAGTATTTATATATTATCACCTATAGAGCACTTCGACATTGCTGATCCTAGCAGTATACAGGACGCGTGTCACCACGAACTCAGTACATGTGACCTATGCTCGCCACGAGTCTCCCAGTAGCTCAGTGGTTAGAGCGTCCGACCGGTGTACGGAAGGTCTCAGATGTTTTCTTTGTCCTAGGCTCGCGACATGTTGAAGATTCCATCTTTTCTTATTTCTTCTCCGAGCTTAAAATTCACCATCTTTCTTTTTTATCCAGCAATTTTGTTTCAAAATCATGTGGCAGAAGAATTGCAGGGACGTTTGTACCCATTTTCGCCTATGCAGTCGTTGTACATGTCTTTTCAATCTTTATTACGCATTTAAAATATAATTAATAGGTAATAGGAGTAAAGGCTCCTTCAAAGAATTCCTAAGACTGCCAAATTGCACTTGGCTTAGTCGGCCTTGTCCACTTTGACAATGCTCGGAATTTTTTCATCTAGTGATTTCCAAAATGAACAGCATATAGTTCCGGTTGCAGCTGTAGGAGTTTACATCAGTCTGAAAAACGGTAATAATACAACTGTAACTGTAATATGCGTGAACTAGTATTGTTATTATTATTATAATTATTATTATTATTATTATCAAAATTGTTAATTTCTCTTCTGTCCTCTTGTGATCCTACTGCTAGCGTAGAATTTACAATTATAGAAATGTACTAGTGGACGAACGAAAGTACGAACGTAGGAAGGAGCGAAGGAACGAATGAATGAACGAAAAGGAATAAATGAATGACTGAATGAATGAATGAATGAATGAATGAATGAATGAATGAATGAATGAATGAATGAATGAATGAAAGAATGAATGAATGAATGAATGAATGAATGAATGAATGAATGAATGAATGAATGAATGAATGAATGGCTGGCTGGCTGGCTGGCTGGCTGGCTGGATGGATGGATGGATGGATGGATGGATGAATGAATGAATGAATGAATGAATGAATGAATTAGTAAAATAATCGTCACCAATAAAAGTAAATGTAAAACATATCTGTCAAAATGTCGGATCGCCATGGAAGCATCGGAATTCTCGGGCCAAATCCACGTCTCACTAAATTGTTCCCAAATACACTTTAAGAAAAAGAATTTTTAAAAGTAGTACCGACCACTCTCTTAACCCTTTAAGCCTTAACAGTGACGAAAATGAAATTTCTCTTTACGTTATCACTACTTCTTCAAACATTCAAGTAATGAGAATAAAGGAAGTGATCACCAAGGATAAGATGTCTTGATATTTAGACTAATTCTCCTTACTAGTTCCATAAGAAATGTTTGGAGAACGGAAAGGAGAATATGCATTTTAATGTCAGAGCTTAAAGGGTTAATTATTTCTTTTACAATCTTAAAAAACAAAACAAAAGTAAATAAAAGCAAAAATTCAAACAAACAAACAAAACTTGAGAATTCCTTTCACAAACTTAAAAAAGAAAGCTAGAACCCTATTTAACAAAGGTTTAACTCTAGTAGGGTGGAATTTAAAATCCTAGGTTACGTTGACATGAACGATACCAAACTTAAGTGGGCCCATTATTAATTCTTTTTAATTTAAAAATTGTCTTCCAATCAGAAAAAGCTTTATGCAACTTAAAATTGATTGAGTTGAAGACGTATTATAAGGAATTTTTTCTGTTTGAAGGAGTAACGGGTAGTGGTCATCATGATAACCACGACGGAGGCGCCAATTTCCTGTGTCTCCCCTACAATCCCATATATGACAAGTACACCAGCGGATGGCAGGGCACTGCGGGGATATGGGGCACTGAGTATGAATCAGGGAGCTTTTCAGGCTTTCACAATAATCTTCACGACCATGTTGCACCATGCGCCGTGTGTTACGTCGGATCACATGGTTCTCAATTGATGATCCCAGCAACCAACAAGTGTCCGTCAGGATGGACTAAAGAGTATCATGGATACCTGATGACTTCGCATCACGGTCAAAAACATGCAAGTGAATATGTATGCGTTGATTCAGATGCAGAAGTAGTTCCAGGAAGCCATTGTAATACAAATGGAGCTTTGCTGTACGTAGTGGAGTCTGCATGCGGTGCGTTACCGTGCAGGCCAAATATCAAAGGCCACGAACTGAAATGTGTTGTTTGTACCAGATTAAATAGAAAGAACATTTTACATCTTAAGTATCAACCTAAGTTCTAAGCAAGACTGAACCACGTTAACTTTAAGAGGTACAAGCAAAGTCACACCCTCACCGTGGTACAAAGGGGGTTGATAGATCCCCTTTGGTTTTTGATATGTTACAATATTTCAAAAAAAACCTTTAGTGAAAGGCCTGTGATGTGCCCTACAAAATAAAGTATACATTGTGGGTTTTGACGCTGCTGGGGGCCAGTGACGTCACCCAAGATGGCGCCCTCTTGGATTTTACCCAAAACTAGAAATTATGAAATTTAGCAAAAAATTTTGTAGAGCACATCGTAGGCTTTCTACTAAAGGTAAAACCTTTTCGAAATATTGTAACATAACGAAAACCCAAAAAGGCGGGGGGGTGCACCAACCCCCCTCCCCTTGTACCACGGTGGGGGTGTGACTTTGCTTGTACGTTAACTTTTGAGTTTATATCACTTTTACTGTCTTTTATATTATCACTGCTTCTGTTGCACGTACCTTCAATTCCAAGCTCACTGTTTCTTTGGAATATCATTCTCTGACATTTGGGAATCAACGTGATTCTCTACGGGTTTCTTAAAAATTCTGAGCACCTCGCGAACTTGAACCCTTGCTTCAGTGACATAGGCTGCGAAGTTCGACACTTTCTCTGGTTTCAGTTTGCGCCTCCACATGGCAGTGAATGACGTTTAAGGTATTTGTCTAGTTCAAACATATTAAGTGGTGAATCAAACCGATCGGTTGCTATAAGTTTTTTCAACCGCACAGTACTAGTGCTGCTGAAAAAATAATAATGTCCAATTCAATTGAATCAAGACTTTCAGAGCTTCCCCATTTGTTTTCACCTTTTAAGTGACCTATCTTGATCCGTATAATCGGTCTCGCCACAATTTTTTGAATTTCTTCAAATAAACGGCATTGCTTTAACCTGGCCATGTCCACAAGAAAGCCATGGTCAAAACGCCAGCCCTCAGGTACCCCAATATATCATGAACATACCAATCAATCGTCCAGTGACCTTGAAGAACCTACTACGACGAAATTCTTTTCTTTTCGTATTGCTATAAGACAGTGCCCCACAACCCGTGTTAAAACATTTCGCATTTCCTGGTGCCGTTTGCCGTTTGTTTTTGTTTTTGTTTTTTTTTTTTCAGCTCATTGATTTACAGATGTCAGAACTGAAAATATGTTACATTTCCTGCGGTACTCGGTTATTTTTTTTCTTTTAATTTTGTTTCTAATTTGTTTTGTATTTTGTCATTGTTATGCAGATTCTTTTTTTCCTGGATTAGCGAGGTTGCTGGGATTGAAAGAATATAAGTTTAATGTGTATGCGCAAGATCGAATCCGTTCCATTTTTTCCTCAAAAGAGTTTTGTTTGAAACGCTCTCCAAAACGGAGGTCTGTAAAATTGTTGCAGGGAAGGGCAAAAAAGGAGGATTTCAAAAACGCTGATATCCTAAACAGAATTTTGAAGGCATAAATGACGAAGACAATGACAAATTTCAAGCAAACTCATATTTTTTAGCCCAAAGTCTCTCAAAAGATAGCGCGAATAGACATGATACGTATTGCTGGCGCATTTGGGCATGCGTACTAAACTATCAAACGTCTTAGAAGAGCCTTGGAACGAACATCTTTAGCCTCCAGTTTGGACGGTCAAAAACGCTTCGAAAACGTTAGTGTGGACGCAAGACGTTTTTAAGGTGTTTCGATACAGTTTTTTTGGGACAATACCTTACTTTTTGAATCGGCTCTCAGACAGTCTTTTCCTCGTCAGATCAACGTGAAATTTGCAATACTTGTTGATTTTGGATTGAACTTTAGCGTGGCTTACATTTTGTAGAAATCGATATTTCCATGACAACGATAAACAAAAATCATCGAAAACCGTAAAATTGAAATCTTGCGAGATCCAGATTTCTCGATTTTAGTCTGTCTAAGATTAATCTAATTAATCTGCCGATTTTAGTCTGTTTAGACTAAGAGCCGATTTTGGTATGGTCCCCCAAAAAACTGTATCGAAACACCTTAAATAAGCTAACGGATAGTTAACTTTGTGCCCTCAAACTTATGGGGATAACGGATCCGGGGATCTCTCTAAAGGAAGGATGTACTCTTTTTTATGGCGCAGATGGAAGCTGAAACACAACTTAAACGGAGATGAATCACTACAAACTGAGTGCCAGCCGCCATCAGACAGCTTAAAAAACGTTTTGCAAATAATTTTATATATTGATAGCTGTTTAGCAACTGAAAAGAGGAATAGATTCAATTTTGCTGACAATTGTCGTTGTCAGTTTAATAAGTGGTGAATTCAATACCCGGTAGAAAAAAGTTGCATTCCTGCCTATTAAGGGCCATACGGCCCTTAATAGCAGCATGAGACAACTTTAACTAGGAAAGGTTTAAGGCTACCTTTTTTTGCTAGCATATAGAGCACTTGCTAGAGTTCATCTTTTCCTCCGGACCTGCATGAGATGCTAGTCGATTGGAGGGTCATCATCCCCCAGCGCCATTCTCTTCTTGGGTATTCAATTATACACCTGGGTGGAGAGAGACTGAATGTGGTACAAAGTTTCTTGTCTAAGGGCCCCTATTACGCAAGGGCTGATTGATATCGTCAGATATTTTTTTCTATTTACAAACTCCCGGTTCCTTAGTTGGCCTGTTCCGCTCAGTGGACATGATTAAAAGGCGGATTGATAAATATTTACCAAGAGTCACGCAAGAAAAGAACACAGAAGTTAAGGTTGGAAATACAGTCCTTTCGCGTTATGGACCAAAAATGAAAGAAAGCTGGCAAGTCAAGTGTCTGACTTCTCTTAGATAAAAAGGGTAATTTCCGTATTTCAAAAAGATTGGGCAAATGCTTCTCCGTAACAGAAAACTAAGAGTTTGCCAAATTATCAGCCAGATGTCAAGCGATTCAAGCTGTCTTGCATCTTGGGTATAGATCTGGATGGCACTCCTAGGATTCAGATTAGTAGGACAAGTGGAGATTAGTCAAGAAAGGAAATTAGATTAGTGAAACAGATTGGTCCAAGAGACTAGGTGAACAGTTAGGTGCAGATTAGTACAACAAGGATCTTTGAAAAGAAATATGCACCGGATATTTGGATTTAATCGACTGAAAAAACCAAAAAACAAACGAACAAACAAAAAAGTTAGAGTATCCCTCTAACAGGGCTGTTATCCATTAACCGCCAAAACGTCTCTTTGAAATTTTCTTCTGAAGTACTAATAGATAAAATGGCTTCTGATGATGGTCGTTCTGAAAGGTTCTCAGTTAGCATGCTAGAAAGAGAGAGGCGGAAGGGCTGTCCCTGCAGATGAACAAGAAATAAAACAAATTTCAAAACTGCTTGCGACAAGACATTTCACTATAATGCAGAAAAAAAGAAAACAGACAAACAAACAAACAAAAATAAAAGCAAAAAACAAAACAAAAAAAAGTAAAAAGGGTGGTTGATTTACTAATTTGTCGCTTATCAACTAAATATACTTTGAAAGTCGTTTGCGTGTTGAAAACTCCTACTATAAAGTCCTTAAGTGTATGCATTAAATCATGTTAAGAGGCTTGTCCTAGACCTGGACCTTTAATTCTTACATGTGCATGTATACAATCACGATTGTGATTAAACGCACGTGAAACACCGGGTAAAACATATCATGTGAAGGGAAATAAATGATATTCGAAGATGGCCTTGCGCCAAAGTTTTTTATGTACGTGCTAATATGACACTACCAACACGCTATAAAACACGGTATATGCTTAGAAGGGCAGTGAATCCAAATTCAGTGACTCTGAAACACTTAAGTAGCGTGGTAAACGATTTTTCTTTCAGCTGGTTTTAATGGAGCAGGAATCGACCAAAACCCGTAAAGACGCAAAATGTTTTCCATCGGAGCGGTTTCGTTCTTTCGTGTACTTCGTGACAACGGTGTGCTTGTTAACTTGCATTGTTTTCCAGTTTGCATCCGTCCAGTCGATTAAACGGCATCTTGCTGAGGTTAAAAGCGAGCTCACTGCTATTTCTAAAGGTTCCCGAGGATCGACTTGCTGTGACTGAAAACAAAGTCAGTGCGATATCTAAAGAACTTAGGCGCAGCCAATCGGAGCATAAGCGACGGTTCGAAATGAAGAGGTCGCCTACACGACAAAAGAGGACCATTAACCCCCAAATAAGTTTGTCAGATCTTAACAAGAGAATTATCACACTGGACAGCAGGTACGATTACAAGAAGATATTTCAGATTCATGTCAAAGTATTCTGCATGTACATTTTAGGGAAAGGTTGTGTTTTGTGGCCCGTTTCCCATTTCAGTCCGACTAAGAGTGAAAATTTTCAGATTGATGCCTTTCGAGCAGAAATATACGATTGGTTTTTACAGGGAATGGAACTCGAGAGCTATCAGCTGCATTTCTTGGTGTTAATGAGCTGACTGATGTGGCCCATCATATTGAAATGAAAATAGAGGATATTACACGGCGGCGCGAAGACATGAATTTTATTTTCGAGTAGTAAAATATTGTTTTTACCATGAGACAGGAAAATTCATAACTTCAAGCAACTGTGTAATTTTCTTTTTATTATATAGACAAGAGTATTTTTGCACAAACAACAGCTCAAAAGCGGGAAATGACGTCATCGATATCCTCGCTAGTGAGGATATGGAAACTATGCCCCTCGAGTACTGGATGTAGTTCCGTATGAACTTTACGAGTGGTCTATTTTCCACTAAAACACTCTTGTCTATATAATAAATTTATGCCACAAAATTGCCAAAGCGTACTAGCTTTACACAACAGTAATGTATGTTTTAATTCTAATCCAACGAGTCTTATGCCATGTCTTGTTTTACATGCAGTCTTGGTTATGTTGACACTTTTAGGGATAAGATGACGTCACGAATTTGGCACCAATAGTTTCGTTCTCATTAAAGTCGTTCATATATACTTTCGACTTTCATTCGGAAGATTAGTTGGTTTGTTTGTTTTATTCTGGATTAACCAGTGAAGCTAAATTGATGCAAGCCAACGATTAGACATGAAGAGCACTGATTTTTTCCTTCCTAATTTGACATATGTAGTATTGCGATTTCCTTATCAACTTTTTTGTTGTTGTTGTTGTTGTTGCTTCTTTGACAGAACAGTTAAACTCTCCGAAGACATACTCAAGAGAACCTCATTTCGAGGTCAGTCAATATAAACCGGTGGTGCTCACTTTTGCTCGGGTTTGTTTGTTTGTTTAATTCTAATCCTAGGTTTCATCCCCTGCCCAGGGATTTGGAACTTCTATACGATGGGACCACAATCAAGATCCTGCTGTTTGTAAAGTTACTAAAATAAACTATAATGAAAAAAAAAGCAAAGAAAAAACGACGAGCGAGTTGGTTTTCCCGATATTTCGGACAGTCAAGCTGTCCTTCTTCGGGGGAATAAATGAAAATGCGGATAGTCGTTACAATATGTAGTAAAACGGTTACAGTAGATATATGATACGATTGTTTGGAATTTGAAATTTAAACAAGCCAATGAGGACGACAAAAAATTACCATGAATAAACAAAGAGAAGTGTTAAAAATAATAAATATATAGATTTAGCCAAGCCTAAAAGCGGAGCTCCACATCTCTCTTTCATGCTTGTTGGCCCGTAAAATACATTAAATTTTAGTTGTACAGTTATTCGCCAAGAGGTAAAAAACAGCCAGGGAAAACATGCGGACCACTGAGGAAACTGTGACTTGGCTTATTTTTCTTCAAAGAGAAGACTTCAGCACGACTTTCACCGACAGCTCTTCTTGTAGCATTCTTTCCAAAGCTAGCTAATTAAGTTCAAGAAGAGTATTTGTAAAACTACAATTGCTAAAAAACCCAGTGAAGTTGCTCCCGGTAGCAACTCGACAGACTTTTGCCTGCAAATACACATTTCTCACTGATTCCAATGCATCCCTCTGGCTGTTTAATTCTGTTTACCATGAAACATTTCTCGAAATCTATTTTTCTAAAATAAATAATATTTTCCGTGCATCAAACCGTTTACTGACAAAAAAATTACCCAAAAAATGTTTTCGGAAACTTTCAAGCACACGTATAATTATCAACTGAAGAGAAAATGACACAAGTTTTTCACCCGCGAAGTATTAATCGCTTTCACGAACACACCCTGAACTAATTTTAGGAAGCTTTTAGAGTCTCATTTTAGACAAAATAGACTTAAACCGAGAAATGCTTTGCTTATAGTTACTTAAATAAAGATTTCATTTCGATCTGTAACTAAAGACACACTGAAATGGCTTACCGGTTAAAAACAAACGAACACGAAAACATGCCACACTGAACTCACTCACTGAAACGGCTATTCTAAGTTTAGTCGCTAAATTGAGACAGAAATGTCATTCACTTCAAATGAAGAAACCAAAAATATATAAAAATATAAGGAAGATAAAATATTCCACAACTGAACAAAAAATACATGGAGCTTGACACTAAGACTATAGAATTAATAAAAAAGTATTCACGACAGAGCGACTCTTCAGGTGTTGAATACTAAATTAGGAATTAGTCAAAACAACCCAATATGCGATGCTGAAGAAAAACAACCAAGATTGAAAAAACAACACACACTCAATCTAGAATAGTCACTATTTCTACTTTTCGAATAAAATACACTACTGACTAGAATTGCTCAAAGAAAAATATTGAAAATTACGCACTAAAGTTCAAAAGAAAATTGCTCATATATATCAGATTGCTCACTAATGAAAATTCCTTTAATAAATAAACACAGAAAAAGGGACAAGAAACCTTCAAAAACATGAAATGTCATTCACATACGAAGCACTTGTTTGCCTAGGAAAGCAAACTGCATTAAATTTTCCCCTCGAGTGAAGTTACTCGCAAGCCGACAAACGGGAACTACAAGGTAATTTCACAGATATTTTAAACAAGTTTTTAAAACATTTCAAGAAAATTACCGTAATTTACTAAACACGTAAAGTCGCTCAATTAAACAATTTTTACAATGTAAATCCACAACCAAATCTGTAATTTTACTTTACTACTGAACTGAAAGAAGGACTTGAAAATCTAAACGAAAGTCGCCGGGTTCTTTCCAGATCTCCTTTAATAGCTTTGAAAAAAAAACAAGTATGTCCTCGAACAAGGATTTCTTGCCTTCAAGCTCTCCAATATCTTCTATATGCGCCATCGAGATTGAAGCAATCCTTTTCCTTTTCATGATGAACTGTTACAAGTCTTCATTCCAAGATTGTTTTACAATTTAATATCGCGTACGAGGAACCAGCCGCCATAATGTTTACTTCAGCTACAAGAAAAAAAAAAAGGGCATTCCGCCTCCCCCAGTCGGGTTGTCTTGGGACTCCCCTCACCCTCCCCCAGAGTCTGTACGGACGGACGGACGGACGGATGGACGGAGGGACGTACGCTGACGTCAGAACCAAAATTTTTCGGATCAACGGGTTACCAAATTTGCTTACCCATGGTGCTCCGCGAGCTCCACTATAAATAAATAAAAATAATAAAAGAAATTAACAAAAATTAAAACAAATTTAAAAAGAGGATTGATAGTTATCTTCTCTGTTTATACCATGTGGTTGCATAGTTTTGGCCTTATCTATATATAAAATGATTCGCGAGCTCTACGTATGGATTCTCTTTTAGAATCAATGAGTTCGAGTGGAGCAAGTTCGATGTCCGTGAGTTTGTGTCCTTTTTTATTAAAGTGCTGCGCGGTACTGCATCGGTGGTCTTGTTTTGTATGGCTCTACGATGCTCTCCAAATATGTCACGTAGTGCCCGTTTTGTTTCAGTCCGCTATATTCTGCTAGAGCATTGGGAGTGTTTTTGCATTTCCGGCATTGGATCATGTAGATGAGGTTTTTGGATTCACAAGTGATTGTTTGCTTGATATGATGTACGTGGCCTATGTTTTTGAATGTACATGATGACAGGCCGCCTTGAATGAAGTAGCAGGTTTTGCATTTCTTTGAACTACATTTCTTGATTCTTGGCGGGCTTGTTTGTGTCTGTGAATTTTTTACTTTTGCTTTTACGAGGAAATCGCGGAGGTCGCGTGGGCGTCTGTATGCGATGAACGGTTTTTTAGAAAAAAACCTTTTCTTTGCAACGGTTTGAAGACTGAAGTATGGGAAAGTGTTTAGAAATGATCTTGTTAAGGGTTGGAGAAGCTGGATTGTAGGTGACTACGAACGGGATGCCTTGGTTGCATTTGTTTTTTGGAACCCTTGGCTTTAGTGCTTGATCTCGCGGGACTTGTTTAGCTTTGTTGATCTCACGCAGGATTAGTTTTTCCTTGTAACCTCTTTTCTTTTCTTTAAATGCGGTGTCATTTGAACAAATGCCGCGGAGGCGTAATCCAAGACCGTAGGGGATGGATCTTTTTGTATGATATGGGTGGTAAGATGAGCTGAGGAGGTATTGGTGGGTGTCAGTTGGCCTCACATAGAGATCTGTTGAAATTTTACCGTTTTTAATGGATACGGTAGTGTCAAGGAAAGCAACTGAAGATGATGATTGCTCTGAAGTAAACTTGATTGTCGGATGTAAATTGTTTAAATATTCAATAAATTCTCTGAGTTCACCCTCATTCCCAGCCCATATCATAAAAATATCATCAAGGTAACGCCACCAGACATAGCGTTTTGTTTTGGCTCCTTCCAAGGCTTGTTTTTCAAGCCTTCCCATGAAGAGGTTCGCGTATGCCAGGGCCATCTTGGTTCCCATAGCCGTCCCATGTTTTTGTATATAGAATTCGTTATTGAATTCAAATGTGTTCATCGTTAGGATCATGTGTATCATGTCACAAAGTCTGTCTGTGGGTATCGGTTTCTCTGTGCCTTGGTCTAGGGCGTCTCTGCCTGCTTGTATCCCGTCTTTATTCGGTATGTTGGTGTATAGAGACGATACGTCAAGGGTAACAAGAATAGCACCAGTTGGGATATCTTTGAGTGAATTGAGTTTGGTTAAGAAGTGGGTAGTGTCTTTAATGTACGATGGAAGTTTGGGAGCTTCAGGGTTCAGGTGGTGGTCGACAAATTCCGATATTCTCTCAGTAGAGTGATCGTTAGCAAAAAAAATTGGGCGTCGAGGGTTTCCCTGTTTGTGGGTTTTTGCGTTTCATGTAGAAGCGTGATGGGTGTAGTTGGACTGGATTGCTTAGAACCTAAAAGAACGCTGCAGCCCTAGAGAAGGACTACATCTATGTGTTTCTATAATATGCATTGATAATATACTTATTTTCTATTTTCAGGACGAGACGGGAGAGATGGTTTGCCAGGTAATGCATGAAATACATTTTTTTAAAGCTGAATGCATAAACGTTAACAGTCGTTGAATGCAAACATATAGTGTCATTTTGTCTTTGTCTTAAGTAGACCTTTTTACTTTCAGGACGGGATGGCAGAGACGGAACGCAAGGACCACCGGGACCTCGAGGACTTGCGGGACCAAAAGGTATCCGTGCAACCTTATTAGGGATTTTGATCGATCAAAATGTTAGCTGCCTACAAAAATGTCATTTATCCCATTGGCTCCGTACCACCCAAAACTGCCCATAAAGGACCATGGTCCTTGTCCAGGTTTTGACGTCATAATAACCATCTGCTGCACCTGGCGCACTTCTAACAAAATGTTCCTAATTTGAAGGGCTCACTTAAATTAGACAAGAGTTACACAGCTTTAAGCGACTCTAGCTCGGTTTTGAGCTCCAAGAAATCGAGGACAGCTTTGTCTATCACTTATGTGTTCGGATACATTTACACCTTGTTGTACTGGTAAGTGATAAAATTAATTTTTGGAAACATGTTTGACACCCTTTGCATGAAGTTCTTTTTGTGTGATTTTGATACAGTTGCTCATAGTTAACTAGCTTCGTTCAGAAACAGTTCTTTCACAACTTTATATTCGATTATTCCAGGGTAGGCTATCAAATCTTGGCACAAACAGTACACAGCCTCATAAACAGGTTGTAATGGGCAATCGATTTCATTTGACCTTTGATTTTCGTTTTTTTTGGAAAAATTCTTACGAAACGTTTGTAGCAGGCCTGAAGCGTGATACCTCCCCTTGCTAGAAATGAGATCTTTTGCAGATATT
Source organism: Siderastrea radians (assembly GCA_964017195.1). Classification (NCBI taxonomy): domain Eukaryota; kingdom Metazoa; phylum Cnidaria; class Anthozoa; order Scleractinia; family Rhizangiidae; genus Siderastrea; species Siderastrea radians. The sequence goes on from OZ024895.1 coordinate 29,617,805, forward strand.
CCAATCACATCCCGAGCTACCTCACTCATAGCAGTGTTTTGTTGTACATAAAGAGAAGCACACGCTCTTACTGTCTCATCGGCGCGAAATTCCTGCACAGTGTGTGGCTTCTTTCTGGTCTTCGTGTTTGGCTTGTACTTTGACTTTTTACAAAACAAACTTTGGTTAGGCAGAATCGCTGAGCTTGGCTGATTTCTGTCTCTAGAGATTATCTTAGGCACACTTCAAGTTGCTGCATCATCATATTTGTTAGCGAGTTGCAAATCTCTCGTGTTTGTGAACTCAGTTCGGCAATTGCGATGATATTTAATGGGATTTTCCGGGAATTCTGATTCCGGATCACGGCAGTACGATATAAGGTTGTCCTTGAAGAAAACCTCTTCACTGGCTAGATTTGAATCCGAACAACCGCATATAACGCTTTCGTCCGCCATTGATCATGGTGCAGAGGAAACAGAGCACGTGTTTGGGAACTGGGGCTGGGGGTAGGAAACAGGCAATTGCTTTTGAGGGGGGCTTCATTCAACACACTTGCAATGTATACATATATGTTTACTACTTGCTCTCTTTCCTGAAATAAGTTTGAAAATCCCACAATTTACAATTTCTTTTGCAATGATTATAAGTGCAAACTGGTCATGTTGTGACCAATTATTAGGCGTTGTGACGTCACATATGACGTGACCTGGCGAAAAAGGGCCAAATTTTCAGAAGCCAGCTGTCACCTTTTTAAAAATCCAGCTGCAAAATACAGTATATTCAATTACTTTTTTGCAACGATTCTTAAGGTGATGTCGGTCCAACGGGAATCCCTGGCCCCATGGGACCTGCTGGACCTCAAGGACAAAAGGGACCTCAAGGAAGAGGGCTGTCAGGTGTGACGTACAACCGATGGGGTCGAACTAGAGGTGCCGGAAATGCCTCTGTAGTGTACACTGGTAAGTAAGAAAGTAAGACATGCATTGTTATAATAAATTCTGCTCAGAACGGCATGAACTAATACGTAAATAAACAAATAAATAACAAAAAACAAATAAATAAACAAAGACAAATTATAAATATTTATAAATAAATAAACAAACGAACAAACGAATGAATGAATGAAGAATGAAGGAATGAAAGAAGGAAGGAAGGAAGGAAGGAAGGAAGGAAGGAATGAAAACCAGGAACTTTGATGTGTGACTATTCAACTAAGATCTATCAGGTAGTACGTTCCTGTGATGCTATTTATGATACTATACTTCAACCAATAAGAAAGCAGCTCATATAATCTACGGCTCTTGGATACTGAAGAAGATATGTTGTAGTTCAATTTTATCCTTGGTTCAATTTTTACTTGCCTTTGTTCTTTTTCATGTTAATATATGATAATGAATATGAAACAGACGAAAATAACAATTGAACCAAGGATAAAATTAAACTACTAACAACAGATACAAGCGTAAGTAGTCACATTATTGCTACTTGCCAAACTTCAAGTCGAGGTAAGGGGTTCTATTTACTGTGTGTAAAAGGCTATTGTCTGGGGTACACTGGCTGAATCCCTTCTAAACAAAATGAATATCCGTCCCCACGCTGTATATGAGGAGAATGAACAGGAGAAAAACAGATTAAATCACTTTTTTATTTATTAAGCACAAACTGAAGGCAATTAAAACACAATTAGGCTGACGAAAATTTGGCTACTGTGCGAGCTAATTTTTAAATTGTCTTACCGACCGTAGGAGTTTTTCTAACGGGATATCATACTTTAGTTGCATAATAGATTTCAAGGATACACACGAACACTTAAGTTGGGAGGTGCAATAAATGCCGGTTGATTTAAATGCTTTGCTTAGCAACAAGCTTTATTATGCTGAAAAGAAAAACGTGTGCACGCGTTGTTAAGTCGACCCAGGTGTGATGGAACACACAGGGTGGATTCATTTGCAGCATACGCATATAGCAAAAAATGCGACAACCTGTTTGTTTGCATTGCATTTAGGTTACGCGTATGGGGTAGGCGATAAATCAATGCCGACACGTCCCAGCGTGCGCTCGTACCTCATTGGCTATTTTGACGCTGTCAACTATGATTACTTTTCCCAAAGGAGGAAAATGCCTGCGCAAATACTTGCGAAAGGATTGCATTTTCCCATGCGGCTAAAATGCAAATATATCTTCATTGAATGCGATAAATCGATACGCCATTGAGTAATCGCATACCCTATACGCGTATCCCGAATGCGATGCAAATAAACAGTCTGTTGAATTTTCCACCCTTCCAGCATTTTAATTATCACGGTGTTGCAGATAACCTTAATACGTTTGCTGGCACCATAGGTTAATCAGAAGTATCAATTGCACTTATCAGTTGAATATTTCCCCTTGGCAAAATAGCAAAAAAGTACATCGTCATCTTCACTTCGTCCCATTATTCCATCTTCCCGCTACCTGTGCCTGTCTGTGCCTGCCACATTCTACCTGTGCCTGCCACATTCTTTACAAAATGCAGCAGCTCGCCTTGTTAGCAATGTTGCAAAGTATGATCACATTACTCCTACGCTTGTTAAGCTACATTGGCTCCCAGTACGGTTTAGGGTCATTTTTAAGATGGCAATGCTTGTTCATAAGTGTATCTATGGCAATGCGCCTGAGTACCTTAGGGGACTAGTCAAAGTTAAGAGGACATCCAGATATAATCTTAGATCGGACTGGGGTATGCTACTACAGGACTGCAGTGCACGATCAAAGACACTAGGTGACAGGGCTTTTAAAACAGCAGCACCCAAAATCTGGAACCTTTAACCGGAGGACATTAGAATGCAGGACAATTGTAATAATTTTAAGTGACAGTTAAAGACTCACTATTTAGACTTGCATATAATTTTTAACTCTATTTAGGTGTACATAAATTATACGTTCTTGTTAATTTTAATAACAGAAACATATAATTTCCTTTTCGTTATATTTGTAATGCGCATTTGATCATGTATGTATGTTAATTTGCGCAATATTAAGTAATAAATATTATTATTATTATTATTATTATTATTATTGGTACTTCAACCAAAACTAACTAAATTATAATAGGGTATCACGCTCCACAGCATAGAAAGCCAAGTAAACCACCCAAGAAACATAATTTTTGATGCTTTCCTTACTTTTCACCCTGACGTTCAACGTAATTGTTTTCAGAAAACAATTGGCATTTCGCACGGGTAGTTTTCTGGGGGTTATCGACACGTTTATTTACAACGGGGTACGTGTTAAGAATGCGACAAGTATACGCGTATGCTACAAATGAATCCACCCAAAATAACACCAAATAACGATTGTTGTTATTGCTGTTGTTGTTTTATTTTTGGCAATATATTTTGTTCACTTTTCATTGGTGCTGGATTGAAATGCAGTACCAATCACAGCCCGCGAACGGGCTTTTTTTGCGGCTGTAAAAAAGTACCCTTTGCTTGAGTGTTGAACTGTAAGGCTCGTATAGCAATTGAAAGGAGAAGTAAAATGGCTTAACCAGAAGTTACCTAAACTTTGTCAAAACAAACAAACAAACAAACAAACAAACAAACTTGAAACAAACTTTGTCAAAGTGTGTTTAAACAATATGCGTGCAGCTAGTAAAAACGGCAGATACTGACAGAAAAAAATGGGAAATGAAGAAAAACCTTATCGGTGGATACAACCACAACTGCCTGTTCGCTCTAGGATTTATGATAATAACATAATAAAATATCCATAAAGAACAAAAAAAAATAATACATACTTAATACAGACACCTCGTTATTAAAAAAGACAGAGACTAGCGAGCATTTTCCTAAAATTAACAAACTTTAACCCTATTCAGACCGGGTGGTGGGGGGCGGGGGACGGAATCGGCCCGCACGGACTTTGGACGTTTATAACTTTTTTAATAAGCAAGCTAATATAAAGCCACCAAACTTGGTAACTTTTCCTAAAGTTTATCTGGAAACAATTTGGTACAGCAAGTCCTTGAAAATTAAATTTGACGTTGCCATGGCAACCACTTTTTGACAAGCAATTTTTTCAGAATTTTGAATCAGTCCCTCTTTTTAATAAAAAATCATTACTTTTTTGAAGTAAATTTTCAATTTTAGATCGTTTCCGTGTTAATTAATTGATTTTCATCATTTCTTGATCAAATTTGGCGGTTTTGGAAAAGTCAAGAAATCCAAGATGGCGGATCCAAGATGGCCGCCGCTTGAGAACAAAACGTTATTGTGACGTCATATGACGTCATCAGATGATGTTGCGGACATCAATGGAAACATTTTTGGACGTACTATCTGTCCTTAAAGTTTCCTTGTCATAGCTTTAATATTCTCGGAGTTAAGAGGTGGGGGCGGGATCCCCCCCGGTCCCACAAGACCAAAAAAAGCCCGGTCTGAATAGGGTTAAAGCTGGACCAGAAAAAAAAAGCGTACAAATTACTGGGTAAATGCGGACACCATGTTAAAATGCCCACTTTTTCGGAATGAAAACAAAACTGCAAGTAATCCAAGTTTAAACCGTAAGGTTACGTTTAACGTGTTTAACCTGTTAAAGCCGTTTAACCAGTAAACTTTTAAGCCTTGGGTTATCTTGACACCTGTGTTCACTTGGTGCAAACTACACAAGCCAGTTGAAGGCCATTAACAAATGGCTTACAGGAAAGGGGATCACAAAGACCTTGTACCACATACAGCACTGCTCCGTCACCAAAACTCGTGCCCCCTGGTTCAGCCTCTTCATCAACACAAACAAACTCGCTGGAATGGTGATTGTCATAATGGCCAGACATCAAGTAGCCACGATACTCCACGGTCCATCCAACTGGGCACTCTTTGGTTGCTGGGACCATGATTTGAGATCCTCGATAAGCAGTGTAACACACGGCGCACAGTGCGAGGTGTTCATTTAGGTTGTTCTTAAAGCCTTGGAACGATGTATAGTACTTGGTGCCATAGATGTTTGTGCCTTCCTGTGGACTGGGGTATGTGTCGTACGTGACGTTGTTTGTGAGGCAGATGAAGTTGGAGCCTCCCCCTGAGGCTGTGTACTGACTATTGGCCATATATCCTGTCAACCATAAAAAAATTGATGTGAAATGTATATAGTATACATAAAAATGTATTAATGTATATAGTGCCAGCGAAACCCTTTGATATTATTTAATTCCTGCAATTACTGATAGTGAGTGGAGATATCTTGGTCGGTTTTATCGATAGATCCACACAAGAACCCACTTACAGACTTCATAGAAAGGCGAAAGCTGGTTTATATTAATAACTCACCACCCTCACAAACGAACATAAAAAGCAAACAAGCAAAACAAAGCAGCAACAACCTGCAGGCCCAATTACCTAGACTATGATTTGCTGCCTCTCCCCCTCCTCTTGCCACCTATGGATCTCAAATAAAACCAATCGAAACGGGGGCTTCCAGTAGAACAGCTACATCGAGGCTGTTCTACTCAGCATTCCTCTTTAGGAGCCCACTTATGGGCAACGGTTAAAAACAAAAGTTCGTCTCTGGTTAACATTGTGATGGTGTGGCTAGCGAAAAAGACCCCCTGCCGTCCAAATTTTATTACCCATAGTAAGATTAAAGTAGGGGCAAACTAGTTTGTGTGAAATTAAAACAATTATTGTGTATCGATTTTAACTCTCTGTATTAACAGACGTCATGATAGTTAGCCCTTTTACGTTGTCTGTGTATTGGTTTTCTTTAGCTAGAATTTGTACAGGTAATTGTACGAAACGTTTCCGGAGCGAAACGTTTTTAAACGTTTATAGCACTTCCCCTTTCTCTTACCATTGTACACTAAAGACGCATCTCCTGAGCAACTTGTTCGTCCCCAGTGTTGGTACACCACACCTGGCAGCCACTCTTCTTTTGGTCCCTCTTCTACGTGTTCCTGGCCATCATTACTCCCTCTTGCGGCGTCATCTGATATATTAACCGATATAGGGCTTAAATATTTAATTAAACCGCGGTTGATTGGTTCAGACAATGTTTTTGGCGAATAAATCTGCTGTGAATTACAAAGTTTGGCTTTGCCTCTGGAAGCCATAATTCACAAAATGTCAGTAGTGTTAACCCTCGGACGTACAAGCAAAGACTCACCCCCACCCCCAACCGTGGAACCCCCCGGGGGGGGGGAGGGTGGTTTGATGGAACTTCGATTGGGTTTTGATATGTTGCAATATTTCGAAAGATTTTTCCTTAAGTAGAAAGGCTGTGATGTGCTCTACAAGTTAAGGTTTATATTATGGGTTGCAGCACTGCCAGTGGCCTGTGACGTCACTCAAAATTAGAAATTATTAATTAAAAAACGGCTGAAGTTCACATTTTTTGATGCTACACATGTATAATATCACATAATTAAGCCCTATGCTTCTTATTGTCAACGCAAACTTCCCTCGCTTTTCAACCAATCAGAAGCACTAGCTACCTAGATCTGAGTAGTGACGCGTCATCAGTATGGAATTTCCGCGCTTGATGTCGTTTTGCGAGAGCTCAAGCGGTGACCTCGCGAGGCGTCGGCTGTTTTCTCAGACTATCATTTACTGCGTAACCCGATTGAAGTGGTTTAATTTGCCCTTGTGCATATACCAATTTTTTAGTAAGTTAACGTAGGTGTTGTCATACGTGGCATGAAATGAGTTTAGTTGAGCTAGTCGTGGTATTACTATTATTAAGGGATGTTTGTATCACGAAAATGTAGTAGTTAGTAATGGCACCTTCAGAACTACAGCAAATGGAGGAAACTGGAATATTTTAAAACTATGGCTTTTAATCGCAAAACTGGCACACTCTGGAAGGAAGTGTGTTTGTGAACCACAAACAAACCAAAATTTTTTTTAAATTTTTTTTTCGCATGAGTTCAATTTCTCTTACACTTTTAAGCAAGATAAACAATTTCCACTCATTTTTGTTTTGGTTGGGGGGGGGGGGGCTACTCTGCCCTGAGTCACTAACTCCACTCCTTGTAAGTTTCAATTTATTTAGCAAACAAGTTTTAAACTCATCTCGTATTCTGTTAAATTTGCGCCATCTGATATTTAACTGAAAACGATTTTTAAAATATTTAGACCTGTTGCTGTAACCTTTAAACTGCAAAAGAAACATTTACTTCTAACTTTAACAGCAAAAATGCCAAACATAAGCCCTCAACAACCATGGCTATGTAACATTAGTCAAAATTCCGTCACCTATTGTACTAAAATGAGCAGTCTTTCTATTCAAACTTGCCTTAAAATATATTATATTTCCAAAGTCTTTCAAAGATCATGGACGGCAGATATGTTACTTCGAGAAAAGGCTATTCATTACACAACACCAGGAGCAAAATAACCCTCTATCATTGCCGACGACTACGAAAAGCCCAGGAAAGCTATCATTGCTTGCTCAGTCAGGTCATCTGGCAAGCTTTGCAACATGAAATTGCGTCTCATTCCCTTGTATGGTCAGTACAATGTGTGTGAAAGGGCATCAATATACCGTAAAAGCTCTATTTAGCCCCCTGGGGGCTTATTTAATTTTCAGCCCTCATGAACGGGGTGCTTATTAGAGAGGGGGGCTTAATAGAGATGGGACGGGGGGGGGGGGGGCTTATTTCAAGTCTTTAAACATTTAATCTTAAGATAACTTTTGCAAAACACTCAAACACTGTTAACTTAGTACTTTTTATCAACAAAGACCGGCAGACTTAATGTGTTTTTCTAGCCTTCATAAAATATACACCAACTGGGGATGAAGTGGGTAGCATAATAGAGATTAGGAGGGTCTTAAATTCCAAAATCTGATGCCCCAAAGAGGGGAGGCGGGGCTTAATAGCGAGGGGGAGCTTATTAAAAAATTGACTTTTAGAGGGGGGTGGGTTATTAGAGAGGAGGATCTCATTAAAAGAAAAAATTGACTTTCAGAGGAAGGCTTATTAGAGAGGGGGTAGAGAGGGAGGCTTAATAGAGCTTTTACGGTACTTGTCCTTATTGTCTTACACATTGTCCGCGGACGAATAAATAATTCATTTGTACCAACTGAAAGGTTTACTGTCAGTTGCCTCCAGTCCGTCAAGTTTTTTGCAATAGACTACTAACTATGTGGCAAAATACGGGAAAATGGAATGATGAAAGATTAAAAAGAATGGCACACTAGCAAATTTAGTAAGTAATTTGAGCAATTAATGTTTAATAAAATGTTTCCGTTTGCGTGATTGCTTGTAACTTCCGTTCTGGTAACACTAAAAATAACATTTTTTACAACAAAAAAAACAAAACAAAAAAAAAGCAGTAACGATGGAAACATTAAACAAACGTTTTATTTTCCGAATGCATTAAAGGAAAATCATTTCAATCGTAAAAGAAGGATCATTCGGACTCGTGTTTAATCTTACAATCGGCGTGACGAACATAAAGCTTTATTCGTTGATACTAGGAGTATCAAGCTGGTTTTATTCTCAGTGCTTCAAAATTCAAGTTGAAAAGCTTATTCGAACGAACATTAAAATACATGGCAATCAGCCACTAGCCAGAAACTAATCGAGTAAAACTCGAGATCCACAAACCCAAGCAATGTATAATCTTCAAATATACTGCACGTCCATTCAGTGTAGAAACAATTTGAAACCAATTTATGTGAGAAAAAATAACATCTCTGCAGAGTGCCGCAAGAGGACTGCAAAAAAACAAGATAATAAAAAAAAAAGAGTGCCAGTAACTGTTGTCATTCTTAAAGAAACTTCAACCAATAGGAAAGCAGTATCAGAGTGATATAATGCTACCATTCATGAATAAAGAGCCAGATATAATCAGAGAAGCATTCGCATCATTGCTATTTGCCAAACGTCAAGCCACGGTAACTCGGCGTAACTCGCTTGAAAATAGTTTAATTTGCCACTGTGCATTCGCTAACTAAAAGAGGCGGAAAAGGTGGATATACTCTAATATTTAGTTAGGTATAGGGTAAGTCTTATCTTGCGCGGTTATTTAAGTGCCATGAAACGAGCTGTGTTGAGTAAGTTGCAATAAAGAAAGTTTATATCATAATGGGAAAAAATAGGTATAGTTGTCATGATACCTTCAGTATTAAACCAAATGGAGGACGTTGAAACAATTTCAAACTATTGCCTCTGCCGTGAAACTTTCTGTACTTGGAACTAGCACACTTTGGGGGCTTGAAAGCAAAGTGGGAGAGCAAAACGATATTGCTTTAGTGTGTTTCTTCTGGTAGAGAACTAATTTCTAAAATAAAACAAGTAGTAAATTATTTTCGGATGTCTACTTTGCTTTTTGAGTCCCTCACACCAGGTAGCGGTTTGGATGAAAAAGTATTAGTTACAGGAAATTTCAAACCGTCAAACAAGTTTTAAATTCACTTCGTATCGTGGTAAATTTTCGCCACCTAGCTCATATTCAACTGAACGTAAAGTTAAAAAAGATAACGTCAAACTATATTTCATTTCTTTTGGTAAAAGATCAATTTCTGTTGTATTTTTAAGCAAAATAGAGAATTTTCAGTCCTTAGCGAGCTTAAATATTAGCCCTTCACTCCGGGCCGGGTTTGTATGAAAACGAATTACAGGAAATTTCAAATAATCAAGTTTCAAATTCACTTCGTATTCTGTGAAATTTGCGCCATTTGATATTTAACTGAAAATGAAGTTTTAAAAATATTTAGAAATGCATGCCGCTATAATCTATGAAAATGCAAAGGAAACATAAACGTTTAACTTACGCTGCAAACTGATACCCAAGACGGTAGGCCTTGTAAAGATTCATGTGCACGTACTTAACAAAACAAAACAAAACGAAACAAAACAAAACAAAAAAAAAAACAAACAAAAACAAAAACAAGTTTAACGTTTTGGGAGGGAGAAAGGATAAGAATGAAACATTACAATTTACCCAACTGAACAGAAATTTATCAAGAAAGACAGGTTTGCACCCTTTACATCTATTCTTGATGTTCCTATTACTAATTAAAAACTATTTTCCATCTCCCCCACTTCCCTCTCTTTTCCTGCCATCTTACCCTACATCTCCAGCATTGAAAACTAATGTAAACAGTGGCTGAAAAACGGATCTTTCAGAGAATGTTTTTTTTCGTGTGTGTGTGTGTGTGTGTGTGTGTGAGGGGGGGGGGGGGCGGAGGAGGTGGGGTTGCATAAACTTGAGAGAGAATGTCATCCATTGCACAAAACTGGAGTGAGAGAATTGTCTATCAGTGCCGAAGATACACAAAGTCTAGTAAAGCGATCAGCCGTTGTTTAGTTCGGTCGTCTGGGAGGCTTCGCAACAGCTCAATAGGCAAATCGATGAAATCTGGCAATTCATAAACAACTATTAATGTGGAAATGTACCGCGCTGCTCATGCAACCCAACAAACCATTTTCTGAAATGGAATGTGTTATTCCCCCTTGTTATCTCTGTATTAGATGAAAGTTTATACAGTCATTGTTCTTCTGATGCTGGTGCCCATGGCTATGACCTCAAATTTGAGGAAGAAGTTTGTTGGTCCGATGACTGAAGACGAAGGGAATGTCGACGAAGTACAAATACTAATTTGCTCAGTGAACTAAGGCTTCAGGATTAATTTCCGAACGACTTCATACCATAGCAAAATCAGCCACCATCAATTCTGCAGACATATGAGAACGTTTTTTCTTTTGCGATCTTTGGGGGTACGAGCTGCAAAGCTTAAAAACAGGGCCCGGCTGTTTAAAGCAAGATTAGGTAACCAACTGAAGATAAGCGTCAATTTTGAATTCTGCTCTGTTTAGGTTAGTGATGTGGATGAGTGAAGATTATTCGTGTTCCCCAACTTCTTTCAAACTGTCACTTAAGAGAGCTTTCAAAATTAAAAAGAGAAACAGAAACGTTGGTCAATTCTTAACCCGCAATTTGCGTTATTGGTTTTTCAACAACTGGCCAAGTTGTAAGAAAATGGATAGCATTAAAATAAGACTGATTCAACACCAACCACCTATCTTAGTTGCGATCTACACGATAATTAGTCATGGCATTCAAGGTAAACAAGACCGTCGGTATGAGCTAGAAACATTCTCTACTCACTGGCCTGCCGCGGGCTCAAAAGAATTGACGTTAGAAGAAAACTAGTGAAGCCGGTTGTTAAGAGCCACTGTCTGTAACTTTCGAGAATCCGCGGTCAGGAAGCGAAAATTCGAATTTTCTTTTTCTACACCAGAAAGACCCTTTTGGTGAACCTTTTTAAAAAATGATACCCAAAAGTTCCAGCGAGGCCTTATTTTGACAAAAACGGACAAAGTTCGAAAAGCTGCCCAACCGCCGTCGAAGGCCGAGGTAAATTATGCAAATTAGCGTATTTTCAACTCGCCAGAACATGACAACAAAAGCTCGGACTAAATTCACTTTTTCACCATTTGTTATTCATCCCTTGGACTTCCTTTTAAACTACACTTCATTGCCATGTAAACAATTTTTCTTTGCTATTTATACGCTTAAAAAATATAGCATTCGCTCTTCAGTTGATTCATCAAATTTTACCTTATTTCGGAAGATCACAGCGCCGGGGGTATACCTATCTACAGGGCAAAAAGGGATTCTATCGAACGGGCAATTATTCTTCTTTATCATACTGAAATGGTTAGTTTGGCCCGTAAAAAGCAAGCGCGCTAGAGGCAAAAACGTAGAGACCATTTTCACACATTTCGCCGTTTTCTCTGTTGTTCTCATATTACAAAGCTGCATATCATTTTGAAACAAATATCAATGATACGTTGGTCATTTTGGTCAATGCTCCCAATTTTATTTGCTTTTAAATTTTAACACTTTATATCTGTAGCAATAACTTGACTTTTTTAATCAAACTCGATTATTTTCAAATACGGGAACATTAAGCACTAAATAAACAATCCTCTGACGTGTGTACGGGGGAATTCGAACAAGAAGCTGTGCAAACGTCGAAAAGAATTAAGTTTGTAATAGAAAACCGCCGAGTAGCCACCTTTCCATATTTCGCCAATCGATATGCTTTTAGTTGACGTACTGATTTTAGACTTGCTTACTTTAATAGGAACTTTGAACGACAAATATTAAAACGTTTACCATGAGAGATAAATTCTACTGCGTCACACCACATTACAGACAATCTTATATCACTAAAATTTTGATTTTGCGCCGTAAAAAGTAACGCTTAAACATGCACAACAACACTGTCAACAACGTGTTGCTGCTGAGACTATGTTAATATAAATAGGTATAAAGGAAAATACATTATTTGTATAATGCGCTTCTCTCTGTTCGCTCTGATTTCAATTCAATATTCCCACCTGAGTCAAAGGCCACCTACGAAATCTTTTTTGTTGCCTATATAAGTATAGTTATTCACTTACTCGTCTTTTTGTGGTACAGACGTCTGAGCAATGCGGAAGATGTCTTATCCCCTTCGAAGAGAAGGCAGCAAATTGGAATTTTCTTCCTGGTAGGTGTACGTTTTTATTTTGTGGAGGCGACAACAGGTTGTCACGTTGCGTGACATACAAAATTACATGGATATGCACAGCAGCGCGTCCGCGAAAATTAGGAAAAGAAAACAGAAAAAGGAAAACGAAAACAAAAATCACAAGAAGAGTGGCAGAAAACTAACACATTTCCCTAAGAAAATGTAATCTCGACTCATCGACAAAACCAATAACGAAAACAAAGCCAGAAATAAATTTATATATAAAAAATAATAATATGAACGTTTGAGAATACAGAAAAGGATATTCCCATAACTTGGGGATGAAAATAGGATGCATTCCAGCAACCGATAAAAAATAGAGAGATTTTGGAAGGCCTGATTTACAATTGTCCTTCATACATGACAATTTTGTTATTTTCTTTGGCAGGAGGGGGAGGGGGAGGGTGGGAGTGAGGGGTATGAGTAAATCGCAAAAATCCAAAGCTTTAGCACAAGTGAGAATGTCCAGTAACACGAAGCAACCGCGTCGTTTCCTATCTTAACCTCCTGAGTAAAATAAAATCTGTGCCAAGTATTTATATGTAGCCACGGAATAAAACGTTCGGACTAAAACATCTAAACAAAACAAAACGCTTCCCCAAATATAAACGGTTCCACCTCCGCAGGTACGTAAACAGAAAACCCGACACGCCAAAATTTTGATTTTGAAAACCATATGCGAAGGAATCATGATTTATTCTGGCTTGGTGGTCCAGCCTCTCATATGACAATTCAAGGAAATGACGGTTTTCGATGTACAGTAGAATTTCCATAACTCAACTTTAACCGTCAATGGATACCCAGAACTAACCCGCTTAAACGAAAGGTCTTGCTATCGAGTTTTACTATGATGAAGTGAGATAAGTAGTTCTATTTAGCTTAGATTTCGAACTAAAAGAGGTTCGGGTTATAGAAATTGTATGATCGTATCCTGGGGGGACTCTCGTATGAAAGTGGCGGGGATGCTCGTCGGAAAATTAGAATTAAACCCCTAAAGGAGACCAATCTGGGCGTGGCACAGGCTTAATTTGACCTCTAACGGAGACCATGCTAAAACAGACCACCAAGTAAGAGCTACTGACAGTGATTTTAATTGCGCTAAAGATTGACGGTGTTTGGTTTTTTCATATAGATGTTTCTTTAAGCACAACCCTAAGCGATGGGTAAAAATATTGGCTTACCGGATTGAGTTGACACCTCTAATTCCAATTTCTCACAGTCTAATAAATTGGTCGTTAACAATTCATTGAAAAACTTGAAAATGGGTTTGCTCGAGACACTCTGTGAGAAATTGGAATTAGAGGTGTCAACTCAATCCGGCCGCAGAAAAAAGGCCCCGTATATTGCGGCGCTTAGTGATCTTGTTGCTGGTTGTTCTTGTGGCGGCCGCTCTTGACTCTCAGGATCGATTAACACTCTCATTTCATACGATCCCCCTCGGGGGGACTCCTAAATGAAAGTGACGGGAATGCTCGTCGTCTCGCTTAGGGGTGTGAATTGCAGATTTTGGTGTAGCTTAGGGTTTACGGTAAGCCAATATTTTTACCCATCGCTTAGGGTTGTGCTTAAAGAAACATCTATATGAAAAAACCAAACACCGTCAATCTTTAGCGCAATTAAAATCACTGTCAGTAGCTCTTACTTGGTGGTCTGTTTTAGCATGGTCTCCGTTAGAGGTCAAATTAAGCCTGTGCCACGCCCAGATTGGTCTCCTTTAGGGGTTTAATTCTAATTTTCCGACGAGCATCCCCGCCACTTTCATACGAGAGTCCCCCCAGGATACGATCATACAATCTCTATAACCCGAACCTCTTTTAGTTCGAAATCTAAGCTAAATAGAACTACTTATCTCACTTCATCATAGTAAAACTCGATAGCAAGACCTTTCGTTTAAGCGGGTTAGTTCTGGGTATCCATTGACGGTTTAAGTTGAGTTATGGAAATTCTACTGTACATCGAAAACCGTCATTTCCTTGAATTGTCATATGAGAGGCTGGACCACCAAGCCAGAATAAATCATGATTCCTTCGCATATGGTTTTCAAAATCAAAATTTTGGCGTGTCGGGTTTTCTGTTTACGTACCTGCGGAGGTGGAACCGTTTATATTTGGGGAAGCGTTTTGTTTTGTTTAGATGTTTTAGTCCGAACGTTTTATTCCGTGGCGGCTACATATATATACTTGGCACAGATTTTATTTTACTCAGGAGGTTAAGATAGGAAACGACGCGGTTGCTTCGTGTTACTGGACATTCTCACTTGTGCTAAAGCTTTGGATTTTTGCGATTTACTCATACCCCTCACTCCCACCCTCCCCCTCCCCCTCCCCCTCCTGCCAAAGAAAATAACAAAATTGTCATGTATGAAGGACAACCGTAAATCAGGCCTTCCAAAATCTCTCTATTTTTTATCGGTTGCTGGAATGCATCCTATTTTCATCCCCAAGTTATGGAAATATCTTTTTCTGTATTCTCGAACGTTCATATTATTATTTTTTATATATAAATTTATTTCTGGCTTTGTTTTCGTTATTGGTTTTGTCGATGAGTCGAGATTACATTTTCTTAGGGAAATGTGTTAGTTTTCTGCCACTCTTCTTGTGATTTTTGTTTTCGTTTTCCTTTTTCTGTTTTCTTTTCCTAATTTTCGCGGACGCGCTGCTGTGCATATCCATGTAATTTTGTATGTCACGCAACGTGACAACCTGTTGTCGCCTCCACAAAATAAAAACGTACACCTACCAGGAAGAAAATTCCAATTTGCTGCCTTCTCTTCGAAGGGGATAAGACATCTTCCGCATTGTTCAGACGTCTGTACCACAAAAAGACGAGTAAGTGAATAACTATACTTATATAGGCAACAAAAAAGATTTCGTAGGTGGCCTTTGACTCGATCAGGTCGAATATTGAATTGAAATCAGAGCGAACAGAGAGAAGCGCCTTATACAAATAATGTATTTTCCTTTATACCTATTTATATTAACATAGTCTCAGCAGCAACACGTTGCTGACAGTGTTGTTATGCATGTTTAAGCGTCACTTTTTACAGCGCAAAATCAAAATTTTAGTGATATAAGATTGTCTGTAATGTGGTGTGACGCAGTAGAATTTATCTCTCATGGTGAACGTTTTAATATTTGTCGTTCAAAGTTCCTATTAAAGTAAGCAAGTCTAATAATCAGTACGTCAACTAAAAGCATATCGATTGGCGAAATATGGAAAGGTGGCTACTCGGCGGTTTTCTATTACAAACCTAATTCTTTTCGACGTTTGCACAGCTTCTTGTTCGAATTCCCCCGTACACACGTCGGAGGATTGTTTATTTAGTGCTTAATGTTCCCGTATTTGAAAATAATCGAGTTTGATTAAAAAAGTCAAGTTATTGCTACAGATATAAAGTGTTAAAATTTAAAAGCAAATAAAATTGGGAGCATTGACCAAAATGACCAACGTATCATTGATTTTTGTTTCAAAATGATATGCAGCTTGTAATATGAGAACAACAGAGAAAACGGCGAAATGTGTGAAAATGGTCTCTACGTTTTTGCCTCTAGCGCACTTGCTTTTTACGGGCCAAACTAACCATTTCAGTATGATAAAGAAGAATAATTGCCCGTTCGATAGAATCCCTTTTTGCCCTGTAGATAGGTATACCCCCGGCGCTGTGATCTTCCGAAATAAGGTAAAATTTGATGAATCAACTGAAGAGCGAATGCTATATTTTTTAAGCGTATAAATAGCAAAGAAAAATTGTTTACATGGCAATGAAGTGTAGTTTAAAAGGAAGTCCAAGGGATAAATAACAAATGGTGAAAAAGTGAATTTAGTCCGAGCTTTTGTTGTCATGTTCTGGCGAGTTGAAAATACGCTAATTTGCATAATTTACCTCGGCCTTCGACGGCGGTTGGGCAGCTTTTCGAACTTTGTCCGTTTTTGTCAAAATAAGGCCTCGCTGGAACTTTTGGGTATCATTTTTTAAAAAGGTTCACCAAAAGGGTCTTTTTGGTGTAGAAAAAGAAAATTCGAATTTTCGCTTCCTGACCGCGGATTCTCGAAAGTTACAGACTGTGGCTCTTAAAGAGTTATCTACACCTAAAATTTAATTTGTTTCCAATTGCTTACTTTAATTTAAGTATCCAAGAAGACTTAACGAAAAGGATGAGGATGTGTCCATGTAAGGATGAGTGATCAACGTGGGTTGACTGCGAGCACATAATTATTGGATGTCAGCCCAACCATAAGGTTTTTCTTGAATTTTTCCAATACGGTTTTAAAATCTGCGCCTGCCGTTTTTAGTAGTTGTACCCATATCCCTTAGACATATTTGACACAAGTTTGGTGAGAATCGGTGGCTATGGATAGGTCAAGCGATTTTTTGGATAAAAATGCGTATTTTTAGTTGAAAAAAAGGAGAGGGTATAGGCAAAAAGCAGAAAAATGTTTTATTGTGTGATATTGTACCTATTTAGCATCAAAAATTTACTTGTCGCCATTTTTTATACAGGCCCTCAGCAGCGCCACAGCCCATAATATATAACTTATCTTGCAGGTAAATAACAGGCTTTCAACTAAAGGCAAAATGTTTTCGAAATATTGTAACACAGCAACAACTCAAGGGAGGTGTTCCATTCACCCCCCTCCCCCTCCAACCCCCTTTCTACCACAGTGGGGGTATGACTTTGCTTGTACGTCCGGGGGTTAAGAATAAACAGGGGTATTTTGTCCGTGGACATTGTCTGGTCCTCGAAATTAAAGGTATTCAGCGAGTCTCTAGCAAACTGTTCGCTTCTCAGGAACACATCATTAATGTCCCTAGACAAAAATACATCATTCTTATTCATTTGCACCAAACAAGGTTTGTTGTTATTAATCCCTAATCCTGTCACGTTTTTGCAATGGACTACTAAGCTTGTGACAAAATATAGGAGAATGGATGATGAAAGATTAAAAGAATGGTATACTAGTGAAACCAATAGATAATTTGAGCATAGTTTGATTTAATGTTTTCACATGCTAATAAATGATCAATGACAAACATGTTTGCTTATAACTTCCGCTGGGGTAAAACGAAAAAAAATAACAAAATCCCTTGCAATAAAAATAAAAATCCGTGTTTTTTAGGTGAAAAAAGAAGAAAATAGTGGCAAAAAGCAGAAAAGTGTTTAATTATGTCATATTCTACATGTCTGGCATCAAAAATTCACTTGTCGTCGCCGTTTCTTTCCAATACAAGCCCCCAACAGCGTTACAGCCCATGATTTACCTTGTAGGTAAATAACAGGCTTTCAACTAAAGGCAAAATGTTTTCGAAATATTGTAACACAGCAACAACTCAAGGGAGGTGTTCCATCAACCCAACTCCCCACCCACCCCCCCCCCCCAACCCCCCTTCTACCACGGTGGGGGTATGACTTTACTTGCTAACGTCCGAGAATTAAGAATAAACAGGGATATTTTGTCCTTGGACATTGCCTGGTCCTCGAAATTAACGGTATTCATCGAGCCTTTCTCTAGCAAACTGTTCGCTTCTCAGGAACAGATAGTTAATGTCCGTAGACCAATGTACATCATTCTTATTCATTTGCACCAAACAAGGTTTGTTGTTATTAATCCCCAATCCTGTCACGGTTTTGCAATCGACTACTAAGTGTGGGACAAAATATAGGAGAATGGATGATGAAAAATTAAAATAATGGTATACTAGTGACATCAATAGATAATCTGGGCATAGTTTGATTCAACGTTTCCACATGCTAATAAAGAATCAATAACAAACATGGTTGCTTATAACTTCCGCTGAGTTAAACGAAAAATAACAAAATTCCTTACGGGGAAAAAAGTAACGATGGAAACACTTAAAGATGTCTCATTTCCCTCGTGTACTAAAGGGAAAGTGTTTGAATCCTAAAAAGGCGTCAGTTCTTATCCGTCGTTCCTTTAACAGTTGTCGTAAAGAACATCTATACAGTTTTATTTAATAGCACCAGGGGTATCTAAACTATTGTAGTTTTATCTTCAGTCTTTCAAAGATCATGGGCGGAAGATGTGTTAATTCGAGAGAAGGTCATTAACACCAGGACAATACATGCCAATCAGCGACTAGCCAGAAACTAAGAGAGTAAAACTCGAAACTCACAAACCCGACCAATGTACTATCTTCAAATATACTGCACATATCTATGTCCAGTTGTAGAAACAATTTGAAACCAATCTAATGCAAGAAGGTTAAAAACGTTGTCAATTGCACCGGGGATATGTATGTGAGAAAAAAAAAAACATTTCTACAGAGTTCCGCAAGGAAAGAGCATAAAAACAAACCAATAAAAAAGAATGACAGTTGTCAGTCTTAATGAAACTTCAACCAATAAGAACGCAGTATCCACTGATATAATGCTACCGTTCTTGAATACTGAGCCAGTCATAGAAATATTCTCATCGTTACTATTTGCCAAACTTCAAGCCAAGGTAAGAGTTTTCATTAACTGTGTAACTCGATCGAGAATGGTTTGATTTGCCACTGTGCATTCGCCAACTAAAAGCCGGAACAAGAACGACATACCACCCTTCACGCGAAATGTCCTTCAGCCCCGCCTATTTGCACTGTTCCTATTGCAAATATATATATTTTTTCGGTTGTAAGGCGCACCGTCTTTTTCTCGAAAGTCAGTATTTCTGTTGAAAATTATCGCAAAAATTGGGGGCATCTTATTTAAACAACAGGGTTCTTCTGTCGAAGGCACTATCGTGTGATAGGTTTGATGTTCACAACAAATATTAGCCCGAGAAGGTAGTTCGAGGGCTAAGCAACATTTTTTTGTTAGACGACATTGTTGGATTGTTAGTTGAGAAAGGAAACCTACCTTTGTCATCCACCTAGTGACATTTCATCCTAGGGCCGGAACGCCTGGATTTTTAGTTGTCGAATTCTTTTGAAGATGATTTTCGAGGCGAGTTTTTCGCCATTCGCCATTACTACTCAGAGCGAGCGACGGTGAAACGTATCGGCACCACATGTTGTTCTCCGGCACTTTTCTACTCTCAGTAAATTCTAGTGTTTTTCCTGTACGTTGGCAACTCGAATCAAATCAGCATTAACTTAAGATGTAAGTGGTTGTAGTGTGACATTTTCAGCTTGTGTTTATGTGTGTGACAATTTCGCATTTGTTTAATTGCGGGAAACTCATGCACTCGTGTTAGTGCAAATGACTGTTAAGCCTGGTTCTCATATGTCGTCGACCTACCTAATAATAATAATAATAATGTTTAATACTTCTATAGCGCTTTTTACATTTACATATGATCAAAAGCGCTTTACAAACTTCAAAAATCCTCTCTAGGCGACATAGTCGCCGGTACTGCCTGGGATACTGTTCCGATATGAGAACAGAAGTCGCCAGCAACAGAGATCATCCCAGTCTTTACCGCCGTCATGCCTGCGAAGTTGACTCGAGTTCAACTTCGCAGGCATGCCAGCGGCAAACACCTGCGATAGATCTTGTTGCCGGCGGCGTAATATTCCCATATGTCGGAACAGTATCCCAGGCAGTACCGGCTGCTTTGTCGCAAGGTAGGTCGGCGGCATATGAGAACCAGGCTTTATGCTGTTGCTTGCAATCCCCATTTCGGTTAGCTTAAATATAAGTGAATTCAATTGTGATTGAAATAAACTTGAGAGTTTTTTTCCTCGGTTCGGGGTGCGTCGTATAACCAAGTATTTTAGTGATATTTTCAGTTTCAAAATTTGACATGATTGAGTTACGAAGTTCAAGTGAGGTGTGTCTTATAGTCGTGTGCGCCTTATACGGAAAACTGTACACATAGGAATTCGCACTTTTCTCCCTCTATTTTCCCACCATCTTTTCTCGCGCTCCCACCCCCCCTTCCTCGTCCACCCCCTCCCTATCCACAGCAAACAACTGACTGATCAGTGAGGACCAAGAAACGTAAACAGTGACAATAAACTTGAGGGAATGCCATTCATTACACAAAACCGGGAGAGAGCGATCACCTCTTGTTTAGTCAGGTCATCTGGGAAGCTTTGCAACATGTTAGGCAAATCGATGAAATATCGCGTATTGTAGCCTAGTATACGTGTGGAAATGTAACGCGTTTCTTATGCAACTCGCCCACCCATCTCGCAAAACGTGTGATTTTCCCCCTGTTGTCTCCGTACTAGATGAAAGTGTGTACAGCCATTGTTCTTCTGATGCTGGTTTCCATTGCTATGGCCTTGAATTTGAGGAAGACGTTTTTTGGTCTGATGACGGAAGACGAAGGGAAAGTCGACGAGGTACAAATACTAATTCGCTCATTGAACTAGGACTTGAGGATTTCCATACCATCCCATACGATAGCAAAAGGAGTCACCATAAATTCTGCGTAACCAAGATTGGCGTCAATTTTGAATTTAATTCTATTAGGTTAGTGATGCGGATGATTGAAAATTATTTGTGTTCGCTCACTCCGTTCAAACTGTCACTTAGCTTTCAAACAAGGTGGCAAACAGAAACCTCGGACAATTTTTAACCCACAGTTTGCGTTATTGGCTTTTCAGCAACCGGCCCGGATGTAAAAAAAAAATGGGTAGCAGTTAAAATAATCTTCAAGTACACAATGAACGGTGGAGATCTACATGATAATTGTCATGGTACCTAAGGTTAACAAGCCTCGGTACCAGCTAGAAGCCCTCCCTGTAGGGAACCTATTCACAACCTGCCACCCAAACGGATTGACATTAGAAGGAAAGTTTTGAAAATTATACTGTGCTATCTACACCAAAAAGAAATAGTTTTGATTCCAAGTGCTTACTTGTATTTTTCTTTAGTCAAAGAGCATCCAAGGAGACTTAACGAAAAAGGAGGACGAGTGTACATCGCACCCAGACTGTGGAATGTTTGGTTCTTGGTAAGAGTGGCACACTTGGCACGAATTTATAACACACCAGTCTTACTATTACACTATGCGTTTATCGGTAGATAATGTTCCAGGCGTTCAGATTGTTGGAAGCGCAGTGAGTAAAAAGTGACGTTCAGGCTACTTTTAAATGGGCAATGCGTGTAGCAATTCTTTTTTTTTTTTTTTTAACTTTGTTTGTACTTTAAAGTAAAGCAATCCTTTTACGTTTTGTCCAAATCGTAGTCTAGGCCTGTTTACAAAAAAATCCCTACTTAAAACAAAACAGTTTGTTTTCTACCGATTTTGTTTTTCAGGACACAAATCAGGGAAATCATATTACAAGCAGCCCATCTGTTGTTGTATACAAACCATCTAAACCGCTCATCTTTATCATGTTTCAGTTCCACCCCATGACGAAATTATTCCCCTTCACGTGATACACCAGGTTTAAAAATGTTAAAGTTTGTAAAAGTTCACCTATTTAAACTTGTATCACTTAGTTGCTCGTGTGCCTTGTGTGTGTGTGTTTAATTTTTTTTTTTCAATTTCAGTATCGATGGCAAATGTGTTTACGGCTGTTGCTGATTCTCAACAAATTACCACCTCAGAAGTGGTAAAGGAACTGTCTTACTGCCTAGGAGAAGATAGAAGTTTTACAATGAAACACCAGCTATACTAAGTGGTATATTAGACGGTTGGACACATTAGATATGTACACATGCTTGATGTAACAAATGGGAATTGAAATAAATGCTGCTTTTAACACTGTAGTAGTAATAATCTGTATTATGCAAAACTGAATGAACAGTACTTAAATTACCTTTACTTTTTAGTTCTTTGATCCTCCCACACAATCATGAACAAGCAATTAAGGAAGGAAACAATCTAAAATCGGTCTGTTGTATTTACTAACCTTGGAATGAGGTGCTTGTGCTCAGGGTTTTGGAAAACTTAGTTGTTCTAAAAAGCAACAAAAATACAAATGAATGTAATGTAGTCTGGTTCTCAGTATTGCCTCTCATGCTCTTAGACTTGAACGCCTATCGCAACTAGCTTGGAATCGTTCGTCTGCTCAGGATAATTTTGCCTTGCATTATTTTGTCTTTTTTTGCGTGAGGAAGGGGTGGTGGCCTTTATAAGTAACCAAAAGTAAAAACAAATATCCCTTCGAAGAATAACGAAGTTCAACCATCCCAGTTTTGAGACACTCAAACCGATTTATGTCAGTCGGTGTCACTGATCAATGGCACGACGCCATAGGATGCAGAAACAAGGCCCTTATCGAGTTTCTTTTCGGCCTTTGATTCGGTTATAAGCAATGCACCGTGATCGGGTTTACCGGGCGTCAAATCCAAGTCCAGAAAATTCTTTGTTGACAAGGAACAAAAATAGACAAAAACGGTAGCTTTCCTTTGGGAATGTGTGTTTTATGGTCATTTTTTTTCGCCAATTTTTATGGTGCCCTATTTCCTACACCTCGTCTATAGGAAACGGTCAACGTTGCCCGCTTATGCTGCCCGTTGGCTTTTGTAACATTAATTTGAAGCTAAGGTGTCGAATTCTTTCAGAGGATATCCAAGAACACACTAGCGGCCACTAAAAATGCTTTGTTGACACGGGTTTTGAGAAGAAAACTGCTTTTTGAAGCCGAAGATCTAATAACGACTTTTTAACCCAATATTGTGCAAGGGCAAATTGCGTGAAAGTTTAATAATAAAATCACAACAGCAATTTGTACGTGCTCGAGTACAACTGGTTTAGTTTTCTGTTTTCGTTTATTTGTTTGTTTGTTTGTGTTTAAAGAAAACCACGGTCCTTTCCAATCATTCCGCGCATCGCCCGGCCTTACTTTAGGTCAATCTCTCGGGCGCGGAAACTCACCCGGAGCAGGTCATTAAGTGTTCATTACATGTATACCCTAGTGGCACTGTATATTACGCTGCACTTTTGAGTCTGTGCAAGTCTGTTAACAGTCCTTTGGTGTTGTTTATTATGTTGTACAAGCTGGTTCTACCTTCTGAGTCTGTGGATGAAACCCTAAAGTGTGTTCATTCAAATGAATGCTAACGAGCAGTACCATGCGGTGGTTTGTTACGATGCACACGGTGGTTCTAACTCTGAGTCTGTGGATGAAGTCCTACACTGTTACCATTCAGAAGCAAAAGCCACTGAGCAGTACATTACTGTAATAATGTTTTACTATGCCATCGAAGCCGGTCGCTCTAACCTTTGAGGTCTCCGGATAACATTCTGAACCTTGGCCGTTTAGTTAAAGCTACTAAAGCGGTAGTCTCCTGTGAAACTATACATTTGGATTTGCCACCTGGTTCTATTTGTTGAGTCTATGTGGATCTATGGATAAAATCCCTGAACTATTTCGATTCAAGTGAATACTACTGAGGAGAATAAGTTCCAGTGATGGTGTTTGTCATGGCTACAACTTTAAAAGTTTGTAGACAAAATATACGAAGCGGTACATTTCTGCGATACGTCTCATGTTGTGCAAACTAATTCAAAATTATCATTTATGTGGATGAAATCCTAAAGTGTTACATTAAAAAAAGTCCTTTCTTTTCCTGTGGTGCCGTATGTTAGTTAGTTACAAGGCAGGTTTTCCCCCTTTTCATCGAAAAAAAAAAATGAAGGTATGTATAACGTCTGCACAGGAATTGAATAGTTAAGTGCATCCGAGACGAACTGCTTGACATGAGAATTAACTTAGATTGTTGTCTTCATTGGCGCCACAGATATGGGATAATACCGGCTTTTTGTAATCCAAGCTTCTTTTTCAAGGCTTTGTCTGCATTCCAGCGCTTTGCTGGGATTAAGCATCTTGTTGACAGACTATGCCCTAGGAAAGGAAGCTAACCTGTATGCATTTGCTTTATGAAACAGCAAATCAGTACAATCACTTCCAGAAGATTACTCGTGCTATAAACATCGCACTGTTTTGTTCTGACAGAAATACTTTTTCATTATAAGCCGAAGATAGCGTGATCGACTTACGACTTGAAAAAATCGCCATCACTGAAGCTATTTTGTAGGGTATCAATCACAAAGTCAAAAATTAGTCAGTAAAAGTGGTTCTATCTTTTGAGTTTGTGGGTAAAATCCTCAACTATGACGATGCGAAAGAACCACAGTTCGAAGGGTGCTTTTCTGTGTTACTGTCTGTTTTGCTTTAAGATTGTGGATGAAGTATTTAATTATGACCGTTGAAATAAAAGCTTTCAAAAACCCCTGCATGGGTAAGAGGGGTTTGTACCTGAGAGATAAGTCAAAAACAGTAGCGTACCGCGGGTTGCAAGCTTTTTGCGTCGTAATTCCTGTCAAACCGGTATATAAAAGTTTGCAACCTTTTCTGGTACTTGGAATTAGCCGCTGGGCGCTCTGACTTTGACTAGTAATTTGGCATTCCTTTAAACTATTAAAATTAAAAAGAAAATCGCTACCCTTTCGTATACTGCAACATGGGTACCGTTAGGTCAGAACCCTGTATGTGTAGCCCATCGTTTACTCACTCCCCAGGAGTTTTCTTTGGCGCTGTTCACTAAATTGTACAAGCATTCCTACTAAGTCTGTGGTTGAAATATTTTAGAAGTGAAAAGCTGCTGCGCTGTACTTAACAAGTGGTGTATGCCTTATTGTATAGCCTTCGCTGGGGGAAATCTGAAAATGACAGCTATTGAACCGGTCCTAGCTGGTACTGCCGAGAAGCTGAAACCAAGGAATGGAGTGACGTACGCGAAATACTGGTTAGACTGCGAGTAGTCTCTAATTTTGGCGATGATTGAAAAACAATACGTAGATTTGTTGCCCCCGAGGAGTTTATAGAAGTCGTAGCGTTATTTTCAGAGCCGCGGAGAAAAGCAATGTAGGTCAGTTTTAGGTCTGTGGTTGAAATCCTCAAAATGTGGGCATTGGAGTTAAAGCTATTGAACAGTATTTTCCAGTGATGTCTTCAATAGTTTGTTTAAAAAAAATGGCCTATCTTAATTTATCACTTGTATCCTTAGTTTATTCAGTTGAGCTTGTGCAACTCTAGAGAAGCACAAAGGAAGACGGTGAGATGTCTTACCTTGTTTTCAGTGTCTGTAATTGCTTTGCGAGGCTTGAGAAACGGGTTTTCGGGTCGCCGACTGTCCTTTTGTCTCTAGCCAAAGGCGTTCTATACCCGTGAAGTCCTCCTTTGTGGTCAGACTGTCCTTTCTTGAGTCCCTCGGCCATAGAATCGAGCCTTTTCTCAAGGAATGAAATCCGCCTTTCAATGGACACGACACAAATAATCAAAAGGACGATACATGATATTTGGCACACTATTTGTACATAGGTCGTCGAACAACGACATTTTTTCGGTGCAGAAAATTTTTCTTCTTCCAGCTTTGCGTACGGCTCTTGTGCCATTGTAGCTCGCGAAGATGCAAACGTTTCTTCCACGAAATCACGAAGAGTTATTTATGGCTGAAAAAATGCCGTAGTTTAAATCCAATTTCAGCTCAGCCTAGAGAATGTTTCCGGTAGTATAATGTTGTTTGTTTGTTGGCAAATTTAAGCTAAAAGTATATTTATCTTGGAAACATATTATAATTAATCTTCTTTCTTATTATTACAAACGAACATATTTTTCGAGAAACAATAGAACTTATCGATCGCCATATCACGAAAATTTAATATTAGTGTTAAAATGTGCATATTGAAATCTGTTTAAAGCCATGTTATGCAATGGTGCCGGAAATTAACGCTAGCAAACTTCATAGTCGCTCTAATTTAAGCTAAGTCGCGTATATCTTTCTTGGAAGGTTTAGATCTCTCAGCACCTTAAGTGTTGCGGATTTCACCGCAAAATCCTTTTTTTTTTTGTAATTTTAATTTGCTTTCTTTTGATTTCGGTTTTCACTCTCCCCTCCCCCCCCCCCCCCCGTCCATCTCTCTCCCTTGAATTAGAAAGCAGGTCATTGATCGCGGAAAATGGAAACAAAGAAAATATCCTAAAGTTTGCAAAAAGGGGTCATCACTTTAAAAGTTGTTCACAGGCGTACGAGTGTGGGTTATCTCTTAAAGTAGAAACAACTTAGGAAAGGAAGCAGGTCACGAAGAAACATTTTTCGGATTTGTAAAATTGGTAGGACTGGTGATGAGAAATTAAGCATTTTATTAGGTTTGCCTTAAAGAGGAAAATAACATCAGATGATAATTATCGCGAGTCAAACATTTTAAGAAGTGGCTCTTTGCTTGTCATTGTAACTGGTAATCATTTATTGTGAAGCAGGTACCTCACTAAAGAACTTGTTTTCTATTCATAAGGCAAACAACTAAATAAAAACCCGTTTGGTGTTAGAATAAGACATTTTAAAGAAACATTAACGTGCAAAATATTCAAGTCATTAGAAACACTGTGACTGTTTGCCATAAAACTGCTTTTCAGTTAGCAATTAATACATGCTTAAGATGCTGGTTTCAAGAATCGAGGTATAGTAATATGGTTTTGTCCATGTACATTTTTTAAACATACGTGTTATTCTTATGGATTGTTAATTTCACACATGGCATGACAATGTTTCGTCTACACGTCCTGCAGATTTTGTAGTTTTTAGAAAATGAAGTGAATAGAAATGTTATTCAGGCTGGCCATAATGTCGGTAAGCGGGGTCAGTTTTTGACGAGTAATTGTTGTGTCACTTTATCGTTTTCTATTACAAATTCCATTTTCTTATGTTATCAGTTTTTCTCTTTGTTGAATTTGGAGAATAAAGCTTGCCTAACTAAAATTTCTCGTTAAGGTGACGTTAAAATTTCTTATTTTCAATTGCTTTTTTTTAAACCCATCTTACCAATGTAGAAAATTGCGATACAAGATTTCTCGCGCAATAACAGTATGTTACACGCGCGAGAAACCAGTTGTGGAGCTTGTTTTGCTGTGGCAGTCTGTTCCAGGTTATCCGTCAAAAAAGTGTACAACGTATACATGTTCTACCCTGGTAAAAATTTGCAGAATCAGCCAGTTAATGAAGCA
Source organism: Siderastrea radians (assembly GCA_964017195.1). Classification (NCBI taxonomy): domain Eukaryota; kingdom Metazoa; phylum Cnidaria; class Anthozoa; order Scleractinia; family Rhizangiidae; genus Siderastrea; species Siderastrea radians. The sequence goes on from OZ024895.1 coordinate 29,645,187, forward strand.
TTGTAGAGTAGTCTTCTTTGTTTTGAATACCATAAGTTGACGAGAGGTCAGCGTTTCATTATGCATAAGCAGACTTTACAGTTGGAAGCCCTTGCTATTTTTCAAATTCTTTACATCACGATGGCGATGATGATGATGACAACGACGACGACGACGACGACGATGATGATAGTGATGATGTTGATGATGATGACGACGATGATGATGATGATGATAATAATAATAGTTCTCTCCTATTCACCACAACTTTTGCTGAGCTTCGCAACGTACTCCTTAACGATGAGCACCTTTACACGATACCTCTGAGTTCAAACTACCTGCTTATTACTAATTACTTACTTGCCAAAATAAAGTAGTCATTATAACTTTCCATTACTTTCAGGAAAAGGTGACTGCTGCCATTTGTGTTTTCTTCGTCGCAGCTTTTTTTGTCTCCGAATCAGAAACAGCAAGTGGTAATTATAAACTTCGATCAGTTAATTTTGGTATCAACCTTACCGATTAAAGTAGATTCAATTTGCTTTGACTCAGCTTTCACAATTTCTTTGCTTTACAAAAAAAAAATATATATATATATAAATAATAATAATAATAATAATAATAATAATAATAATAATAATAATAACAATGATGATGATGATGATGATGATAATGATGATGATGGTGATCATGATAATAATAATAATAATAATAATAATAATAATGATACTAATAATTATTATTATTATTAAAAAAAAGTGGGGTGGGTTCGACAACAACCAGAACAACAACATTACAACTTGCCTCAATACCTAAACAATATCTCCTTTGTTTAGCTAACACAACTAAGAGATTCACAACTGGACGAAATTCATGATCAGCGCAGTTCAAATATTCGTCCACGTATTTCCCAGAGGGATTATCCATCTTAAGCATCAAAACGGCCAATATCAAGTAATAAGGAAAATATGTTGACCTTGTCGCAGTCTATTACAATTCACTGAGAAATTACAGCAGTGAGAACGTTCATGGATATTATTATTATCTATTGTTGAAAACTAAGCAACGATTTTGTATTCGGTGGTATAGTAGTTATCCCTCCTTTAAGCCCCAGCTTAACGATGAAAGATTTTCGGCCAACATGGTGTTAGTCAAATAAAATGTTCGGTGGCTAAACAGGCAAACAATGTTTGACTAAACATCGTACAAAGAGAGTCCACATAACGTTTTTTGCGTATTGCCGCTGAAATTATGACGTGACTAGTTGCAGCGTCACCCAAATTCCGTTCCTGATTGGTTGCTTTTCCTGTGCTAGCGCAAGCCTTGTTGGCAGAGGTGGCGAAACGATCAAACAAAATTAAAGTTCGTATTAACGCTAAATGTTGGGTAAAGAGATAATGGTGGTATTAGAAAAGGTAGTAAGACCATCCGGTAGAATTTTGAAATTATCCATGGTCAATATTTCACTAGCAGTGAATCTCTCAGCTGTTTCATCTTACAACTATCATTGCAACTTATCTCCTTTTTCCTTACCCAAAGAATTCTACGTAGAGACAATCTGCGATGGAGAACCAGCAAGGACCGTGAAATGCCCACAACAAAACGTTATCTCCACTGTGTGGGCAAGCTATGGACGCCAACACCCAGACATGTGTGTGGATGATAACCAGATGATAAATACCACGTGCAAAGCTGATTATGATACCGTATTGAGCATGGTTCAAGAATCGTGTGACGATTCCAACTCGTGCAGCTTGGAGTCAAATAAAGACGAGTACGGAGATCCCCCAGAATGCCAAGGGGTCAAAAAATATTTACAGATGTATTACCTTTGTAAGTCAGGTGAGATGTGTTCTTGATTTGGTCAACTGTTAACCCTCGGGCATAAAAGCCATCACACCTCCAGCATGGTGCAATGGGGGTCATGAACCCCCTGGGTTTTAGTTGAGTTTCGACACTTCGAAAAGGTTTTACCTTTTATTAGGTAAAATAAAGTTAAAAAATTGTATTTGTTAGCCTTTGATCTTCTCTACAATATGAGTCAAATATTATGGATTGTGGAGCTGCTGGGGGCCAGAGACATTTTTCAATAAAGCTGCTTAGTCAACATAAATTTTTACTCAAAATGGCTTGCGAACATTGTAATTCTGACGTAATGATGCGTGGCAAATCCTCACGAGACTTTGCCTTCATGTGCTAAATAAAGGATATGCAACACAGCAACTGAAAACGGCAAGTGCTGATTGAAGAAAAGAAAAACATGTTAAGTTACTTCAATTTCTAGGTTAATATTCCTAACACTACTACAGACTTTTACTGACACAAGTCTCAGAAAGAGTATAACTCAAAACGTCTGTTTGAATTGCTTTACAGAGTTAATAAGGAAAGCCATATGTGAATTTAATCCACCTGAGAATATCACATGCCCGGTGAGCCAAACGATTGAAGTTGTAAACGCGAACTATGGACGGAAAGACAAGTGGACTTGCGGCGAGCAGTTAGCTGAGAACGACAAATGCCTGTAAGTAGATTGTGGGTATCCATTTTTGGGACATTTATTGGATTCAATCCAAAGAAATATAGAAGGATTTGTGCCATCTGGTAGTTTCAAAATACGTCAGAATATAAGAACACCATCTCTGATCCCATCGTCGACTCAGATTCTTTTTTTTTTTCATATCTGTTTTCTCTCTATCTACTTCTTCAACAGCTCACCTAAATCAGAGCAGATGGTAAAAGACAAGTGTAACGGACAGAATTTTTGTGAACTTGATGCGTCAAATGAAGTGTATGGAAATCCATGTGGTGAAACGCACAAATATCTTGAACTCAACTATCACTGCCAAGCAGGAAAAATTGTAGGTGAGCATGCAATTTAAAAAGGCGCTAGAACTAAGGAAAGTCGAGTTTGATTGCAATGTTGCTTGAGAAATATATTGGCTAACAAGGAAGCTTAGACCTTCCTCATACCTACCCGACCTACCTACCTACCTACCTACCTACCCACCTACCTACCTACCTACCTACCTGCCTACCTACCTACCTACCTACCTACCTACCTACCTACCTACCTGCCTACCTACCTACCTACCTACCTACCTACCTACCTGCCTACCTACCTACCTACCTACCTACCTACCTCCTACCCACCTACCTACCCACCTACCTACCTACCTACCTACCTACCCACCTACCTACCTACCTACCTACCCACCTACCTACCTACCTACCTACCCACCTACCCACCTACCTACCTACCTACCTACCTACCTACCTACCCACCTACCTACCTACCTACCTACCCACCTACCTACCTACCTACCTACCTACCTACCTGCTTACCTATCTACCTTATACGAGTACCTGCGTACATCTCGTCATGAATATTCTTTAGTAAGAATGTGAAAAAAAAAACACGCACAGAGAATGAGGGGAGAAAAAAATAAAAAAAAGGAATGAGATGCACAGATACGAAAGAGAATGGAATGGAAAGAAATGGAAGGGACTGAGATGATAGGAAATCAGATGAAATCAAATTCGCACATTATTAGTACGTTCATGAGAACGTTTCTTTTTTTCTAATTAGACATGTTCAGCGGGACAGAAATCTTCGTATGGCAATTACGTTTATTTTTCCCAGCTACGATCTTCTAAATTATGAATTTAATCAAAGACACGTTTTTACACATATTTTACGTATATTTTTTATCCGTGACGAAGTATAATCAAACTTAATTTAGTTACAACTTAAACAACGTCATTTGAATTTGGACTTTATCGCTTACAGTATTCTTTACTGTACTTTCCTTACCTGCACCCTGGTAGCTCCCGACTCCTGGGGGGGGGGGGGGTGGGGATCCTGCCCAGGTGCACCCTTTGTAAAGAGAGGGTCTCAATGGGGTTAACCGTCAACCGTTAAACGGCATTTTAGCCAACAGCTGTCAAAAAAGGGTAATTGTTACCGTCAACCGACAATAGTAGGACTTTTTTAGTCATCAAACGGTCTGAAAAGAACGATTTCAGGTCGTTTAGCGGCAGGTCCCCTAGCTCTCAAAGAATTTTGATAAGTAGCTTATCATTGTGCACATTATTGTAGGTGAAGCTGAACGGCATAACTTTAAGTGTTTTTTGATAGTGTAAGCAGACTTTGACTTTCCATATGAGGAATGATAATCCGCGAAAACAAAACTACCCCCTTGAACACAATAGTAGACACTAAATTTAAAATCGCCGAAGGATGTATCTTTTCATAACCGTCAACCCTCAAAATAACTAAAATTTAATCATCAACCTTCATCGTCAATGCTACTCCCCCCATTGGGACCCTCTTGTAAAGAAAGTAGTATTATCGATTACCATTATCGATCGTCTTGTTTTTGTGTATTTTAGGCAGGTGAAATCAATGGACCCATAAAGCGCACATTGTTGATGTAAAAAAAGGTGAGCCCTAAAACCTTCAATTGCATCCAATCAGTTTCGTCGCCTTAACTGAAGAAAACATGACATGGCATTTCCAGTTGAAATAATTTTTAATATATTTTTTTCTATTTGTGAGAAAAATATAATAGAGGCTATCGCAAGTTAGTAAAAGGGAAATAAATCTAAAATATTTTTAATTTATCTCCAGTTGTCTTACAGACCTTTCAGTAGGAGTAGTATACAGTGGTGTTTACATTACTTTGGGCAGCGTTCAATCAAATCACTTTGCGATTGTCCCATATTTACTATTGCGTATCTTTCTTTTTGATGCAAATGAGATACATTCTCCTCCTGCGAAACCGGGTGACGCGGCAGCTGTTGTGTGCCACTAAGCTCATGCAATTAACAAGGCAACAAGAATTTCTGTACGTCATTACTTTAACCCTTTCACTCCGCTTTTAATCTCTAACTTTTGAGTCTGTGGATAAAATCCTACAGTGTGACCATTCAAATGCAACCTCGCCAGCAGTACTTTCACAAGGTATTATTTATATTTAAGTATTACATAAAATGAAATTTGAGGTTTGTCTTTGAATTTTGATTTTAGGCACTCTTGGGACAGTGGGAATGAGAGGGTTAAGAGTTGTTCAGGTCGAACCGCGGGTAAAAGCTGAAGTGCATTACTTTTTTGCCAGTAAAAATTCCAGAGGTTCGCCGTCACGTGGGTTAGCTGGTCGTCTTTTATTGTCTTTTGGTGGGCCTTGGGAGGAAGGAATGGTGCTGTTGTTACATTGTTACTTACCGTTGTTACTGGTTGATTGATAGGTCTAGAAATGAAAAGAGACGTGTCCCGCTTACAGCAGACCACTGGAAAACTAATAATGTAGCGAGATCAGCAACGGTGATGCGAGTTCATCGTTTATGATAAAAGAAAATATAGGGGAGACACTAAAATGGTCATATACTACAAGAGTATGGACACATCCGGAAGGAGAAGATGATCTTAATTTAAATGGGGCCATCGCAACATATACATGTAACTTCGGGGTGGGAGAAGTACCCCTTCTTCCTTCCCAACTACCCCTCCCTTGTTTTCTGGTGAAGTCGCGGCAATTTTGATGTGATTTAGAGCATTGACTTTTGTCAAGAGAGTATACTTGTGAACTTAAAAACAAAACTACAAATGCAAATAAAAAGCCCTTGCAACACATTTTTGATAGTTTTGATTCGATGTAAAATAAGAACACCGTCTGGTAGACCTTGGCATATAGTTTTATTTCCTTTTATTGGTTAGGGCAATATTATTCTTTTCGTTGCTTTGATATGTTTCTGCATAATGCTAAATAAACAGGACAAATACTTCCACAAAGCTTACAGTGAAAATACGTGGCCCGTTCCTGATCAAAGAACAAAAAGTGAAGTTGACGAACTATCGCAATATTGATTTCACTATTCGATCAAATGAAGAATGAATCCGTTTGTCTGTAGCCCAAGGCTACTGGGTTTTCTTTGATAACGCTTCTTGGCATTTGGACGACTTCAGTAACCAGGCACCCCATGGTCTCTTCTCCTATTCACACCTAGCTTCCCTCCCCCCCCCCCCTCCCTGCTCCTTAACTCTGAGAATATTAAAGCTACGACAACGAAACTTGGAGAAAAATAGTACGTTCAAAAACGTTTCCTGTGAGGTCCCGCAACATCAGCTGCTAACGTCATGTGACGTCAGAATAACGACACGTTTTCAAACGGCGGACATTTTGGATCCGCCATCTTGGATTTCTTGGATTTCCCAAAACTTTCAAAACGCACCAAAATTGATCAAGAGGTGATAGAAATCAATAAAATAACAAAAAAACGATCTGTTAATTAAACAGTACTTCGAAAAGTTATAATTTTTCATAAAGAGAGGGAAATTCAAAATTTAAAAAAAACGCTTGTCAAAAAGTGGTTGCCATGAAAGTGTCAAACTTGATGGACAAGAACTTGCTATAACAAATCGTTCCCAGATAAAGTTTAGGAAAAGTCGCCAATTTTGGTGGCTTTAGCAAGTGCTTATTATTTAAAAAAAAGTTACAAACGTTTAAAGTCCGTGCGGGCAAAATTCGCATCCCGGGCGGTCTGATTTGGGTTGAATATTCTGCCTGGTCTTTGCGGTGATAGAGATGAAGTCCTACAAGGTCCAGTTTACCTAACTGAAGATAGGAATGTGATCGAAAGTTCACAACAAAGTTTTGCCTGAAGGGAGAAGGTGAAGTGAGGGCTTTTCCTTGGGAAGACCATATGATGGCAAACCATGAAATAAACTAAAACATGGACAAAGCAAATTGAATTAACTTTTTGTTTTGAGAATGGGTTCTTTGGGAAAAAAATCTCCATAATATTGCAAGTAGGTGGTGTTCTAGCATACGCCATTTAAATTAGTAAAAAAAAAAACAATCAATTCAACTAGCGATAAACAATCTTTTTTAACGCAATCGAGTTATTTCTGTTGACTATTTTAGTACAGAGCTTTACAACTTTAAACAAAATAAATTAATTGACTAAACTAACGTTAGTATTAAGTTAAATTTCGAAATCCCACTGATTAACTCTAAAGATCCCATTTTTCTTACGAGGCAGTTACTAAGGCATTTCGACCTCTTGTAAACAAAAGAATGCATATTATAGATTTCAATAGTGATTCATGACGTTCATTGAGCCGAGCTCGTAGCAAGGGTCATAGCTTCGCGTCGTTAGCTAATTAAATTTGAAATCATTTGAATCAGTTAATTAAAAGAAAGCGGGGATCCCTGCTCTCTTAATCCAAAATCATAAAATATTAACTTTGCAAATAAACCCTCTTTCGTGAATAATCCAATTAAAAAGACTTTCTAGAAATTCCTAAAGTTTGCCTACAGCAATCTTGCTGCAACAAAACTCCATCTGCATCGATAAGTTTCTTTCGCTGAAGCAAGAACTTCAGAAATGATTTATATTGCCATTTATTTAATCTTCCTTTTAATTCGACTCGTTGTGAGTTGCGAAGACCCAAGATGCAATGAAACGTCTTCAGTCCCAAACGCTCGCTTCTTGGGGCATGTGTTTATGACAGGGCGAGCTGAAACCATGAGCGATTGTATAATGTCTTGTGGTAACAATAAGGAGTGTAGAAGTGTAAACTTCAAGTGGATGGATTCTGTCTGCGAATTGAACAAGGCTGATGTTCACATCGCGCCTCAAAACTACATATCTGCCAAGGGGTATGCGTACTCTGATAATCCATGGCCAAAAATTAAACTGGTGAGATATAATTCAAGCATTAATGATTTGTAAACCATTGAAACTGAAACGTAATATGAGAGAACACTACTCGGTTGCTTTTGCTACGCAAGAGAGATACGTTATCCGCGGAACCAATATACTATTACAACTAATTTATTCCATTTCAAAGAAATGTTTCATAGCTTTAAAGTTGTTTTCTTTTTTTTTTTTTACTTTCTCTATTAGAGATTTCCTGTTGACTAAAACCAATGGAAAGAAAATTAACTGTAACACCAGCAAATACGATCGCCTATAGTTCACAATCAGGCAACTTACCTCAACTTTTTATCATTCCGATTATGGACATTCAGTGTATAAAGTTTCCCCCGGGGGGGTACTCGGAAAAATTTTGATGGGAGTGTGCCGCTGGGACTCTGAAACCCTTAACCTATACCAGACCACATTCATGTCGTTTTTGCAACCCTATTCTAGACTAGATGCCAAAAATCCCTACCCTATCCTAGACTAGCTATTTTCGAGCTATCTATCAGAATTATAACCACACAGTGCTTTTAATGGAAAACCATCTCTCGATCAAGAATATTGTCACGATTTCATTTATATTTTATATTTCCGAGTTTTTCAAACCCATTAATTAATTGGATTAAATTTTCACACCACCCATTAGTTTCCGGGTAATTGATACCCTATCCTAGACCAAGACTCCCTGATTTCTATACCCTATCCCAGACCAAAGCGCTTGAAAACCATACCCTTCACAGCGGCACATACCTATATAGGTTATATATGGGAGTACCCCCCCCCCCGGGAAAGTTTCCAGCCCTAGTGAGGCAGTAATAGACTTTTTTTTACTTGATTAGTTGACCATTAACACTGAAAAAGCCCCTATTATATTACACAAGTTTGGACACTTCTTAAGTGCATGAACGGTAGAACGTTCATACACTTCTTTTGGTCGGATATTTATTTTTCCAAGATTTGAACGCATATTTTCAAGATGACGGAAATGCTAAATGAATATCGTTTAGGTCTTGATCTCTAACCTTAACTATAATTAAGGTATAGCTTGGTAAGTACGTACAGTAAAATTTATAGCAAGTTTAGAATTGGAACACACCTTTACTTCTATCGTACAAGTGTCTCGACAGATATCGAGCCATTTTTTTCCTGTTATGACTCAAGTTATTAGCAATTAATTTTCTTCCCCGTTTACTTCTTATCTGAACACAGCAGCAGCGCTATGAAACATTTCTTTGAAATGGAATAAATTAGTTATAATAAGAATTCACTTGCTCTTTCAGAGTTCATGTGCACAAATTCAGAGCCTTGTACCAGATGCACAGTCCGGCTATTACTGGATTCACACCAAGAACAAAAAAGTGGAAGTCTACTGTGACATGCTTAATTATGGTAGTAAAGCATTTTAGAATACATCATCGCAATATCGTCTGTCTGATCATCCATCCATCCATCCATCCATCCATCCATCCATCCATCCATCCATCCATCCGTCCGTCCTTCCGTCCGTCCGTCCGTCTGTCCGTCCAGCCAGCCAGCCAGCCAGCCAGCCAGCCAGCCAGCTAGAAAGCCTTCCATCCAGGAACCATCCATCCAGCCAGCAACCTTCCCAATGACCCATTCATCCAAACTCCACTCAGCCACCCATCCAAGATTACATGACCCCACGTGCACAGCACATGACATGACATGATAGACAAGAAATGATAAGAACAGACATGATATGACATTACGTTAATTAAAGTTACGTTACGTTGCGTAAAATAACTTTCCGTTACGTTAAATAACTTTTCCGTTAATCCATCCACGGTTCCTCCGCTCATTTGTCCTTCCGCCGATTTGTTCAGCCAGCCACCCATCTACCTTTCCACCCACCCACCTACCGATCTACTCATCCACCCAACCAAACATTCACTCAGGCACCCACTCAGCCACCGAGCCACCCTACGATATTAGATGACATTACATGACATGACATGACTTGACATGACAATACGTCACGTTCTGTTACCTCAAGTCACACTTATTCACCTATGGTCTCAGCGTCGAATTGTTCTTTTCACCAGTTTGTCTGTCCATCCATTAAGCACTCATTTTGTTCGTTATTCATTTATTTATTTATTTATTTATTCATTTATTTATTTGTTTATATATTTATTTACATATCTGATTGTGTTGCGGCTCTTACTTTTTTGTTTCCTCCACGTGTTTATTCCTATCATTTCCACTTTCCTTCTTTAGGTGGAGGATGGACACTGGTTGCAAGCATCAGTTCTTCCAGCAATAACCACCTCTTGAGTTCACAGGTCAGCTGCTACCTTCCAACACGTTGTGTTGAGTTCATCAACTCTGCAATTCCATGCCGTAAATTATCGGACGAGGATATTCACGAAATTGCAACCAATGAAGGTAGAGAAACTCCATTAAAACATTGAACTAAAGATAGATCCGGGGAGAAGAAAGTCAGTTTTCTTTTTGCGGCCACTTTAAGTCGGCAGTTGTTTCCGTTTTTACGAGGAAAAAAAGAAAAACTGAAACAGTTATTAACACAGCTCACAAATTAGTCAGATTCAAATCAGTTCTGTGGTGATTGATTTAAATTACACTACTGAGATGTGAGCTTGCTGTTCCAGTCATTTTAAGGTGCATACAGTCACGTGGCGCTGTCCTGCCATAATAATAACTCTGATCATTGGTCCCCGGAACTAGTAAAGGTTTTGCTAGACGTTCTCGAAGTTCCTCTATTACCTTTTCGGCCGACGTCTAAGAGGGCCATACTACATCGTTCTCGTTTCATTTTCAGTCACAATATAAAGGCCAAACCCATATGGGGCCATATTGCAGTGGATTTAAGCAAACAAGGATAATATGTGAAGGGGGAGGGCGTGGTAGAGAGTGAATCCGGATATACCACCAGTGCTCTCCCACAAAAAAGTCCAGGTTGGGTTAAGCGCTCTCGGTCCGGGCCAGCGATTAATCTAACTTCAACTAAACCTGTTATTTCTTTTCAATGCAAAAAAACTGTTAATTCTCATTCGTTTATCTTATTCATTTGCCAGTGTGGTTGTATTACTTTACCCAGGGCAGCGGGCATGCGTGTATCGTTTGCCCCCGTGTTGACTGTATAGTCCAGCTTGCTGACTTGTTGTATTCTCGCCTGATTGTACGCTCTTTCCATACATTTTCCTTGTTTTATTAACCGAAGTATTTAGCACGCTATTTAACAATTATCCTGCGAAATCGCGCGGAATATCACCTGATACTTAGCCGACGAGGCCGTAGGCCGAGTTGGCTAAATCAGGGGATATTCCGCAAGATTGAGCAGGATAATTGTTTTATTATTCAACCAATTCCCATCGACTACCATTTTCAGGACGAGAAAAACTACGGCTCTATGATAAAAACGCTAAAAGAAAGCAACACATAAAGCTTACTAAAAATCAAAACAGAACTTCAAGAAATCGAAGTTTACTACCGTTCACTTAAAAAGACTTATTTACAAACTCATGTTTGGAAATGACAAGACAAAGGAAAAAAATATTGCTACCTTACCGAGAATAAGTCCTCTTCCTGTGAATTAAAATCTTTTCAACTTTAGTCTTTACAACTTTCCGTGAGCAAGTGTGCTGCTTCTTTCGCAATAGCATTTTCTTGGTTGAGTTCTCACCATGAAAATTCCAAGTCAACCGCTGGATATCTTTGTGAGCTGAAGCACATACTTGTTGACATTTTGAGAGCATTTAATCGTGGAAAGTTTCTTCCAGAGAGTTAAAATTTACGGAGAACACTGCTAAAACTGCCTCTCTTTTCAAAATGGCCGCCAAACAAGCAATGAAAGAAAATCTGCAGTGCACTTCCAAATATGGTCATTTACGTATATCGCAGGATATCTGTCATGTAGGATGACAGATATTGAGGGCTTCCTTACCATATATGGGCATAGTGACAATTTGTTGAATAATAAACAGAGTTAGTGGAATGCAAGTTTCCCTTTCAAAACAATGTTTAACATATATACTTTGAGCAACTATTCTGATAAATAGGACTTTTCAAATGCGGTTAATTTCATTCTTAATGCTTTTCTTTTGTTTGTTTGTTGTTGCTGTTTTTTTTTTTAACATTTTTTTTCTGCTTATCTAAGACGAATGCCAATGTCGCAGGCCTGCGTCTTACTAAGATGCATTTTGTTCCTGTAGGAACCTTTCGGATAGATCATGTCACAAATGGCTACACAGCCTTTTATCAGGTAAATGTTTGCATATATGTATCCTATTTCAGAAAGAAAAATGCTCACAGATAGTACCTTCTATCTTTATCCTATCTTGACTTCAAATTGGTTTGTTAAATATTTTGTTTTGTCCCGCAGATTCCAGCCGGATCAAACAAGTTTAACTCCGAGTGCCACACCTATAGGTAAAACCTCTAACCTTTAAGCCCGGTACAAGCTAAGGCAGAGGGGTGAATGTACTCCTCTTTCCCTTGGGTTCTTGTTACAATGTGTCAAAAATATTTTACTTTTGGTATGTAAATATGATGTGTTTAGGTGTCGTTGTGGGCCTGTAACGTCATCCATTATGGCGGCCAGATGGCCGCCAGTTTGGATTTTCACGCTCTTTTAAAGAGTTTTCGGCATTATACTTTTTTTACCGCAAAAAGGGGAAAACCCGCATCTTTTCACAATAATGATTCAGCTGCATAGTACTTGTGAAGAATTTCACGTGTGGGTATTTATTGTATTCAATTTCATAATTAAGTTTGAAGTCCTTGCTCTGAAACGTTGATTCCTTTAAAATAAAAAATATATAGATATTTTTATAAACATTTGCCTCAGAACGGCTTTTATGCATGAAAAGTTATATAAAATCCCTCCCCCCCCCCCCCCCTTTGGTTTTTGATATGCTACAATATTTCGAAAAGATTTCACCTTTAGTACAAGATGAGGTATCTATATCATGGGTAGTGGCACTGCTGGGGACCTTTTTACGTCACCCAAGATGGGTCACCCAAACAAGTCTATCCGACGTTTTCAGTGAAGTATCAGCCGTTCAAATTGAGCTAGGTGTACCCCTAAAAAATCAAGTGGAGACACCTTAAATCTTATCTTAGCCATGTCAACGGAGTCAACGTTATTCCTTTTTGGAATTCGTTCTTGTTGCTTTGACTAGATGATGCCCGTGCACCTGTAAGGCGTAATGACTTAATGGACAATCACTTTTTTTAAGTCATTTGTTACCAAAAATCATGTTTTGTTGATGTTGTTGTCCTTTTTGTTTTGTTGTCGTTGCTGTTGTTTGTTTCTTTGTTTGTTTTTTCGCTTTTGTTTAGGGGCTAGTACAATTTTGGTAAAATTCTGAAATATAATTCAGGGTATTTGCTGTTGTCTGCAAGAAAACTTATTCCTTACACTAAATGTTTTAAATTTACTGTTTATGAGGAAGAAAGGATAAAGATTAATGCCAATTTACTCTTTTCCAGCTGTCCTCGTATCATTGTATCTCATGTGTACCCATATCAGTGGGAGTCGAACTGCAGGGGGACACAAAATGGATTTTTTATCGTTCGCAGCAATTGTTACAGAGGTAAAAAGGAATGAAATATTTTCCCTGGGCGAGATGCCCACGGAAGTACCCCAAACTTCATAAAATTTAAGGAACTCGGAATCCCGAATTCAAGCGCTTGTAACTTCAAACGCAATCAGTGCGTAATACCACCAGACATAATATCTTTAACGGGAATGTAGCCCTCAAAATTTGGATATGACATGCTCATGGAACTTGGAAAGCATATTTGGCAGTCTATTAGCTAAATTTCGAATTCTTTTATTTAATCGTCCTGTTTGATTGATTTACTGTCAAACGTTTTTTGTTTGCTGCTTTATTTCTGTGTGGGCGCTATTGTGAGCGATGTGCCCAACGTGTATTTAACTGGAATTTAGTTTTGCCACTTTTAAATTCTATATCACGTGTAGTCCTGATTTTCAAACGTAGCCTTTCCTCACATATTTGGTAACTTTTCTGAAACATTTTTCAGGATTATTTTTCTTGCCTATGACGGGCGCTCCGCGTTTGTCTACGTACATGTACAGACAATTGTCTGAAATCACTCGTTCGCATTGGTTGAAATAATAAAAAATGTAACTGGTTTCACTTTTTCACCGTTTCCTTTCGATCGCTAACGATTTACATTTTGCTAAAAAAATTGTTAATGAAGAAAAACGTCCACGAAGTCTTGGTCGAGCTACATAAGCTCTCTTGGGAGCCGGTGATCATTGGTACACCGTAAGCAAGCAAAAAGCGAAAAATTTAGCACTCAACAAATCAGGTCCATTTTATAGGGTGCCGTTAGGTGAGTCCTGTTAACTGGCCTCTATACGCACTGCATAAATTATCGCCATTGCATATAAGATCACCAAACTGCATAAATAAATTTTTACTACTCAAGTGCATCGACTGCGAGAACATGCCTGATGGCTACCTTTCGCCCCTCGGGATACTGAGGATACCGGCTCAAGTCACGTTCTTGCCAGAGACGGCATCACCGACCTTCTTTCCATACACCATTTTTCTGTTCGTTTTTTACCTGATTTTTTTTCTTCTTGTTTGTAAATGTGGACGAGCTTTAGGCTGAGAGCACGTCCTGGCGATAGCTTGTTGGTTTGTATTTGGTGGAATGATTCGCTCGGTTTTATCTTGCATCGTTAATGCTGCCAGTAGATTGCATATTGTTCAATTGAAGACTGCAAACAAGCTCAATTGCACGTAAGACATACGGGTTTGCTTGCCTTTTTGCTATTTGTGGAATGATCCTTTCGGCGGGTTGACCGTTTGGGCGGACCACAAATAAGTTTAATTGCATATAAAGGCTGTTTGTGAGCTTGTGTCTTGGTGAAATGATACTCTTTTTTTGGGAAAGGTCCATTTGTTGATCACTAAACAGCGTTTTTTCACTGAACATTGTGCTCGGCTCAGAGTTAAGCGTATCTTTCGTGACACTCACCTATCTCTTAGTGAAATGATACTCTCGGCAAGGGACCGTTTGTTGATCACTGATGAGCGTTTTTTCCAATGAACATTGAGTTGAGCTCAGGGTTTAGTGTCTTTTTGACACTAGTCTCTTAGTGAAATGATTCTCTCGGCAAGGGACCGTTTGTTGATCCCTAACGAGCGTTTTTTTTTTTTTTCAATGACCATTGGTTTGAGCTCTTGAGTTTATTGTCTCGTTGACTTTTGTCTTTTACTAAATTCACGTTTTAGACCTAGGACCTTCAGTTGATCATTAATGAATGTAGTTTTCAGTGAGTATTGAACCATCAGTGGTCTCTTGGTTGGATGTGAGTATTGGGGGTGAGAGCCCATTGATAGAAAATGTTGATGGAAAACTTATCCTGCATACAACGAGCATAAATACAAGTGTTTGTAGAGTGGACGCTGTTGGGTAACTGGGTTTCATGGTTGTAGACCATCAATGGTCTTTTTGGTTGATTTTGAGTATTGGGGGATATTTCTAGTCCATTGATGGACTCCTGGTCGAAGCAAGGGTGGATCTTGCAAGGTGGGAGCCGAATTTTCGCAGTAGTTAATAGCAAGGGTTGACAGGCCGCACAATCTCTTCCATTGTGAAACATGTGATAGCCTTTTATTTGATTTTGGCTCTCACGAGTATATCTTTTAAGGATTTTCCCTTTTTAAAGGATACTATTGGTGGTTCTTTGAATATTTCTTGGAGCAGTGGTTGATTTTGTATAATGTGCCATTTTTTCATTAGGGCTTGTTTGATGTTTGGCACTGATGGTCGGTATTGTGTAACAAAAGGCAAAATGTCTTTCTGGGTTTTATTATCTTGTTTAAGTGCTGTTTCCCTTTAATGCGATGCGATAATTGTTGTGGTGCGAAATAGGATACTATTCATTCATTCATTCATTCATTCATTCATTCGTTCGTTCGTTCGTTCGTTCGTTCGTTCGTTCGTTCGTTCGTTCGTTCGTTCATTCATTCATTCATTCATTTATTCATTTTTTAACTTGCTGGTTTTCCATTCCCTTAGTTTTCGATATGCACGACAACAGCGAGTGTGGCTCTACCTGGAGCTCATCAAAATACAGTAAGTTTGTAAGCTATTTGAATATTAATTTTGGAAATACAAAAGACATGTTTCCGTGAATGAAACGATATTGGAATAATGGTCCAGGTTGCTTAAACTACAATGCCAGGGTGAATCTGCAGAAACTGCCAACAGTAATTAGCAGCGACTGGCAATGGTGGAAATGGATTTCAATTTGGACGCGTTAGCCTTGCTTTTCCGATTGGTTTCCTTTCCCTGAAATCTCTAAAATATTACTATGGCCAGCTTTCCCTTCGGGAATTCAGCTGATCCCCATGTTAATGTCCCGAAGGAATTTCTAGAATGAGATTGATTAACTGAAATAGTGATTCCTTTAAAAGGGTAGTAACTTTGTAACCTTAGGGGGGATCCACATTTTCTGAGGGGCGTGTATAAGTACTTAATGGGAAGGCAAACGTCCTTGAGACTAAGGGTTTCTGGGTTCGAACAGTGCATCTTACCAAATTTGAGAAAAATTTGGAAAAAAAAAAGGTCAAAGCTGGTTGCAACTTTCTCGACACCACCCCTGGATATGCCTCTGAACCCTACCCAGGCCCCGTCCACACTAATGTGTTGTCGTTTGAAAACGCATACCTTTCGATGCGTTTTGTCCTTGCGTCCACCCTAAAACGATCCGAAAACACTATCGTTAGAAAACGCATACATTTGAAAACGCTCTCCAATATGGAGTGATTGGAAAACGCTTCGTTTCCAATACACATCGCATTCCACGTGGACGGCGAAAGCGGAGGCTTTTGAAAATCGCTGACGTCATTCACATTACGTGAAACGAGACCCAGTCTCTTTGGAAGAGAGAGATCCAATATGGCGAACAACATGCTCGTACTAGTGCTTTCTTTGCTTTCCAGTTTAATCGCTTGTCTAGAGTTTAACATGGCTCTATTTAATCTTTTATCGATCACTCAGAGAAGGAGAACGCCTTCTCAGTGAGAAACGGTAGTGCTTTCAAACGCTAAATATCGCCGGCATAGCTTTGGTCGTTTTTTCCCTTGATTTTGCCATGCTTTTCGCTTGTATTTCGCCTAAACCGGCGACTGCTTTCAGATTTTGATTTGAAAATGGTGGCTGGCGGAAAATGCCACAAACATCGAGGGCCGGCGTGTCTGTTTGTTCCATGTACATGCGCAGATGACTATTAAAGCGAATCGTGATCTCGTATTAGCGTCCTGGAGCATTTTATTGTGGACGGGGAAAACGCTGCGAAAACGATAGTGTGGACGCGGATCGAGCTTTTGATGCGTTGTCGGTAAAACGAAAACGCATTGGTGTGGACAGGGCTTCAGCCTTTCTTTTTTAATTCCTAAGGCTGTGGGGGGGGGAGGGGGAGGAGGGAATCCCTGATTCTGACTCCCTGGCCCACTGCCTCGCCCTCCTCCACCACTTTAGGATCCATTAGGATGTTTAGTATGTATGTCCAAATACGTAGGTCCTAAGCTGTGCTTCCAGAATGAGAGGTAAGGTCACCTAACATTGCACGACGTGGGAATCATATTATGTTACAAGTAAACGATAACCGCTATTAAGCATCAGAATTTATATGTGTTCATTTTTAACATTTCAGGTTCACATCGAGTGCTGTACGGATACACTTGTGGGAGTTATGGATTATATCTGAATAGCGAGGGCCTCTTATTTGTTAAATAGAGGGAAAACCGAAATAGTGTTGTTTCTCTTATATATATGTTAAGAGCTGTGTTTTATAGCTCTACAAAAAGACAAAAAGTTTTCCATGAGCTATTTCAGACGACAAACTAGAATTAGTGGAACTACCCTTAGAACTGAAGTCTGGGAGAACTCGTCACAGTAGTAAACCACTTCGACATATAAAATGTGATCATGATAGAATGAAATCGGAGTGAAAGAAAAAAAAATCAGGTCTTTCTGCGAACGTTCCAGAGCACAAGGATTTCTTTTGTCTGTGAGGTGTTTTATTTCGGTGTCCTTTAGGAGTTGTATTGTTTTCCGTTTTTTGTTCCCCTTGTCTTTCGACATAGGCGACAGATACAGGTTGAACCAAACACTCAAGAAAGTCAGCATAGAGGGTTAGACAGGATAAAACGAACGCTGTCGTGAACTATTTTTAGTTATTAGGGAGTTATTACTTTTGTGGTAATACCTCGCTGACCTTCTCACAGGCAGTTTAAAAAATAATAATAAATTGAGTTATGTAATGTGACGCTTACTTCAAGCGAAGGAGTCTGTGTTTCAAACTCTAAAGGGAGATAATTGAACTAAAATATACTGAGACTTTCTTGATTGTTTTTTTTTTCAAAAGTCACAAAATCACAACAAAATAACACAAAAATGATAAAAGCTATATGTAAAATTATCAAAACATGGAAATATCCAAAAGATAAACAAGAAAGGAAAAACAACAACAACAGAAAAACTCACAATTTGAAGAAAAACGCCTCCAAAATGTGGTTACAATGGAAACAATAAACTTTGCAAGGACCTCTGTGACAAAATAATAGCACCTGATCCTGTAGTAAAGGAAATAATCAGCAAGAAATAAAGAACCAAATACGATAAAAAAGCAATGCTGCATGATTCAACGGTAGGGAAACTGTATATTATACCAATATTTCAAAACGCACAGTTTTTCTTCTTCAGGGTCTTAAAGAGAATGACTCTAAGGGCAAAAACGTTACAATTTAAACTAAGGGTATAAAATATGATACTAGAATAACAGCATATAACAGCTTTTATTAAGGACGGTGGTCCCTATTGCTAACGCGCACATTTTCTGCGCATCGCGCGTTCATCCCGCGCGATCGCGCGATTCCTGTATGTGCAGTGGTCTGCAGTGGTGCGAAAATAAAATTTTAGGTGTATTGAGTTGTTGTTTTTGTATTTCGCTTCGGCTGTGAAAGTGTTGGCCCGCAAATGGGGAACGTGAAACCAAAAACGAAATGGTAGGTTAATGAAAGAATCCGGGCAGTCGAAGAGCCAGCGCTTGCAGGACAAAAACAAACATCGACACCGGCTTCCGACAACAAGTGAAACAAGGAAAGTAGCGCGGGAGGGACGAAGTTGACTTGGCGAGAAGGTGGACGAACAGTGGATCTCGGCGTGTTAGCTGAACAGACTTGTTTTTCTGGAAAGCGACCTTCTGAAAAGACCACGATAGCGTCAACCTTTCGGTTAAATTCTCAAGTACTTCGCTTCCACCTCCACGGTAAAGAAAAATTACCAATTTGATTGTGGATTTACATATTTTAAGAATTGTTTAATTGAGAGACTTCCTATGTTGAAAATGATATTCTTAAGATGTTAAAGTGAATGATCGAATGGAATTGCTTCCGAGTAATTTTTTAAATCTTTGGAACAAAATAATACAGCAACTGATCGCGAGTTAAATCTCCTTGCCGAATAACACTTCGCAGGCGAAAAACTTGTGCCATTTTCCTCCATAATTTACATGTGCTTGGAAGCTTCCAAAAACCTTTATTGGGTTATTTTGGCCCGTAAACTGCCAGATACCGCCGGTAGCAATACTATTTATTTTAGCAAAGTTGTTTGATGGTTGACAGAACTTAACAGCCAGCAGGATGCATGCGAATCAGTAAGAAATTCGTTTTTACATTGACAAATCTGTGAAGTCGCTGCCGGCAGCAAGTTAAAATGGCATTATTAGAGCAACTGTAGTTTCACGAGTACTCTCCTTGAAGTTAATTAGCTTTCCAAAGAATGCTGGAAGAAGAGCTGCCTGTGAAAGTTGTGCTGAAGTCTTGTTTTTGAAGAAATATAGGTCAACTTCACTGTTTCCCATTGTCGTTTTTCATCTTTTGGCGAACAACGACTGAAATGTACTGTATTTTAGGGGCCAATGAGTTGAGAAGAATCTTTACAAACCACAAATGCACTCCAATGTGTGAGTGTTTAGCGTGATCAGGATAAAAACGCAGAACAATTAGTAGAAAAGTACGAAGTTTTATGCTGGCATGGCCTTCCTCTCTCTCTTTTAGAATGCTTTTAAGACAGTGTTTCAAAATGAAAGTCGTAAAAAGGCACTGTGTAGAGGACAAAGTTGAAGCAAACTACTTGTTTAGATTGAAACTGTGTCTCACCTAACGCGAAAACCGAAAGTTTCAGACACTTGAGCAGTATTGTATTTCAGATCTTTTGCAGTGAAGTAATCACTCCTATTTTTAAGGTACTAACATGTTGTCATTTCCACGTGTGGCATTTTCTTAGCAGAGGGAAAGGAAACGTATCTAAGGCTTACATCTGATGAAAAATCTTTCCATTTGTAATTTGTTCGTAAGAGATTAGAAAGAGTCAAAAGCGTAAACAAATTGTGAAGCAACTTCTTGAAAGAAAAACAAAAACGGCACCTAACTGACCCCGCCCGATAATCTATGAAATATTAAAAGAAAACCTACCTCCTGTCGGTCTGGAAAAATGTCGATAGCTGTTATAAACTGCAGCAACCGATGGAATGAAATCGGGTTGACCTGCTGAAGTAGACGAGTAGCCGAGTGTGATAACTCCACTAAGCGATCTAGCCGAATGAGAAGGAACAAATCGAAAACTTGACGAGAAATTTCAGGTTTCGATTACAGCTAGGTTAGTTCGCTTCAGAGCTACAGATTCCGATTTGGTGGCATTTCGTGTTATTTGTCAAGATCCGAACACGATGAAAACCCAAAACAATAAGTTATATTTAGCTGCTGTAGATAAGCGACGTTTCCAGTGCATTCAAACAAACAGCCAAAAAGTCTGAGATGATTTGACACGCCTTGACAGTTAAATGACAGGATATTGAAACATTGTAAAAACCAAGGAACACGGCGCAAGAAGAAGAAAATATTTCATGCAGACAGTTTGAAGCTCGAACAAAATTAATAACAACAGTAGTGTGACTTTCGAGTTCGGATTGTTGTGGAGCAATTCGCGGGAAAATGTTGCAAGAATTTGCGGCACTGTGCAAACACTATCGAAAGAACATCGCGCCCGAAACTAGTCCCGCAAAATTTTTGGGCCCGAAGAGTTTTAGGGTTTTTTGAGAAACGAACACCAGCTTATTTATGGGAGCGCCGGAGTTAGGCTAGCTAGCCTAGCTATATTTATATTACAGGCTTGGTCTGACCCCACTGACAATTTGCAGTAGCCTTCTAGAACTTCCAAGCATGTAAACAACAATCAAGATTCTCGCTGCACAACATTCATTGAACAATGAAATCGCCTAACGGCACTCCGTTATAGTATGGTCTTTGATAAGGCAATTGTAAAATTCCCATACAGTTGGCAGAGATAAAATCAATCGACGTTTTACGAGGATTTTGCGTTGCTGCATCCTTTCACCATGAGTCCCCTCCGCCGTTTTCGATTCCCAGCATCCATCACTTCGACTTGCATTTTATTCCCCACCGGGGAGGAGAGCGTCAAGAAAATCGTCACTGATGGAAAACATGTCGTGCGTGAGTTAGGAAAAAGTGAAGTTAACGGTTACCCTTAGTTTTTATGTAATCAATCAAAAGCAGGACAACTGTTAGGTATTGTGAAATATTTTTTTTCGGAAGAAAAACCGTCCGTCAAAAGTTATTTTACAAAACGTTCCAATTTACTGAGTCAAATAATGGCCCCGCCAAGAACAGGAAATTCGCATATAGAATTCGGAAGCATGTTGAGAATTGTATATTTGTTATTCATTACAAAGCGCCTATCAGTTTAGACATCTTCATCTCCTACTTAAGTCAAATAATGGCTATCTTTTATTTTAGAACGTTTTTTTTCCCTAATTTTTAAAAATGCTCAATCAGCACTTTTTTACCATATTTGGGCCTAGTTATCTCTGAAAAATGCACGGTGACCCCCCATTTTCTTTCTGGATTTTAACAGCCCTAGGTACGAGTAACAAATCCCGCATGGCCACAAACAGGAAAAGAAACCTTCCTATTAGGGGCCACCGTCCTTAAAAACTGGACTAGGTATATTGGATTTCTAGCATTTTGATTGGCTCAACGGAGCTAGGCTATCAGCTCATATACCTGCTGCGACCAAATATGGTCAATGAACACTCAACAACAAAGTGAGCTGAAAGTTTTTTGCTCGCGAGCAACTCGGCGAGAAAAATGGACGAGAAAAATCACTTGCCAGCAAATTTAAATTAAGCAGAAATTCCAACAACGTCACCAACAAGCATCACCAACAGCGTCGTCTAACACAAGTCAAAATTGTTTGAAGAAACTGCGCAGAAATAGAAATTTAAGCATTAAGCGTTGTGTTTACAATTAATTTCTTTCATCGATCGTCGCGTCGGTCATTGAAATTGAGCAAACGGTAGGTATTATCAAAAAGGATTTCCACTTCAAAATATCAAGACAAGACATAAAATAAAACACAATGAAATGGGGCTGGAGCATTTAATAAAAACTATCACACATTCATGGCGAGTCGGTGCGAAAATCATGAAGCAGTCTAAACAAGTGCTAAAAATACAGCTGCAAACTACCAAGAAGGAAGGAAGGGCGAGATTGTTTTTCGGCTTTAACATGCAGAATAAGGACACTGGTTTACCTGCACTTGTTGTAGCTCTATGTTCCAACAGGTCCAAATGCTCAGATAGAAATTGGATGCCATGTAAACGGAGTTGAATCGCTTTTCCAGTTGTTTGAATGTTGTTTTTACCATTCCGTCCGCAACCTCTAAACCGAGAACAACTGCATTTTGCGCTTTGCGTTTAACAAACTATGATGGTGAATTCTAATGTTCGTCGCTACAGTAATCTTACTTCTGAGCTGCATAGAAAATACCTCTTCAAGTTCAAATGTTCAAATTTGTTCTGTCTTCAGTTCGATCAAACACGCACATGATGGCTCCGTTGTGCGAACAGATTACAAACTTGTGCAGTTTCAACTCCAGCAGCTATATGGTGAAATTGTACAGCTTCAATCCGCTTTGAACGATGATTACAACAATGTTCAGGAAAAATCAAACATGTACCATATTTCAGAGCTAATAATTAGAAGATTTTTTTCCAAAACGTGTGCTACTTTGTTCACTTTCGAGCAGTTTTCATTGATTCATTCAGCTCTGCAATGAAACGCTGCAACACTTCGCGAGGTTTTGGCGCCTTTTTCGTTCAGTCATGTGATCGATTCTTGTTCCGCTTAAATTTCTTTTCTCATTTTTCCCGTTCTTTCTGATTTTCTTTTTAAATAGTGGTTAAGTTTTTAATAAAACAATTATTCTACTCGGGCTTGCTGGATATCAACTGATTATAACCAACTCGGCGCTACGCGCCTCGTTGGTTATCTATCATTCGATATCCAGCGCGCCCTCGTAGAATAATTGTTAAATATTACAACATTTAAAAACTGGCGTAAAAACTAAAAACGTTAGGATTTTAAATTTCAAAAATTTATAACATAAGCAGGATACGTGATACTATAATCAGTCCGGGATCGTTATCAATTTTGATAACTCGGAGCAAAACAAACCATTAGCCAATCGCCGCTCAAAGTTTTGTGCACGTGACGCTATTGCGAGGCATCGGCCATGAATTCAATATGGCGGACGAACGCGATACGATTTCGGAAAGGCTGAGAAGTGGTTACATTGCACTTTCTTCGAGTAAATTTAAAGTTTGTATCACAGGAATATGGAAAGAAAATTACTTACTGTCATTGATGTCAATTGATGTCAATTGATGTCAATGTACTATACACGTACTAACACAGTTAAGTAAGTGGACCTAAAATTGCTCAAAATGCTTTGTAAGGATAGCAAACAACACCATGTAATGTTTCATGAACTTTATTCAGTTAGTTCGTCGTTGTTATGTATTGCTCGAAATGTTCGCTTCGAAATCCCATACAAAGTCTTATATTTTGAAACGCCATTTTTAATGATATTCAAATATTATGCTTGGGCTTCCTATGGACTACTCTCAGTCTAGCTGTGACATGAATTTCGAATACTTCATCGACCCAGCTTGGTATCGTGCGAGTAGAGTCGCCCTTGATCTAGAAAAATCGGAGGAAGATTGAAGGAGACTTTGCTCGCAGGATACGACATCAAATTTTCTCAAGCAACGACTGTTCTGAGTGAAATGACAAGTGAAGGAAGACAACGATTATTCTATTACAAAGCGTTTATTCATTCATTTAATTACATTTTATTTTCACAGTGTTCGCTCTGTTCTTGCTTCTTTTTCTTTGCCATGTTCATGGCAGGGGAAGGTGAACGTTCATCAATCTGTAGTAAAAACGAAATAATCACCATGAATAAATATTGCTTTCACAAACGACAATACAGCTTCTATATTAAAGTATTCTCTTGCACGGGAGGCGATTGAGGTTGCAATTGTTCATGTATTTAAGACTTAATTTGCATGTGCGCAGTTTGTTTGGAACAAAAGATATAAGCTAAGCTCCAAAGAAGCTACAACTTCAATTTCTTGACGAAAAGGGTCTATAGATCACACTCCGTGATGCGAAACACAACGTCTTGCAACAGATAATATTTCAGATCGTTTATTGTCACCGATTTGGCTAAACTTTAGAATGCCCGGGCACCTATTTGCATGTCATTGAATTGCAATTGTTTCTTTTGTTTCAATATGGCTCGTTCTTCAAAGCATTGAAAGATATGTAGATTAGGGGCCGTGTTTTCTGAAGTCGCTGCAAGAGCAGCATTAAAACCACACTTAGTCGCTTAACAGACGATCAGATTTGGTCAAATTTAACTAAGAATAACACACAGGCGTTAAGCCACAAGATATCAGAAAAAGATCAGATATGACCTTGAGATCAAAGTCTTAAAAATACGACGCCTAAAGTTATAAACGGCTCAATTCAGTCATCATTTTTAAAAACATCCTCCAAACTAAACCCACTACAAAGGTACAAGAAGCAAAATTGGTCGATAAGACCGAGATATATCAGACGCGGCTTACAAAGATATCAAAGTAGGAGTCGTGCAGGTCCTCTAACCCCAATTTAAGGTGGCTCCATATAGTTTTTCAGCGCCCGAGGAATGGGAACTAAATTGGCACAAGCGCGCGCGCGAGGAGCGCGACAGTCCAAGTCAGATGACATGTGCCAATCAACCTCCCAGGGGAACTTTTACAAAGTCTGATTGAGGCATCTTTATGGCTTACCTTTTCAAAACCTATCGAGCACATAGCAGTGAAATTATGAAAAGCCTTTAGTTTAATCGCTTTTGTAGCTGACAGTTGCAGTCCTACGATTGTTCTACGATTATAGGACTGGATTGATTGCGATCTTTAAGTTCAAGCAACACAGAGAGGACTGAATACGTTGCACGAATTATTACGCGCCTTCAAGAATTATGCGTGAAGAACTTCTCTCCGTTCTCAACTTGAAATATCAGTGCTGTCCAGGTCAGCTGTCGAGAATCTCTGGGATGAGGAGCTTAAGTTTGTTTGGATCGAGCCTAAGTGTAAGTAAGTTTTTGGAAAAGTGCTTTAGTTTTTGCCTTTCTAACAAGCCGTGTATTTTTTGTCAGGTAAGTTGTCTCTACGGCCGTTCTCATACGGTTTCAGCAAAATACAGCTGACTTGTGAATTTTATTGAGCGATGAATAGATTACACACTTGTAACGAGGTAACAGTTGTCATTGAATTTTGATAGAAGTTGAAACTCAAAAGGACACATATTTCAGTGTCTATTTTCAGTCACCAGTAGCTTTTGATCTAAGTTTCACTTGTGTTGACAAGGTGCGACTTCAAAAACTTCGGTGGTCTAAAATAAAACCGAAAATTGAAAAAAGTTCAATTGTACCTCAGCTCAAATACAATTTTTATTTTTACGAAAAATTATGCCTAGAATGACGGCATTCATGGGCATTCAGTGAACGAATAAAGGATGAGTATCGAGTTGACGGCCGGTTCCAAACAGTCGGCGTTTCGCAGGCGTTCTGTTGACTTGTTGAACCTTGCAGAAAAATAATGTGGTCTTTTTCAAAACATATAATTTCTTGTCGACATTTTTGTTCCCTTTTATCCAACGTCTGCCTTTAAATATAAATTGAAAGCGTATTTATATACTATTTGCTATTCCATGCAGTTAACAAACGCCCAAGTAGCCGCTAAGAAACAACGCGGGTCTCGGCAGACAAAATATTGAGCTTACAAAATAAAATAAACGAGCTTCCCTGCTTTTCTCGGGTAGCATACCAAAAGATGTTCTAAGAGCAAACATGACCGCTTTAGATTTTTTCTTGAAGAACGGTTGTAATCAGTTAGTGGTAAAAATGAAACTGAAAGTGGTTTAATGATTCCGCGTTCTGGAAACTTTAAAGGAAATTTTTTGCTGCTGGCAATAAAGTGGCGGCTTCGTTCGAGTTTTTATATCGCGAATCGGTATAAATTTTCTTCTTTTTTGTTTGTTTGTTCGTTTCTTTCTTTATTTTTGCGAATTTTTTGGTCACATGGATCCTTTACAGTAAAGGAAAGCAGTTGTCTAGAAAAATGTTGTTCTTTTGAAAGAAAAGCTCTAGAAAAGCTTTTCTACCGCTTACCGGCGTGCTGTCCACGCTCGTCCACGCAAAAGGAATCATGAGCATGCACAACCCCGTAACTTGGAGAATTCTTATTTTGGTAACGTGAAGAAAAAAGCCGGTGGGTTTTGAGGCATTTTCAAACGCTAATTGCCCGTGTTCCACTCGGTGAAATTTTTTTAAAATTGGAACATTTGTAGGATTTTTGTGTTTTTCAGTCATATTAAAGTAAGAGTAATTTTTGTACATACACTTCTGCATTAATCGTCGAAAACGGAAATTTACTATTCTGGCAAAACTTATGTGCAAAATTTCTCACAGCTTTGCTAGCTAAAACTTCTCAAACGACAACATCTTTACAACAAAAATAGCCAGAATTCACCGTGTAAAAACCAAGAAATGACATAAAGAAACTGGGTAAGCTTAAAAAATGAGCCAAACAACTATATCAGTGGTTGCCATGGAAACGGGCCCGGCCCAGAAATTGTGACTTTTTTGAAAAGTATAAAGGCTAGGCTAGTTGCTTTTGTAGCTTTTCGCTAGTGAAATGCAAATCAATGTCCTGAAAATCATCAAAAAAGTTATGTATATTTGTCTGTTGAAAATGATGAGAAACTGTATGGAGCCACCTTAAAGAAGTAAGAAAAGTATAAAAATTTGTCACAAATTCAAAAGCATCTGCGTAACAACGTCTGGTGATTACCACAAAAATCTAAAACGAAGCATCTTAGACACGAAGGATCAAGTGACTCAGTCAATAGAAACACAAAATGGCGGTTAGTGATGCAATCGGACTGCAAATCAAAATACCTCAGTGCACTTTTTTAATAAATCGTGCACAACGATAGACAAACCGTACATCGAAAGGAATAAGGTTAACGGAATACGACATAATTTTTGTGGATGCTACAAAATTCTTTAAACAACTCAAATTTAACGACAAAGTGGAAAAACATACCTGATTTGGACGCAGAATTTGAAGTGTTCTTTCTCTTTGCGAGTAAAATTCGCTCCTTCATCGTTTGCCTTCATCCGCCATCTTTGGCACACGTGGAGTTCATTCCGTCCCTGGCTTTCTCCAATAGGACTATGGGTAGATAGCCCGAGTATTACCGAACAAATAACGAATAAAGCGGACCGAGTACGAAAATCCGCGATTTCTGAAATGGCCGCCATGTTGTGACGTAACATGGTTATCAAAATTGATAACGATCCCGGACTGATAATAACATGTTTAAGCTTAAGTGATAGGGATAACGTACCGCGTAAAACTCTAAATAGTCGTTACAATTCGAAATAAGAAAGTAGACAAATACCCCCCCCCCAAAAAAAAAAAAAGAAAACGGGGATACAACCTGTCTTTCCTTGACCAAGAAATACGACGTGTTCACAACATTACACGTGCCGAAGCAATCGCTTCCAAAGACACTTCTCAAACAAACCAACCCAAGCGGGTGCCCCTTGTTATCACATATAATCCCGCCCTTCCTTCTGTATCAGCCATTATTCACAAACACCTCAACATCCTGTCCTCATCTCCACGCTGCGCCAACGTTTTCAATGCTGCTCCCCTCGTTGCTTTCCGCCGTAGTAACAATCTTGGTAATTTATTAGTTAGCGCCAAACTTCGTAACCCTAACCAAAGTAACCAACCCTGTGGCTCGTTTCGATGAACACACAACTACTTGACATGCAGCTATATAACAGACGGGCTAACTAGCTATACATTTTATTCTACGGGCGAAACAAAACCTATTCATCATCACATTGACTGTAACTCTAAAAACGTTATTTACATGGTAGAGTGCAATCGTTGTCACAAACAATACATAGGAGAAACCAAACGACGACTCAAGGACCGCTTCAACGAACATTGTAGCCCAGTTGACAAACATTAACTAACATTTCTAAACCTACTGCAGTCTCAGAACATTTTCTTTCAAACGACCATAATGCTAATGACGTGCAACTTTTTCCTCTTGAACTTAAATGAAATCTAACCGTGACAGTGTACGAAAAGCTAGAGAGGCATACCTCATCGATAGAGGTCAAACCTTGGAACCACTAGGTTTAAATAGGAGAGATGAAACACGACACTTTTTCCGGTTTTTCATCCTCCGTGTTTGTTTGTATTTTCAGTTGTATTTTTTTTTGGAGGGGGTATTTGTTTGGAATTTTCCACTTTCTTATTTCGAATTGTAACGACTATTTAGAGTTTTACGCGGTACGTTATCCCTATCACTTAAGCTTAAACATGTTATTATAATATCACGTATCCTGCTTGTGTTATAAATTTGTGAAATTTAAAATCGTGACGTTTTTAGTTTTTCGCCAGTTTTTTTTAACGTTGTAATATTAGCTTCTTTTAATATAAATTTCAAATGGTAACGTTTTTAGTTTTTACGCCAGTTTTTAAACGTTGTAATATAAGCTGTTATGTATATGTTGTTTTTCCAGTATCATATTTTATACCCTTAGTTTAAATTGTAACGTTTTTGCCCTTAGAGTCATTCTCTGTAAGACCCTGAAGAAGAAAGGCTGTGCCTTTTGAAATATTGGTATAATATACAGTTTCCCTACCGTTGAATCAGCATTGCTTTTTTATCATATTTACAATGGAAACATCAATTTGGGTGACAATTTTTAAGAATGATCGCAAAGGTAGAAGTGATCAAAGTCAGTAAGAGAAGAGGCCACCTCAGCGCCGTCTGGAGAAGTTAAAAGCAAAATTTACACGTTTCCAAGGTTTGCGCTACTACTACGCCTATCAATGATGTGGGAACAGTACAAAACGTGCCATAAGTCGTTGCAGAAAGGGGAGTCGTTATTTTGACTCAGTGTTCCTATTCAACAACAACAACAACAAGCTTTATTTGCATGACTATAACAAAGTATTACAGTATTGTAAAAGCCACTTAAAATTTAATTATTAATTCTTACTTAGTTAAAATAACCAAAAGAGACTACAACCATTTCTTATTTTTAACCATTCAGAGAGGTAGCCATTGTAACTAGTTTGTCTCTCTGTTCAAAGCATGACGAGATGAATGAAATTAATTGATTATTTATAAAATAATCAGTACAATTCATAAGATATGACGATAAGGTCTCATGTGATAATAGTCGTACAAATGGGATCTTAGGTTCTATTTTATTCTGTCACTGAAAGGCGCAGTGAGGGTGAAAGGGGTGGATTGCGTATCAATAAAGACGTGAGCAAATAGTTATCTATTTCTCGAAATTGCAAGCGGCATTGAAGTCGAATTTTGCCTAATAAAGGCTGGTTTTTACTAGGACATAACCATAAGCACAAGCATAAGACAATCATAAGCAAGTGAGAACAACTGCGACGTAAACATGAGGACGGCATACTCACGCGCAGAATACCATACTTGGCTTGCACTTATTCTTGTGCTTATGTCGTCTCCAGTTCTCAATGTCCAAATTGTGACATGAGCATAAGCACAAGCCGTTCAATCATTTTTAACTTGAAAGAGATAAGATCA
Source organism: Siderastrea radians (assembly GCA_964017195.1). Lineage (NCBI taxonomy): Eukaryota > Metazoa > Cnidaria > Anthozoa > Scleractinia > Rhizangiidae > Siderastrea > Siderastrea radians. Next base: position 29,674,958 of record OZ024895.1, read on the forward strand.
ACGTGATGGCCTATATCAAGCAATTTTGTGCCAGTAGAGATCATCTCGCAAAGAAGCTGATGATACCAGTCTTCTTAACACTCGGACGTACAAGCGAGTCATACCCCCACCGTGGTACAAGAGGAGGAGGGTTAATAGAACCTCTTCCTGGAATATTGTTACAATATTTTGAAAAAAAAATACCACAAACGGATAGCCTGTAATGAGCTCTACAAGATAAGGTCAATATTACAGGTTGCAGAGCTGCTGAGGCATTAGACGCCATGACCGCCATCTTGGATTTTGCAAATAAATAAATAAATAAATAAGAAATTACCAAAATACGTAGAAATGGAAAAACGTTTTACAAAAAAACATGCATTTTTATTCAAAATGGTTTGACCTCATATACTTATGACGTAGCCATAACAACTCCCCAAACCTTGTGTCAAAGTGTGGTTAAGCGATGTGGTTAAGCCCCAAGGTGGTGACATAAAATCCTCTAAGAAAAACTTGATAAAGCCTTATGAAGGAAGGGAGGGGGGGAGGGGGGGGGCATCCGCCACATGTTTCATGCTACTGTACGTCCGAAGGTGAAATCAGTTATATTAATTTTGTCATTTTTATTTTTCGCGAAAGCTACTTTCTGAAGACCTACCTATTGGTGGGCTTCAGTAGTTCTTAAAACAAAAGAACGGAAAAAAGACCAACGCCCAAAACAGAAATACTCTATATTGGAGGGCTTCATTGGGCCGTAGCAGTGCTATTGAAATATTTAGAACTGTCACGGTGTTCAGTCACGAGAAAGAAACTGCCCACACAAGTTAGACGATGAAATGGATAAAAACTTAGATTTGTTAGATAAGGTGGATGAGGTAGCTAGTAGAAGCATTATCGTCATTATGCTACACCTTACGAATTGTCCACATAAAACAGGTTTTCGTATTTTAAGGCAATGTTTCGCAGGGCAATATTTCCTGCAATTTGCTACTAACGCGTGCAAATGTGAAAAAGAACAATATGTTACATTTTGCAGTCTATCTCGCAACCTTGCGCAAAAAAATAAAAGAAGTAAGAAACTAAGAAAAAAACAGTGAAACAAACACCATTTCATTCTCTCTTCAGTGAAATTTAAAATATTAAAATTCTTACAGCATTGCGAGACACGTTGCATGGTGTAACAGATATTAGATACTTATTAATGCTATGGTAGAACCCTGTTACATTATCTGCACTGCCAATACTAATGCAATATAAACTGATTGCCATAAGAATGTACGATAGACTCGCAGTGATCATTGTAATAAAGAGTAAGAGTTCATATGAATTTTGCTTTCTACCGTGGTTTGCACTATGAGGTTTAAGAAAACGTGCTGTAATTAGCACGAGAGTGACTGTACAGAGATTTTTACGTAACGCCTTCGTTATACAACACAACACACAAAAAGAAAAAATCATTTCTCAGACTATATTAACGCGAAAAGTTCTAGTTTTGGGAGGACATTCTTAACACTAAATATTTCCTCTTGCACTGACTATTTAAGACTCGAAGGTCCAAGGAGTAGTGATGTCAAATACTTTATTGGTTTTAAAAACAAGTACAAGGTGCTTTGGTAAGCCTGTCCTCGCGATATGGTGGGTGCCCCACCAAAATTATTTCAAGTTGTATTAATGTAATTTCGAACATTTTTGTTGCATGTATAAATTCCTTGTTTGCCAGATATGACATTTTTTTCTCAACCTTGCAGAAAACAAAACACTTTCCGAAGGTTTTGTAATTTATGACTGGTTTTCCCTAATGACGGAGTCGGAGTCGGAGTGGGAGTGGGAGTCATAATCGGAGTCGTAAGAGCGCTCACGATCTAGTGAAAATTAAAGAGCAGAGTTACTGTGAGGGGCAACGGCATCGGAGTCGGAAGAATCAGGACGTTTCCATTTTCTTCCGATCGCGCTTATGACTCCGCCGATTACGATCTAAAGAAAACCAGATTGTCGGAGTCGTAAGCAGAAGCGGAAGAATAACCAATCACAGGGCTCCCTCTCAAGCCCTCCGGGTACAAAATTCTTCTTACGACTACGACAATCTGGTTTTCACTAGATCCAAAGCGACGGAATGACAATCGTAAGTGAATTCGGAAACCCTCCTTACAACTCCGTTGTTTAATTTTCACTAGATCGTAACGCTCTATGCTTCTGATTACGACTTGGAATCCTACCTTGTCGCTAGTGAAAACCAGCCTTGAGAAAACGAAACCTATAAATGAGTAGGTAAGTAATTGGGAGCTCGAGGGCAATTCCGTACCCAGAAACCGCAAAGTCCTCGGCTGGCGAATGCCCGGGGGGAGGGGGACTCCTGTATGAAAGGGACAGGGATGTTAGTCGGAAAATTAGAAATAAAACCCTATAGGAGACCAATCTGGGGGTGACCCAGGCTTTATTTGACCCCTAAAGGCGACCATGTTAAAACAGGCAACCAAATAAGAGCTATTAATAGTGGTTTGAGTTGCGCTAAAGTTGTTTGCATCGAATGCTGTATTCTATTGTTAGATTTTAGAAGCATTGTCATAAATCTTTAGTTTTCGTTCATGGTCTACCCCAAGCGATGCCTGTAAGAGTAAAAATATTGGCTTTCTGTCCTGAACACCCTAAGTGAGACCAGAATCTGCAATTTACACCCCTAAGCGAGACGACAAGCAGACCCGTCACTTTCATATGAGAGTCACCCCCCCGGGGAGCGGATGGCCTTCAGGCGAGACCCTGGGAAAATACACAGTATCGCAATTATGACTGTCTGTTCCTTAGCTGTTCATATTATAAATTAGTACAAACAAGCGAAACGGAAACTATATAAAATTTTTTTCGATTATCCCAGAGACTCGCCTGGCAAGAATGGCAAGTTTTATTTGGTAAGCGCTATTTTTAAGCAATGCCTAGTCCCGTGCCGGCGATATGAATGTGCGCACAACCATCTTTTCCCATTGAAACTTCTATTAATATTGTATATTCCAGTTATTTATTGAATAATAATACTCCAAATAGACTGTAACTACTGAGGATGCCAAGAATTCTTCACGTTGCTTTGAACATTTTTTATATCCTGAAAGAAGAAAGTTGGAAAGAAATCAAAAGAAAATTCAAATAAACCGAGAAACAAAAAGGTCTTAACCATTTCTTTCCCTGAGCCAAAGCTTGAATCAATGAAAGGTGTTTCTAACGTTTGAGTCTGTGGACGAATTACTAAAGTTTGACCGCTTAAATCAGAGCTGTCGAGCAATACAGTCCTGTGGTAGTATTCATTACGTTGTTCAAAGTAATTTTAACGTTTGAGCCTGTGAATGAAGTGTGGTGACTTAAATAAAGGTTTTTGGATATTACTTCCCTATAAGGCTCTTTCGTGTTCTCTTTAAGCTAGCTGCCGATTCAAAAGCGCAGCTAGCTTAATTAGGGAAGTGTTGCAATTCAAAAGAAAGCCCTCCAGTAATACATGTACTTTACGTGGGACGTACGATTGACTTTGGATGGTCTTGCACTTGCTTATATATGAAAAGCAAAGATAAACTCGTATGTTCAGATGTTGAAATTTTCTCTCCGTGATTGCATACTAATCAATACAATACTTCCAACACTTAACATGAAACACAATTTGCAACGTAGATACAAACATAACGAGTCAACTAGTGAGTTCGTGTACTAACCATCCCTCGCTTACACCATCAGCTTATGACTCGCGCTTACACCAACAATTAGACGATAGATAAGACAATTTATCTCTTAGTTTATGTCCAACATGATTTTAATTTTATTATCGCGGGAATACGGTAAAACAACAACAATAACAACAACAACAGCAACAACAAAAATACTCACAGGCACAAAATCCACAAGACCTGGCGCACTTGGAGTATACAGCTGCATCCCAGCAAAGCCTTAAATACGGT